>JAAAWK010000085.1:307500-845896 GCA_022496015.1 Hordeum marinum
CCCTTTGTTCTTCGGTATGTTACTTGCCCGAGATTCGATCGACGGTATCTCCGTACCTAGTTCAACCTCGTTACCGTATAGTATCTTTACTCGTTCCATAACACAAGATCCCATGACTAACACTTAGTCACATTGCTTGCAAGGCTTATTGTGATGTCGTATTACCGAGTGGTCCCTGAGATACCTCTCCGTCACACGGAGTAACAAATCCCAGTCTTGATCCATGCCAACCCAACAAACACCCTCGGAGATACCTGTAGAGTACTTTTGTAGTCACCCAGTTATGTTGCGACATTTGATACACACAAGGTACTCCTCCGGTGTCAGTGAGTTGCATGATCTCATGGTCTTAGGAACATATACTTGACATGCAGAAAACAGTAGCAATAAACTGACACGATCATATGCTACGTTTGTAGTTTGGGTCTTGTTCATCACATCATTCTCCTAATGATATGATCCCATTACCAAATGACATCTCATGTCCATGACTAGGAAACCATATCAATCTTTGATCAATGAGCTAGTCTATTAAAGGCATACTAGGGACATGGTGTTGTCTATGTATCCACACATGTATCTGAGTTTCCGATCAACACAATTACAGCATGGATAATAAATGATTATCATGAACAAGGAAATATGATAACAACTAATTTATTATTGCCTCTAGGGCATATTTCCAACTGTCTCCCACTTGCACTAGAGTCAATAATTTAGTTCACATCACCATGTGATTCGCATTGTTATGAATCAACACCAATGAGTTCTGGGGCTCGATCATGCTTTGCATGTGCGAGAGGTCTTTTAGTCAATGGGCCTGCGACATTCAGATCAGTGTGCACTTTGCAAATCTCTATGTCAAACTGTAAACACTGCTACCACACTCCACTTGGTACTATTTGAAATGGCCGCTCCACTATACGTATCCTGATTTCTACCACAAGTCATCGAGATTGGTGTTAAAGCTTGTATCAACGTAACTCTTTGCGATGAACTCTTTATCACCTCCATAATCGAGAAACATCTCCTTAGTCTTTTAGTTACTAAGGATAATCTTGACCACTGTCCAATGATCCACTCCTGGATCACTCTTGTACCCCTTGACAGAATCATGGCAAGGCACACACAGGTGCGGTACGCAGCATGGCATAGTATACAAAGCCTATGGCTAAGGCATAGGGGATGACATTCGTCCTTTCTCTTTCTTCTACCGTTGTCGAGCTTTGAGTCTCACTCAACTTTCACACCTTACAAATCAGGAGCGAACTCTTTCTCTGACTGATCCACTTTGAACTCTTTCAAAATCTTGTCTAGGTATGTACTCATTGAAAGTCTCATCAAGCATATTGATCAATCTCTACAGATCTTGATGCTCAACAATTAGGTAGCTTTATCCAGGTCTTCCTTTCAAAAAATCTTTTCAAACAACCGTTTATGCTTTCCAGAAATTCTACATCATTTCCGATCAACAATATGTCAACCACATATGCTTACCAGAAATTCTATAGTACTCCCACTCACTTTATTGCAAATACAAGTTTCTCATAAACTTTGTATAGACTCAGAAATTTTGATCACCTCATCAAAGTGTATATTCCAACTCCGAGATGCTTGCTTCAGTTCATAGAAGAATCACTGAAGCTTGCACACCTTTTAGCATCGTTAGGACTGACAAAACCTTCTGGTTGTATCACATACAACCTTTCCTCATGTAAACCGTTAAGGAAACTATGTTTTGATATCCATCTGCCAGATTTCATAATTGAAAAATGCAGCAACTGCTAACACAATTCCAACAGACTTTAGCATCGCTACGAGTGAGAATGTCTCATCGCAGTCAACTCGTTGAACTTGTCGTAAACTTCTTTGCAACAAGTCGAGCTTTACAAATGGTGACATTTACCATGAGCATCTGTCTTCAGTTTAAACATCCATTTGTACTCAACGACCTGCCATCCAACGAGCAAGTCTACCAAAGTCTATACTTGGTTTTCATACATGGATCCTTTCTCGGATTTCATGGCCTCTAACCATTTGTCGGAATCCGGGCCCATCATCGCCTCTCCACAGCTCATAGGTTCATCGTTGTCCAACAACATGACCTCCAAAACAGGGTTGTCGTACTGCTCAGGAGCAGTACACATCCTTCTCGACCTACGCGGTTCGATAGTAACTTGATCCTAAGATTCATGATCATCGTCATTAACTTCCTCTTCAACTAACGTAGGCTTCACAGAAACAAACTCCTGCGCTCCACTACTCTCTGCTTGAACAAAGGTTCAATAACCTCATCAAGTTCTATCTTCCTCCCACTCAATTCTTTCGAGAGAAACCTTTTCTCGGGAAAGGACCCGTTTTAGCAACAAACACTTTGCACTTGGATCTTGACATAGAAGGTACACCCAACTGTTCTTAGGGTATTCTATGAAGATGCATTTCTCCACTTCGGGTTCGAGCTCATTAGGTGAAAACATTTTTCCATGTAAGCATCGCGGCCCCAAACTATAAGAAATGACAACTTAGATTTCTATCAAACCATAGTTCATATGGTGTCATCTCAACGGATTTAGATGGTGCCCTATTTAAAGTGAATGTAGTTGTCTCTAATGCATAACCCCAAACTATAGTAGAAAAATGATAAGATACATCATAGCCGGCACCATATCCAATAGAGCACGACTATGATGTTCGGACACACCATCACACTCTGGTGTTCCAGGTGCCGTGAGTTGTGAAACAACTTTCACATTGTCTAAAGTTGCATGCCAAACTCGTAACTCAGATATTCACCTCCACGATCATATCACAAACATTTTTATTTTCTTGTCACGATGATCTTAAACTTCACTCTGAATTTGCTTGAAACTTTCGAACCATCCAGACTTGTGTTTCGCTAAGTAAATATACACTATATCTACTCAAATCATAAGTGAAGTTAAGAAAATAACTATATCCACCGCACACTACAAGACTCATTGGATTGCATACATCAACATGTATCATTTCCAATAAATCACTTTCCCGCTCCATCAAACCAGAAAACGGGGTCCGTAGTCATCTTGACCAAGAGGCATGGTTCGCATGTCTCAACCGATTCAAAATCAAATGAGTCCAAAGATCCGTCGGCGTGGAGTTTCTTCATGCGCTTTATACCAATATGACATTTAGCGGCAGTGCCACAAGTATGTGGTACTATCATTATTAACTTTGTATCTTTTGGCATCAATGTTATGAACATGTGTATTACTACGATCAAGATTCAACAAACCATTCTCACTGGGTGCATGACCATTGAAGGTATTATTCATGTAAACATAATAACCATTATTCTCTAACATAAATGAATAACCGTGTTGCAATAAACACAATCTAATCACACTCATGCTCAACGCAAAACACCAAATAACATTTATTTAGGTTTGTCACTAATCCCGAAGGTAGAGAGAGCGTGCGATGTTGATCACATCAACCTTGGAAACATTTCCAACACACATCGTCACCTCACCCTTAGCTAGTGCTCCGTCTATTCCGTAGCTTTTATTTTGAATTACTAACATTTAGCAACCAAACCGGTATCCAATACCCAGGTGCTACTAGCAGTACTAGCAAGGTACACATCAATAACACGTATATCAAATATACTTCTGTCGACGTTGCTAGCGTTCATATCTACCAAGTATCTAGGGTCGTTCCGCTTCAGCAACCGCTCTCCTCATAATCGAAGCACTTAGTCTCGGGTTTGGGTTCAACTTTGGTTTGCTTCACTGGAGCAGCAACTGACTTGCTATCCATGAAGTTTCCCTCCTTGCTCCTACCCTTCTCGAAACTAGTGGTTTGACTAACCATCAACACTTGACGCTCCTTCTTGATTTCTACCTTCGCGGTGTCAAACATCGCGAACAGCTCACGGGTCATTATTTCTATCCCTGCCATTTTATAGTTCATCACCAAGTTCTAGTAGCTTAGTGAAAGTGAGTTGGAGAACTATATCAATCACTATCTTATCAAGAAGATCAACTCCCACTCGATCAAGCGATTGTAGGACCCAGACAATCTGCGCACATGCTCAACGATTGAGCTATTCTCCTCATCTTGCAGGCAAAGAATCTTGTTGGACATCTCATATCTCGCAACACGACCATGAGCCTAAGATCCTAATTTTAGCTCTTAGAACATCTCATATGTTCCATGACATTCAAAACATTTCGGAGCCTCAATTCTAAGTCGTAATGCATGACGCACTAAACTATCAAGTAGTCATCAAAACATGCCTGTCAGATGTTCACAACATCTACAAACAACACTAGCGGGGTTGGCGCACCGAGCGGTGCATTAAGGACATAAGCCTTCTATGCAGCAACGAGGACAATCCTTAGATCACGGAGGCAGTCCACAATATTGCTACCATCATCTTTCAACTCTATTTCTCCAGGAACATATAAAATTTAAGGGAGCTACAGCGTGAGCTAGTAATCTACAACATAATTTTGCAAAGACACTACTGACTATGTTCATGATAATGAGTTCAATTAATCATATTACTTAAGAACTCCCACTCAGATTGACATCCCTCTGGTCATTCGAGTGATACATGATCCAAATTCACCAACTCAAGTCCAATCATCACGTGAGTTGAGGTGGTTTCAATGGTGAAAATCATCATGTTGATCATTTCTACTATATGACTCATGTTCGACCTCCCGGTCTCTTGTGTTCCAAGGCCATGTCTATACATGCTAGGCTCGTCAAGTTTAACCTGAGTGTTTTGCATGTGCAACACTGGCTTGCACCCGTTGTATGTGAACTTAGAGTCTATCACACCCGATCATCACGTGGTGTCTCAACACGACGAACTTTCGCAATGGTGCACAATCGGGGAGAACACAATTCATCTTGAAATTTAAGTGAGCGATCACCTTATAATGCTACCGTCGTCCTAAGCAAAACAAGGAGCATAAAAGGATTAACATCCCATGCAAATCATAAGTGACATGATATGCCCATGAACTTGTGCTTTTGATATCCATCTTGAAAGCACCGGCATGATCTCCATCATCACCTTAACGACACCATGATCTCCATCATCTTGATCTCCATCAACGTGTCGCCATTGGGGTTGTCGCACCCCTCATGCTTGTACTACTATTGCTACCGTTTAGCGATAAAGTAAAGCATTACGTAGCGCTTAATTAGTGATACGCAGGTCATACAATAATTAAAGACAACCCTATGGCTCCTGCCGATTGCCGCACTCATCGACATGCAAGTCATGATAATCTATACATCACATGATCATCTCATACATCACATATATCACATGCAAGTCGATGACGATCTCCGCCTTCTTGATCCAACAAGAGGGAGCGGAGAGGTAGAAGAGCTCTCCGGCAGCGTGACGGCGCTCCGGAGATGGTGGTGGAGCTATTCTAGCAGGGCTTCGCCTAAGCACTGCAGAAATCCGATCAAGAGGAGAAACTATGCACTAGAGGAACGGGCATCACGTGGCTAAAAATCTGGTGCCAAAAACCCTAAAACCTCTAGTATATATAAGAGGAAGAGAAGAGGAGGCTTGACCCTCAAAGTACCAGCTCTTGGGTCGGCCAAATCAAGGAGGAGAGGAGGATTCCTCCTCCAATCCTAGTAGGACTAGAATTCCTCCTTATTTTTGCCTTTTTCCACCTTTTTCTCTTTGGGCTTTTCTTCCCAGCCGCATGGGCCTTGTGTGGGACTTCCACCAGCCCAATAAGGGCTGGTATTTACTCTCCCACAGCCCATGTAGCCTCTTCGGTCGAAATACCCTTCCCGATGGTCTCCCGGTACACTACCGGCATTCCCGGTACACTACCGATAAGCCTGAAACTTTTCCGGCGACCAAAATAGGACTTCCTATATATCAATCCTTACCTTCGGACCATTCCGGAGCTCCTCATGATGTCCAGGATCTCATCTAGGACTCCGAACAACCATCGGTCACCACCATGCATAACTCTATACTATCGAAACGTCACCGAACCTTAAGTGTGCAGACCCTGCGGGTTTGAGAACTACGGTCAATAACACAGAGCGGGACCTGGATGCCCATATTGGTTCCTACATATTCTACGAAGATCTTTATCGGTTGAACCTCTATGTCAAGGATTCAGTTAATCCCGTATGATGTTCCCTTTGTTCTTCGGTATGTTACTTGCCCGAGATTCGATCGTCTCTATCTCCATACCTAGTTCAACCTCATTACCGGCAAGTCTCTTTACTCGTTCCATGACACAAGATTCCATGACTTACACTTAGTCACATTGCTTGCAAGGCTTATTGTGATGTCGTATAACCGAGTGGGTCCTGAGATACCTCTCCGTCACACAGAGTAACAAATCCCAGTCTTGATCCATGCCAACCCAACAGACACCCTCGGAGATACCTGTAGAGTACCTTTATAGTCACCCAGTTACGTTGCGACGTTTGATACACACAAGGTACTCCTTCGGTGTCAGTGAGTTGCATGATCTCATGTTCTTAGGAACATATACTTGACATGTAGAAAACAGTAGCAATAAACTGACATGATCATATGCTACGTTTGTAGTTTGGGTCTTGTCCATCACATCATTCTCCTAATGATATGATCCCGTTACCAAATGACATCTCATGTCCATGACTAGGAAACTGTAGATATCTTTGATCAATGAGCTAGTCTATTAAAGGCATACTAGGGACATGGTGTTGTCTATGTATCCACACATGTATCTGAGTTTCCGATCAACACAATTATAGCATGGATAATGAATGATTATCATGACCAAGGAAATATGATAACAACTAATTTATTATTTCCTCTAGGGCATATTTCCAACAGCCGCGACATCTCTCCCACTTTTAATTTCCTATTTATTTTGATCTGTGATTCCATTATACTATGAAGAGAATTGAATTTATGAGAGTCTATAGAGTTCCTACAATGTAAAATGTTCCTATATTATTTAAAAAAATAGATTTTATTAAAAAAAATTTATTTTTTATTTTGATATGTGATTCTCTTATATGAAGAGAGTTGAATTTACTAAAAAAGGTTCTCGCCCCACTTTATAGATAAAGCACTGAGCAACTTGCAACCAAACCCATACAACTCGACACCACAACACACACAAGGCAAGATACAAGGGTGTTGAGAATAGCTAACTACCCCATACAACTCCAAGCCATCTCTACAGGTAGGAAGGGAGTGTTGGAAATATGCCCTAGAGGCAATAATAAAATGGTTATTATTGTATTTTCTAGTTCATGATAATTGTCTATTATTCATGCTACAATTGTGTTAACCGGAAACCGTAATACATGTGTGAATACATAGACCACAACATGTCCCTAGTGAGCATCTAGTTGGCTAGCTCGTTGATCAATAGATGGTCACGGTTTCATGACCATTGGACATTGGATGTCATTGATAACGGGATCACATCATTAGGAGAATGATGTGATGGACAAGACCTAATCCTAAGCATAGCACAAGATCGTGTAGTTTGTTTGCTAAAGCTTTTCAATGTCAAGTATCGTTTCCTTAGACCATGAGGTTGTGTAACTCCCGGATACCGTAGGAATGCTTTGGGTGTGCCAAACATCACAACGTAACTGGGTGGCTATAAAGGTACGCTACGGGTATCTCCGAAAGTGTCTGTTGGGTTGACACGAATCGAGACTGGGATTTGTCACTCCGTGTGACGGAGAGGTATCTCTGGGCCCACTCGGTAAGACATGATCATGAGCTCAATGTGACTAAGGAGTTAGCCACGGGATGATGTGTTACGGAACGAGTAAAGAGACTTGCCGGTAACGAGATTGAACAAGGTATAGGGATACCGACGATCGAATCTCGGGCAAGTACCATACCGATAGACAAAGGGAATTGTATATGGGATTGATTGAATCCCTGACATCGTGGTTCATCCGATGAGATCATCGTGGAGTACGTGGGAGACAACATGGGTATCCAGATCCCGCTGTTGGTTATTGGCCGGAGAGGTGTCTCGGTCATGTCTACGTGTCTCCCGAACCCGTAGGGTCTACACACTTAAGGTTCGATGACGCTAGGGTTATAGGGAAATGGTATACGTGATTACCGAAGGTTGTTCGGAGTCCCGGATGAGATCCCGGACATCACGAGGAGCTCCGGAATGGTCCGGAGGTAAAGATTGATATATAGGAAGTCCAGTTTTGGTCACCGGGAAGTTTTCGGGCTCATCGGTATTGTACCGGGAGTGCCGGGAGGGTGCCGGAGGACCCCCGGGAGGGGTGTGACGACCAGAGGACTTCATGGGCTGTTAGATAAAGTGTGTAATCCCTTATTGGGCTGGGAAATACTTTTGCTAAAGGCCCATGTGGCTGGAGATAAGAGATAAGGGCTGAAAAGATTCAAAAGGAAGAGATCCATCTCCCTTGTGGGAGGTGGACTCTTCCCTAGGGTTGGCCGAACCTCTCCTCCTTGGAGGAGGGGCCAAGGCAGCCCTCCCTATCCCTCCTCCTATATATACCCAAGGGTTTTGCCTCTTGAGAACAGATCTGAACTCTCTCTCTCTCGGCGAAGCTCTACCTCTCTTCTTCCTCCTCCGCAGCGCTTGGCGAAGCCCTGCCGGAATACCTTGCTACTCCACCACCACCACGCCGTCGTGCTGCTGCTGGAGCTCTTCCCCAACCTCTCCTTCCTCCTTTCTGGATCAAGGCGTAGGAGACGTCACTGGGCTGCACGTGTGTTGAACGCAGAGGTGCCGTCCGTTCGGCACTTGATCGGATCTACCGCGATCTGAATCGCTGCGAGTACGACTCCATCAACCGCGTTCTTGTAGCGCTGCCGCTTAGCGATCTTCAAAGGTATGAAGATGTAATCTCTCCCCTCTCGTTGCTGGTTTCTCCATAGATAGATCTTGGTGACACGTAGGAAAATTTTGATTTACTACTACGTCTCCCAACAGTGGCATCATGAGCTAGGTCTATGCGTAGAATCTATGCACGAGTAGAACACAAAGCAGTTGTGGGCGTCGATTTTGTTAATATGCTTGCCGTTACTAGTCTTATCTTGATTCGACGGTATTGTGGGATGAAGCGGCCCGGACTAACCTTAAACGTACGCTTACGTGAGACTGGTTCCACCGCCTGACATGCACTGGTTGCATAAGGTGGCTAGCGGGTGTCTGTCTCTCCCACCTTAGTCGGATTGGATTCGATGAAAAGGGTCCTTATGAAGGGTAAATAGCAATTGGCATATCACGTTGTGGTTTTGGCGTAGGTAAGAAACGTTCTTGCTAGAAACCTATAGCAACCACGTAAAAACTTGCAACTACAAATTAGAGGACGTCTAACTTGTTTTTGCAGCATATGCCTTGTGATGTGATATGGCTAGAAGGATGTGATGTGATGCATTGTGATGTATGAGATTGATCATGTTCTTGTAATAGGGTTCACGACTTGCATGTCGATGACTATGACAACCAGCAGGAGCCATAGGAGTTGTCTTACTTTATTGTATGACCTACGTGTCAATCATAAACGCCATATAATTACTTTACTTTATTGCTAAGCGTTAGCCATAGTAGTAGAAGTAATAGTTGACGAGACAACTTCATGAAGACACAATGATGGAGATCGTGATGATGGAGATCATGGTGTCATGCCGGTGACAATGATGATCATGGTGCCCCGAAGATGGAGATCTAGGAGCAAGATGATATTGGCCATATCATGTCACTATATTGATTGCATGTGATGTTTATCATGTTTACATCTTATTTGCTTAGAACGACGGTAGTAAATAAGATGATCTCTCAATAAAATTTCAAGAGAAGTGTTCACCCTAACTGTGCACCGTTGCTAAGGATCGTTGTTCCGAAGCACCACATGATGATCGGGTGTGATAGGTTCTAACGTTCGCATACAACGGGTGTAAGCCAGATTTACACACGTGAAACACTTAGGTTGACTTGACGAGCCTAGCATGTACAGACATGGCCTCGGAACACGGAAGACCGAAAGGTCGAACATGAGTCGTATAGAAGATATGATCAACATGAAGATGTTCACCATGGATGACTAGTCCGTCTCACATGATGATCGGACACGGGCTAGTTGACATGGATCATGTATCACTTGGATGACTAGAGAGATGTCTATCTAAGTGGGAGTTCATTGAATAATATGATTATGTGAACTCAACTATCATGAACTTAGTCTAAAATTGCCTTTAATATCTATATTGTAGATCCAATGGCCAACGCAAATGTCAACCTCAATTTCAACGCGTTCCTAGAGAAAACCAAGCTGAAAGATGATGGAAGCAACTATGCGGACTGGGTCCGTGGCTTGAGGATCATCCTCATAGCTTCCAAGAAACTGTATGTCCTTGATGCACCGCTAGGTGACCCACCCCTTCTCCCAGCAGAACAAGACGCTGCGAACGCTTGGCATTCTCGCTGCGATGATTACTCCCTTGTTCAGTGCGGCATGCTTTACAGTTTAGAACCGGGGCTCCAAAAACGTTTTGAGCAACACGGAGCATACGAGATGTTCCAAGAGCTGAAACTGGTCTTTCAAGCTCATGCCCGGGTCGAGAGATATGAAGTCTCCGACAAGTTCTTTAGTTGTAAGATGGAGGAGAACAGTTCTGTCAGTGAGCACATCCTCAAGATGTCTGGGCTTCACAACCGCTTGACTCAGCTGGGAGTTAACATCCCGGATGACTCGGTCATTGACAGAATCCTCCAGTCACTTCCGCCTAGCTACAAGAGCTTTGTGATGAACTACAACATGCAAGGGATGGAGAAGTCCATTCCTGAGTTGTACTCGATGCTGAAATCAGCGGAGGTCGAGATCAGAAAAGAGCATCAAGTGTTTATGGTAAATAAGACCACTAGTTTCAAGAAAGGCAAGGGTAAGAAGAACTTCAAGAAGGACGGCAAAGATATTGCCGCGCCCGGTAAGCAAGTTACTGGGAAGAAGAAGAAAAATGGACCCAAGCCTGAGACTGAGTGCTTTTATTGCAAGGGTACCGGTCACTGGAAGCGAAACTGCCCCAAATATTTAGCGGATAAGAAGGATGGCAATGTTAAAGGTATATGTGATATACTGGTTATTGATGTGTACCTAACCAGCGCTCGTAGTAGCTCCTGGGTATTTGATACCGGTGCAGTTGCTCACATTTGTAACTCCAAGCAGGAGCTGCAGAATAAGCGGAGGCTGGCCAAGGATGAGGTGACGATGCACGTCGAGAATGGTTCCAAGGTCGATGTGATCGCCGTCGGCACGTTACCTCTACATCTACCTTCGGGATTAGTTTTAAACATTAATAATTGTTATTTAGTACCAGCTTTGAGCATGAACATTGTATCTGGATCTCGCTTGATGCAAGATGGATACTCATTTAAATCCGAGAATAATGGTTGTTCTATTTATATGAGAGAAATGTTTTATAGTCATGCCCCGCTGGTCAATGGTTTGTTTTTGATGAATCTCGAACGCGATGTTACACATGTCCATAGTGTGAGTACCAAAAAGTGTAAAGTTGATAACGATAGTCCCACTTACATGTGGCACTGCCGTCTTGGCCATATTGGTTTCAAACGCATGAAGAAGCTTCATGCTGATGGACTTTTGGAGTCACTTGATTTCGAATCATTTGACACATGCGAACCATGCCTCTTGGGCAAGATGACCAAGACTCCGTTCTCCGGAACAATGGAGCGAGCAACTAACTTGTTGGAGATAATACATACCAATGTATGCGGTCCAATGAGTGTCGAGGCTCGCGGTGGCTACCGTTATGTTCTCACCCTCACTGATGACTTCAGCAGATATGGGTATGTCTACTTAATGAAACGCAAGTCTGAAACCTTTGAAAGGTTCAAGGAATTTCAGAGTGAGGTCGAGAATCAACGTGACAGGAAAATAAAATGCCTACAATCTGATCGTGGCGGAGAATATTTAAGTCACGAGTTTGGCACGCACCTTAGGAAATGTGGAATTGTTTGACAACTCACGTCGCCCGGCACACCTCAGCGAAATGGTGTGTCTGAATGTCGTAATCGCACTCTATTGGATATGGTGCGATCTATGATGTCTCTTACCGACTTACCGCTATCATTTTGGGGATATGCATTAGAGACTGCCGCATTCACTTTAAATAGGGCACCGTCTAAATCCGTTGAGACGACACCGTATGAATTATGGTTTGGAAAGAAACCTAAGCTGTCGTTTCTAAAAGTTTGGGGATGCGATGCTTATGTGAAGAAACTTCAACCTGAGAAGCTCGAACCCAAAGCGGAAAAGTGCGTCTTCATAGGATATCCCAAGGAGACAATTGGGTATAACTTCTACCTACGATCCGAAGGCAAAGTCTTTGTTGCCAAGAATGGATCCTTTCTTGAGAAAGAGTTTCTCTCAAAAGAAGTAAGTGGGACGAAAATAGAACTTGATAAGGTAATTGTACCTCTACTCGAACCGGAGAGTAGCGCAGCACAGGAAGTTGTTTCTGTGGAGCCTACACCGGCTGGAGAGGAAATTAATGATGATGATCATGAAACTTCATATCAAGTTGCTATTCGAAGGTCCACTAGGACACGTTCCGCGCCAGAGTGGTACGGCAATCCTGTCCTAGAGATCATGTTGTTGGACAACGGTGAACCTTCGAACTATGAAGAAGCGATGGCGGGCCCGGATTCCAACAAATGGCTTGAGGCCATGAAATCCGAGATAGGATCCATGTATGAGAACAAAGTATGGACTTTGGTGCACTTGCCTGATGATAAGCGAGCCACTGAAAACAAATGGATCTTTAAGAAGAAGACTGACGCAGACGGTAATGTCACCGCCTATAAAGCTCGGCTTGTCGCTAAGGGTTATCGACAAGTTCAAGGAGTTGACTACGATGAGACTTTCTCACCCGTAGCGATGCTAAAGTCTGTCCGAATCATGTTAGCAGTTGCCGCATTTTATGATTATGAGATCTGGCAAATGGACGTCAAAACGGCATTCCTTAATGGCTTCCTCAAGGAAGAACTGTATATGATGCAGCCGGAAGGTTTTGTCGATCCTAAACATGCTAACAAGGTATGCAAGCTCCAGCGCTCCATCTGTGGGCTGGTGCAAGCATCTCGGAGTTGGAACATTCGCTTTAATGAGGTGATTAAAGCGTTTGGGTTTGTACAGGTTTATGGAGAACCCTGTATTTACAAGAAAGTGAGTGGGAGCTCTATAGCATTTCTTATACTGTATGTGGATGACATGCTGATAATGGGAAATAATATAGAACTCTTGGAAAGTATAAAGGCCTACTTGAATAAGTGTTTTTCAATGAAGGACCTTGGAGAAGCTGCTTACATATTAGGTATTAAGATCTATAGAGATAGATCGAAACGCCTCATTGGTATTTCACAAAGCACATAGCTTGAAAAGATATTGAAGAAGTTCAATATGGATCAGTCCAAGAAAGGTTTCTTGCCTTTATTGCAAGGTGTGAGATTGAGTACGACTCAATTCCCGACCATGGCAAAGGATAGAGAAGAGATGAGTGTGATCCCCTATGCTTCAGCCATAGGCTCTATCATGTATGCCATGCTATGTACCAGACCTGATGCGAACCTTGCCATAAGTTTGGTAGGGAGGTACCAAAGTGATCCCGGAGCGGAACACTGGACAGCGGTCAAGAATATCCTGAAGTACCTGAAAAGGACAAAGGACATGTTTCTCGTTTATGGAGGTGCCGAAGAGCTCGTCGTAAAGGGTTACGTCGATGCTAGCTTCGACACAGATCCGGACGACTCCAAGTCGCAAACCGGATACGTGTATGTTTTGAATGGAGGGGCAGTAAGGTGGAGCAACAGCAAGCAAAGCGTCGTGGCGGCATCTACATGTGAAGTGGAGTATATAGCTGCTTCGGAAGCAGCAAAGGAGGGAGTCTGGAGGAAGGAGTTCATCACCGACCTAGGAGTGTTTCCAAATGCGTCGGGCCCGATGACTCTACTCTGTGACAACACTGGAGCTATTGCCCTTGCGAAGGAGCCCAGGTTTCACAAGAAGACAAGACACATCAAGCGCCACTTCAACTCCATCCGTGATTGCATTCAGGAAGGAGACATAGATATTTGTAAAGTGCATACAGATCTGAATGTCACAGATCCGTTGACTAAACCTCTCCCACGAGCAAAACATGATCAACACCAGAATGCTATGGGTGTTCGATTCATCACAATGTAACTAGATTATTGACTCTAGTGCAAGTGGGAGATTGTTGGCAATATGCCCTAGAGGCAATAATAAAATGGTTATTATTGTATTTCCTAGTTCATGATAATTGTCTATTATTCATGCTACAATTGTGTTAACCGGAAACCGTAATACATGTGTGAATACATAGACCACAACATGTCCCTAGTGAGAGTCTAGTTGGCTAGCTCGTTGATCAATATATGGTCACGGTTTCATGACCATGGACATTGGATGTCATTGATAACGGGATCACATCATTAGGAGAATGATGTGATGGACAAGACCTAATCCTAAGCATAGCACAAGATCTTTTCAATGTCAAGTATCGTTTCCTTAGACAATGAGATTGTGTAACTCCCGGATACCGTAGGAATGCTTTGAGTGTGCCAAACGTCACAATGTAACTGGGTGGCTATAAAGGTACGCTACGGGTATCTCCAAAAGTGTCTGTTGGTTTGACACGAATCGAGACTGGGATTTGTCACTCCGTGTGACGGAGAGGTATCTCTGGGCCCACTCGGTAAGCCATGATCATGAGCTCAATGTGACTAAGGAGTTAGCCACGGGATGATGTGTTACGGAACGAGTAAAGAGACTTGCCGGTAACGAGATTGAACAAGGTATAGGGATACCGACGATCGAATCTCGGGCAAGTACCATACCGATAGACAAAGGGAATTGTATACGGGATTGATTGAATCCCTGACATCGTGGTTCATCCGATGAGATCATCGTGGAGTATGTGGGAGCCAACATGGGTATCCAGATCCCGCTGTTGGTTATTGGCCGGAGAGGTGTCTCGGTCATGTCTACGTGTCTCCCGAACCCGTAGGGTCTACACACTTAAGGTTCGATGACGCTAGGGTTATAGGGAAATGGTATACGTGATTACTGAAGGTTGTTCGGAGTCCCGGATGAGATCCCGGACATCACGAGGAGCTCTGGAATGGTCCGGAGGTAAAGATTGATATATAGGAAGTCCAGTTTTGGTCACCGGGAAGTTTTCGGGCTCATCGGTATTGTACCGGGAGTGCCAGGAGGGTGCCGGAGGACCCCCGGGAGGGGTGTGACGACCAGAGGACTTCATGGGCTGTTAGATAAAGTGTGTCAACCCTTATTGGGCTGGGAAATACTTTTTCTAAAGGCCCATGTGGCTGAAGATAAGAGATAAGGGCTGAAAAGATTCAAAAGGAAGAGAACCACCTCCCTTGTGGGAGGTGGACTCTTCCCTAGGGTCGGCCGAACCTCTCCTCCTTGGAGGAGGGGCCAAGGCAGCCCTCCCTCTCCCTCCTCCTATATATACCCAAGGGTTTTGCCTCTTGAGAACAGATCTGAACTCTCTCTCTCTCGGCGAAGCTCTACCTCTCTTCTTCCTCCTCCGCAGCGCTTGGCGAAGCCCTGCCGGAATACCTTGCTACTCCACCACCACCACGCCGTCGTGCTGCTGCTGGAGCTCTTCCCCAACCTCTCCTTCCTCCTTGCTGGATCAAGGCGTAGGAGACGTCACCGGGCTTCACGTGTGTTGAACGCGGAGGTGCCGTCCGTTCGGCACTTGATCGGATCGACCGCGATCTGAATCGCTTCGAGTACGACTCCATCAACCGCGTTCTTGTAGCGCTTCCACTTAGCGATCTTCAAAGGTATGAAGATGCAATCTCTCCCCTCTCTTTGCTGGTTTCTCCATTGATAGATGTTGGTGACACGTAGGAAAATTTTGATTTACTACTACGTCTCCCAACAGGGAGGGCACCGCTTGATGTCTCCGGAGTCCTCAACCGTGAACGAGTCACTGCTAAGAGTTGAAGTCGTGCATGACGAACCGTGTACTCCAAGGAGGTGCCTTCAGGAAGGGCATGATACCGGAGCACTGCCACCGCCTGATCCAGGGATCAAGATTTCCCTCGAAGCAACATGGAGGACGAGGAAGAACCGCGACGATGCTTTCAAGAAGGAGACGACGCCCATAGGCTGTCGGGACCCCGATCCTAAGTCATATGATTCCATACTATAACAAGTCACATCACTTTGCGGCCTCATGCATGGTACTCCATGGCTACAGCCTTACCTTGGCCGGAACCGTTTGCGTCTTTTGGCTCACGTATGTGAACCTGTCGCTGGCAATCACACAACAAAGAACCCGGGCCGACATGACTAGTCATAGAACCCAAGTGGCACATCCGTACGGAAACATGCATACATAACCCAGCAATGCAGGTGTCGGCCTCAAGCATGTGTAGACGAGTCATAGCAAGCTACAAGGACTCCATTACGTCACGAGAAACGAATGTCATCACTACACGTTGACGAGTCGTAGCAGGCTACAGGGACTCCATTACACTGTGAGACATTTCCCCGAAGGGACAGACACAGCAGCAAAGAAGGATACATGCCGGTCAATCAATGTGTCCGGAGCAGTAGCAAGCTACCATGGCTCGGAAGAAGCGCAAAGGGGAAGTTTCCCGTAAAGAGTACTACTAGAGGCACACGACTAGGTGTCGGATCCCATATATACCGTTGCACGTCACACGTACGCACGACATGCCCGATATGCATAGATACAACTATGGCATCACAACATAACCATACAACAACATAACTTTTATTTAAAAGGCTCAGACGAGCCTTGCATAATATGCTTTTACAAATAGGGGTCACATATCCTGACACTCAAGTCATACAAACAAAGTCATACAAGCCAGCGGAAACTTAAGCTGTCTGAGTACAGACGGTGAAAATAGAAAAGAGGCACATGGCCTGACTATCTACAGCCCACCACACGGGCAAGATCGTAGCTGGGACACCAGCTATTCGGCATCGTCAACGTCTAGATAGAACCCACCTGATGGGTCCTGGTTCTCTTCTGCAACATTAACTAAGCAAGGATGAGTACGAACATACTCAGCAAGTCTTTAAAACAGACCTAGTCTATTTTTGCTCATGTATCAATAAAGGGGGTGGTGGAGTTCTTGCAGGAATGCCAGCTTTGACTCATGGCTACTCTACACTATTCAATTTTAAACTCTTTGTTACAATTTCAGTTATCGCACACGAGTCCACTATCTGCATCACAATACACCACCATGGATTCCCCTTCCCCTTCCGGAAGAGTGCCATCCACGATACTCACACTTGTCTTGATATTTTTAGGAGTATCCATTTGATTATCTATGAACAACATAAGTTCTCCAAGTAGTCCATATCCGAGGACGTGGCTATTCGAATAGTTTCATACTCTGCAGGGGTGTACTTCTTCACACACGCTCTTGCCACTTACCGCTGTGTGCCATAAACCATGCACCTCGACAACCTTCTAGTCCAGGCTATCGCCTATTTGAGACTGAACCCGCACGGAAGTCCGGCCGAAGTTTCCTCTACGGTCCCAAACGATGTGCGCAGGGTTCCCAAGCCCACCATTTGGGTGACCCTTGGTACACTGTGCCACTGCCTACCGCGTCGTAACCCACCCCGAGGGTCAGCGCTACGCACGGCCTCCAGCATGCTATAAACACTAGAAACTACTTGCAATACTCGGACCAAGGACTAAGCGACTGGTAAGTCGAGAGGGTCAGTTAAGTATCCCAACGTGTGGTAGTATCTAGTCTTGGATCACAAACACGGAACCCAGTTCCTAAGAACGGTCCCAATGAGACAACCCAGTATGTACTCCTACATAGCCTCTCATCGCTACCTTTACCAAATTGTATTCATTAAGAGCTCATCACATCGGGCAACACCGTTTCACTCCGGTTCATCACCCAGATGAAACAGACCTGACACAACTCTATGCATAGCAAGCTTAGCAGGCAAAGTAAGCTAAGCACATCATGGCACAAGCATCTACCAGGTATGCTAGGTTGCAAGGTTTAGCTATTTATTGTGACAAGATCAGGTCATGCGTAAGAATAGGATCATCTATCGTGTATGACTGACATGTGATCGTCTGTCCTAATGCAATAAACGAGAGCAGGAGCGAGAGAGTGGGATGTTATCGGAATGATTAATGGGGTTGCTTGCCTTGCTGAGTTGCGGAGGAGTTCTCTCGTTCGTCGGAAAACGGGGTAGTATCTTCCAGATTACGGCCTACCGCAACGCATATAAGAGCATTCAATACAAGCAGATGCAACAATATGATGCATGATCATGGCATAGTAATATGCATGGATGAGCTAATGTAACTAGTGATCAGGTCAATTTAAAACAGATTTGAATATAGGTTCAAAGTTGTTCTCCTTTTTTTAAATTCCATACCTTATCCTAATGTTAAATGTACATGTTCACCTATTTAGTTTTCTCTAACATGCATGAGAATAGCACCATTGGATTCATTGGATTTTTTAGATAAATTTTCATATATAAATTATTTTCATCTGACTTACAAATTATTTTATATGATTTTTCAAAGTTTTAAATAATTTCTAGAATTATTTTTAAATAAGAAATTGATTTATTGCATCAGCATGATGTCAAGATGACATCAGCTGGTCAGCTGGCCGGGCCAGAGTCAAACCTGACATGTGGGGTCCACATGTAAGTGTCTGGTTAACTAAATTAGCTAATTAAAACTAATTCTAATTAATTAACTGATTTGGCCCACATGTCAGTGACTAATTAACTTAATTAATTAAATTAATACACTTATTACTAATCTATGATTAGTCAGAGGCTCGGCCCACCTGTCTGTGACCCAGGGGGTCAAACCCCGTGGTCAAACAGGCCAGGGTCACCGGCGACGAGCCGCCGGCGGCTCTAGACACGGCAGAGGGGATCAGAATCCCCTCTCCGATGACCAAACGACCGGCGGATGGGCTCAAAAT
Source organism: Hordeum marinum (assembly GCA_022496015.1). Classification (NCBI taxonomy): domain Eukaryota; kingdom Viridiplantae; phylum Streptophyta; class Magnoliopsida; order Poales; family Poaceae; genus Hordeum; species Hordeum marinum. The sequence goes on from JAAAWK010000085.1 coordinate 326,562, forward strand.
GACGCCCACACACACGCCCATCCATCTGGACACACCCTCGAGGCTGGGGTGGCCGGAAACGGCACCGGCGTTGAGGGCAGCGGCGGCCGGCGCTCGGGCGAGCACGGGCTCGTCAAGCCGGAGCTCGAACGGGGCAGCTGAGGCCTCCAGAAGCTACCTGGGAGCCTCCTGAGCATGACCGCGTGCTCAGAAGCAAGCTTGGGTCACCACAACGGCGACCATGACCTCGCCGGCAGCAGGAAGCTTCGGGCTCAAGGGGGGTCGGCGCTATGGAGCTCTATCCAAGGGGGAAAGAGGGGGAAAAGGACAGGGGATCACGACGAGTGCAGCAGCGTCGCAAATGAGCTCGGGGAGGACCTGGAATGACGGCGTCCTTCCAATTCCCTTCCGGCGACCCGAGGAGGAAGATGATGGCGCAACGGCGACAGGAGCCTTCCGGCGATGCGTGGCACGGCTAGGAGGAAGAGGAGGTTCGGGCGGAGCTTTTGGCTGGCTTGGACGGGCTCGGGGGCGGCTAGAACGGCGGCACGACGGCGAGGAGCAGTGCGGCCATGGCGGGGCAGAGAGGAGAAATGCGAGAGAGAGAGAGTGCTCGCGGGAGGGAGAGAGGAGAAGGGGCACGACGACGGGGTGCTTCGCGCTGGCGCACTCCCAGCCCTCCAGCAAGGAGCCAGGCAGGGAGGAGGTGGTCGGCGCGTGCCGACCACACGCCCGGCCTCCTCCTGGCCAGAGGTGGGAGATGACCGGTTCGCCCCTGTGGGCCCGGCCGGGTTCTCTCCCCTGCCCAGGTAGGGTTTCTTTTTTTGTTTCTGCTTTCTGTTTTCTAACTTTCCTTTATTTTGTTTGCAGGTCCAAATGATTTTATGAAATATCCCATATATTTTCTAAAAGCAAGTTTGAATATTTCAGACTTATCTGAAAAGTTTCAAGCTATTTTGAAAACAAGTATAATGATAATGATTTATTTAGCAATTTCAGAGACTTAAACCATTAATTTGAATTATTTGAAATGTTCAAATAATTAGAATGGTCCCTGGTATATCCATGTCCTTAATTATCAGACATAGGGAACATTTTTTATGGGCATTTTGGATTTCAGTAAACTTGAATTTCTTTAATTCATTAAGTGCTTGGGGTTTCTTTTCTTTCTCCCTATTTCACATTGATGCAATGATGATGATGATGATGCAAACACATTGCTAGCCTAGGACACTTACTAGGGATGTGACAACTCACCCCCACTCAAAAGAATCTCGTCCCGAGATTTTGAAGTCGTCGGGAAGAGCGCGGGGTACTCTAGTCGAAGACGATCTTCTCTTTCCCATGTCACCTCCTTTTCAGAATGGTGCGGCCACTAAACCTTAAGAAACTTGATATTCCGACACCGAGTGGTACGCTCAGCTTGGTCGAGAATACGAACAGGGTATTCTCGGTATGTAAGGTTATCTTGGAGATCAAGCGCTTCGTGGTCTACTTCGCGGACAGGGTCCGAAAAGCAATGCTTGAGTTGCGAGACGTGGAACACATCATGAACCTTGGAAAGATGCGGTGGAAGTTCCAATTGGTAGGCAACCTCTCCTCGTCTAGAAACAATGCAAAAAGGTCCAATGTAACGAGGAGCCAACTTGCCTTTGATACCGAATCGATGGGTACCCTTCAGAGGTGTAACCCGAAGGTAAGCCTTCTCGTCAACTTCATAGGTCACAGACTTATGATGACGGTCGTATTGACTCTTTTGACGGGATTGGGCTGTTTTAAACTTTTCATGAATAACGCGAACTTGCTCCTCTGCATCCTGGATCATGTCCGGACCAAAGAGTTGCCTCTCTCCGGTTTCTGACCAGTTAAGAGGTGTTCGACATTTTCGTCCATAGAGAACTTCAAAAGGGGCTTTACCCAAGCTTGATTGATCACTGTTGTTATATGCAAATTCAGCAAATGGAATGCAGTTCTCCTAATTCATACCGAAAGATATAACACAAGCTCGGAGCATGTCTTCTAGAATTTGATTGACTCGCTCAACTTGACCACTTGATTGAGGGTGGAAAGCAGTGCTAAAGGATAGATGAGTCCCCATAGTGGTTTGAAAACATTCCCAAAATCGAGAAGTAAAGATACTTTCGTGGTCTGAGTTAATCTCCAAAGGAACACCATGAAGAGAAACTATTCGAGAAACATATAACTCCACTAGCTGGCTAGCAGTAATGCTTTCACGAACAGGAAGAAAATGAGCCACTTTGGAGAGGCGATCAATGACTACAAGTATAGTATTGTTCCCTCTCTTGGTCCTGGGAAAACCAGTGATGAAATCCATACCGACCTTATCCCATTTCCATTCAGGAATAGCTAAGGGTTGAAGGGTGCCAGCAGGCCTTTGATGTTCTTCTTTCACACGATGACAAACATCGCAGTTAGCAACACACTAAGCAATTTCTCTCTTCATCCTAGTCCATCAGAACCTCTGGCGTAGGTCCTGATACATTTTGGAACTACCCGGATGAATTGTGAGAGGAGAATCATGAGCCTCCTTAAGAATCAGCTGTTGCAAACGTGTGCTCTTAGGAACCACCAACCGGTTCTGGAAGAACACAACATCTTCTTCATCCTTGGAGAAATCCTCAGCGTTTCCGCTAATGATGTTCTCCTTAATCCGAGATATCCCTTTGTCATATCTCTGGATAGCTACTATTTGATCCTTAAGAGTAGGTTTCGCCACCAGGTTGGATAGGAATCCTTGAGGAACAATGTGAAGGTTTAACTTCCAGAATTCCTCATAGAGAAGCGGTTGACATTGTTGTAACATCAGATTATTACAATAAGACTTACGACTTAGTGCATCAGCCATGACATTGGCCTTCCCTGGGGTGTAAGTTATCCCTAAGTGGTAATCTGTAATCAATTGTACCCACCGTCTTTGCCTGAGATTCAAATCCGTCTGAGTAAAAATATATTTCAGACTTTGGTGATCAGTGTATATCTCGCAACGATTACCCAGAAGGTAATGCCGCCAAGTCTTTAGTGCATGGACTACAGCTGCAAGCTCAAGATCATGTGTTGGATAATTATCCTCATGTGGACGCAACTGTCGAGATGCGTATGCAATCACATGACGATCTTGCATGAGAATGCAACCTAATCCTTGTCGCGAGGCGTCGCAGTAGATAATGAAGTCCTTAGAAAAATCTGGTGGCACCAGAACGGGAGCAGAGGTCAGTCGTCTTTTCAACTCCTGAAAACTATGCTCGCATTGTGGGGTCCACTCGAACTTTTTATCTTTCTTGAGGAGTTCAGTCAGAGGTTTCGCAACCTTGGAGAAGTTCTCAACAAAGCGGCGACAATAGCTCGCTAAGCCAAGGAAACTCTGAACTTGCTTAACCGATTCAGGTTGAGTCCAATCAAGGACGGCCTGAAATCTCTCGGGATTGATAGCAATACCTTTGCCAGAGATCACGTGGCCCAAATAGGTCACTTCCGGCAACTAGAATTCACAGTTGGAGAATTTGGCATATAAGCGGTGCTCTCGAAGTTTCATCGATACCAGCCTTAGATGCTCGGCATGTTCTTGTTCGTTCTTCGAGTAGATGAGTATGTCGTCGAGGTAAACCATGACGAATTTATCCAAATACTCCATGAAGATCGAATTCATCAGCCGAGAGAAAGTGGTTGGAGCATTGGTTAAACCGAAGGACATGACGGTGTACTCGTATTGACCATAACGAGTAACAAAAGCCATTTTTGGAATGTCCCCGTTTCCAATTCTGATTTGATGGTATCCCAACCTCAAATCCATTTTGGAGAAGACAGAGGATCCAGCGAGTTGATCGTACAAATCGTTGATAATGGGGAGCCGATACTTGTTCTTGATAGTGACCAGATTCACTGGTCGATAATCCACAACCATCCGACCCGATCCATCCTTCTTCTTAACGAAGAGGATGGGGAAAGCCCAAGGAGAAGAGCTAGGACTAATGAAACTTTTCTTCAAAGCTTCATCGAGTTGGGTTTTTAGCTCGGCTAGTTCTAAGGGTGCCATCTTATAGGGTCTTCTGGCTATTGGGACTGTCCTGGAATAAGTTCTATCACAAACTCAACATCTCTGATAGGTGGAATACCTGGCAGTTCTTCTAGAAAGACATCCAGAAAATCACGAACTACCGGAATATCTTCTAACTCTGGAAGAGGGCTAGCATTTAGGTAATAGAGTTGGCGCTTGGTTGTTCGAGTAGAGACATTAACTATCTCACCCGATGAATGTGTAAGTTGAACATTCCTAGAATGAGTATCAATCTTGGCATAGTGGGCTTTCATCCAATCCATACCTAGAATGATATTGATGTCTGAAGACTTAAGAGCTATCAAGGATGCTAGGAATACTAGTCTATCCACCAGAATTTCATTGTCATGACTCACTCTAGAAGTTTGCCATTTTGAACCAGGAGTCTGAACTACTAAAGGAGTGGGCATGTCACAGAAGGACATGTTATGCAACTGTGCATAACTTTCTGAGATGAATGAATGAGATGCCCCAGTATCAAATAGAACAGATGCTGGATGGCTATTAACAAGAAGCATACCTAGAATGACATCAGGATCTTCAAGGGCTTCTTCAGCAGACACATAATTCACTCGCCCACGGGCAGGAGTTGGCTTCACATAGTAAGCTTTTCCTGGTTTCCCACATCCAGCGGGCTTAGCATTGTTCTGGGGACACTCACGAGAATAGTGTCCCGGTTCTCCACATTTGTAGCATACCACTGTGGCACGAGGTGCAACATTTGTAGGCGGTCCTCCAAATGGTCTAGGTGGAGGGTTGAACTGAACTGGACGAGGTGCCTGGAAGGATGGCCTCGCGGTGTATCTTGGCGGCAAAGCTGCATTGGGCACCCACACTCGGTGTTTGATAGGGCCTGAACTAGATGCAAGGTTGAAGTCACAGTTATGCTTCCTCAAAGCCTCGTAGTCAGTTTGTCCGGACTCAGCATTGATGGCCTTATTGACGAGAGCCTAGAAGGTGGTGCACTCGTGCAGACGAAGATCTCGGCGAAGCTCAGCGTTAAGTCCCTTGCGAAACCTAGCCTGCTTCTTAGCATCAGTTGAGACTTCCTCCGGAGCATAGCGAGCAAGATTACCAAACTCACGACTGTATGCATCCACTGACAAGCTGCCCTGGGTGAAGGCACATAATTCCTCTCTTTTGCGATCCATCAGCCCTTCCGGGATGTGATGGATACGGAATGCAGGGCTGAACTCTACCCAGGTTGATGCAGGTCCCTGGGGACGCATAGCCTCATAGCTTTCCCACCATAGGTTGTCAGGTCCCTCCAGAAAGTATGTCGCAAAGGTCACCTTGTTGGCCTCTGAAACATTTGCAGCTCAGATCTTGCGTGACATACTAGTCAGCCAATCATCCGCATCGAGGGGGTCGATCGAATGATGGTACTTGGGCGGACACAGCTTGATAAAGTAACCAAGTGATACTCCATCATGGTGATCATTGCGGGGAGCACGAGCTGTGTTTTGCTCAATTCTTTCCAACAGCCTATTGGTCTCCCTTTTATTCCTTTCAGCCTCTAGCATCACCTCCGCTAGGGATGGTGCATGTGGCAGCTCTTCTTGCTTTGGCTGGCTACTCTCGCCCTGCTCAGGAGCAGGCACGGGGTTGTTCCTAGTTGCCACCATCCTGGGGAAAACAATCCACAGCTTAGACATAGAGAACATCAACTCTAAGACATGAATTATGGAATGTGCTGATCAACATGGCATGTAGGATAAACACCAATCAACATGGTAAAGCAACTACCATATGAACATTAGGTTTCATACACACCATGACTTAGTTCAGTACAAACCCAAGCTGAAAACAACTACGGAGAGATGACACAACTCATCGGAGGCATTACAAGCTTCCTATACATTATCTATCTACACCTCTGGAACTCAACTCTTGACCTAGGTCATATCCCACAAGACACGAAGGACTGTGGCGACACGACTACTACCACACCAGGACTAACATCCACGCACTCAAACATCACCGTAGAATGCCTCGTACAGGTTACCCCCATGACCTGGGAGCTGAACCTGAGGATCTGGAAACACTCTAGCCTGGGATCCCTGGAAACCATAAGGACACGGATGTGGCCTTGGTCCCCTTGTCGGCGGCAACAACGGTCCTCGAAGAGGGGTGATGCCTCCAACATCAGGCCAGCCTACGTGTGTTGGCAAATGAGTCTGTGATGGGTTCAGCATCTCCAAATCTCCATAGCATGTCTGCACGACAGGTGCCAACTGCGTCAAGGCTGTCCAAAGGCGGGCACGGGTAGCATAGAGCTCCATGCAAAGAGCACGTGCATCACGATCCCTGTTCTCCAACATCTGAGCGGTCACCTGCAGCCTAGGGTCCTCATGAGAATGATCAAAGTAGGTTGCACTAAGATATCCATCCTCTCCTCCCATGGAAGCAGAAACATAGCAGAACTCCGTGTTCTGTAGCAAACCATGGTGAAACCTCATGATAGTCAGCATGGTGTAGGCGGCTTCCTGAACGGCCATATCTATGGTAACTCCCAATCCATGAGTCTAGTGAAGCGGCTCTACAGCTCCAGGATATGAAGGATATATCCTAACGGTACACAAATACTGACTCTGGTTGAAATCTCGATACTGCTCCTCCACTGTATACTCTGGGTACCAACGGTATCCAGCCTCCATCATGACTCTAACCAACATGGTCGTGTGACCCGGCACATTGATGCACCTGGTCAGACGGACCACCTGACGGAAAGGACGAGAGGGCATCTGAAACAGAGAATGATGCAAAGACATTAGAGATCCTAGCAGAAATTGGACAGCATAACGGCTGTAATTGCTCAAGAATTTTTTTGAGACAATTGAAAAAGATTGGAAAGGCATAACCACTCGACTATCTGGACTCAAATCTCTTCTCCATTTGTTTGTCACACCAACAATACTTGAATAACTACACTCACTTACAAACAAGCTAGCTATGGGTTCATGGTTAGTAACTCGTCATCCTAAGCAATAGATGAGAATTCCTAGTTCCTATCCCCGTATAAGAGATGAGAATGACCCGGCATAGAATAACTTGGGAAGAGGAGTAAAAAGAGCCTTACGTTTCCTTCCAAAATCAATTCCCCTACTTATCTATAGTGTTTCTAGACTCAAATTCGATCGGTTTGGCTTGGTAGTCCTACAGTCAGTCAGGCTCTGATACCAACGCTGTCGGGACCCCGATCCTAAGTCATATGATTCCATACTTTAACAAGTCACATCAGTTTGCGGCCTCACGCACGGTACTCCATGGCTGCAGCCTTACCTTGGCCGGGACCGTTTGCGTCTTTTGGCTCATGTATGTGAACCTATCGCTGGCAATAACACTACAAAGAACCCGGGCCGACATGACTAGTCATAGAACCCAAGTGGCACATCCGTACGGAAACAGACATACATAACCCAGCAATGCAGGTGTCGGCCTCAAGCGTGTGTAGACGAGTCATAGTAAGCTACAAGGACTCCATTACGTCGTGAGACACGAATTTCATCACTGCACGTAGACGAGTCGTAGCAGGCTACAGGGTCTCCATTACACTGCGAGACATTTCTCCGAAGGGACAGACACAGCAGCAAAAAAGAATACATGCCAGTCAATCAATGTGTCCGGAGTAGTAGCAAGCTACCATGGCTCGGTGGAAGCACAAAGAGGCAGTTTCTCGTAAAGAGTACTACTAAAGGCACACGACTAGGTGTCGGATCCCATACATACCGTTGCACGTCACATGTATGCACGACATGCCCGATATGCATAGATACAACTATGGCATCACAACATAACCATACAACAACATGACTTTTATTTAAAAGGCTCAGACGAGCCTTGCATAATATGTTCTTACAGATAGGGGTCACATGACCCGACACTCAAGTCATACAAACAAAGTCATACAAGCCAGCGGAAACTTAAGCTGTCTGAGTACAGACGGTGAAAATGGAAAAGAGGCACACGGCCTGACTATCTACAGCCCACCACACGGGCAAGATCATAGCTAGGACACCAGCTATTCGGCATCGTCAACGTCTAGATAGAACCCACCTGATGGGTCCTGGTTCTCTTCTACAACATTAACTAAGAAAGGATGAGTACAAACGTACTCAGCAAGTCTTTAAAATAGACCTAGTCTATTTATGCTCATGTATCAATAAAGGGGGTGGTGGAGGTCATGCAGGAATGCCAGCTTTGACTCATGGGTAACCTACACTATTCAATTTTAAACTCTTTGTTACAATTTTAGTTATCGCACACGAGTCCACTATCTCCATCACAATACACCACCATGGATTCACCTTCCCCTTCCGGAAGAGTGCCATCCACGGTACTCACACTTGTCTTGATATTTTTAGGAGTATCCATTTGATTATCTATGAACAACATAAGTTCTCCAAGTAGTCCATATCCGAGGACGCGGCTATTCGAATAGTTTCATACCCTGCAGGGGTGTACTTCTTCACACACGCTCTCGCCACTTACCGCTGCGTGCCATAAACCATGCACCTCGGCAACCTTCAAGCGGATGCCCAGCAAGGGAGTCGGCCATGACCATCAATCACATAAGACCTCTAGTCCAGGCTATCGCCTATTTGAGACTGAACACGCACGGAAGTCCGGCCGAAGTTTCCGCTAAGGTCCCAAACGATGTGCGCAGGGTTCCCAAGCCCACCATTCGCGTGACCCTTGGTACACCGTGCCAGTGCCTATCGCGTCGTAACCCACCCCGAGGATCAACGCTACGCACGGCCTCCAACATGCTATAAACACCAGAAAATACTTGCAATACCCGGACCAAGGACTAAGCGACTGATAAGTCAAGAGGGTCAATTAAGTATCCCAACGTGTGGTAGTATCTAGTCTTTGATCACAAACACGGAAGCCAGTTCCTAAGAACGGTCCCAATGAGACAACCCACTATGTACTCCTACATAGCCTCTCATCGCTACCTTTACCAAATCATATTCATTAAGAGCTCATCACATCGGACAACACCGTTTCACTCCGGCTCATCACCCAGATGAAACAGACCTGACACAACTCTAAGCATAGCAAGCTTAGCAGGCAAAGTAAGCTAAGCACATCATGGCACAAGCATCTACCAGGTATGCTAGGTTGCAAGGTTTAGCTATTTACTGTGACAAGATCAGGTCATGCATAAGAATAGGATCATCTATCGTGTATGATTGACATGTGATCGTCTGTCCTAATTCAATAAACGAGAGCAGGAGCGAGAGAGTGGGATGTTATCGGAATGATCAATGGGGTTGCTTGCCTTCCTGAGTTGCGGAGGAGTTCTCTCCTTCGTCGGAAAACGGGGTAGTATCTTTCAGATTAGGGCCTACCACAACACAGATAAGAGCATTCAATATAGCAGATGCAACAATACGATGCATGATCATGGCATAGTAATATGCACGGATGAGCTAATGTAACTAGTGATCATGTCAATTTAAAACAGATTTGAATATAGGTCAAAGTTGTTCTCCTTTTTTTAAATTCCATCCCTTATCCTAATGTTAAATGTCCATGTTCACCTATTTAGGTTGCTCTAACATGCATGAGAATAGCACCATTGGATTCATTGGATTTTTCTGATAAATTTTCATATATAAATTATTTTCATCTGACTTACAGATTATTTTATATGATTTTTCAAAGTTTTAAATAATTTCTAGAATTATTTTTAAATAAGAAATTGATTTATTGCATCAGCATGATGTCATGATGACATCAGCTGGTCAGCTGGCCGGGCTAGAGTCAAACCTGACATGTGGGGTCCACATGTGAGTGTCTGGTTAACTAAATTAGCTAATTAAAACTAATTCTGATTAATTAACAGATTTGGCCCACATGTGAGTGACTAATTAACTTAATGAATTAAATTAATTAACTTATTACTAATCTGTGATAAGTCAGAGGCTAGGCCCACCTGTCTGTGACCCAGGGGGTCAAACCCCGTGGTCAAACAGGCCAGGGTCACCGGCGACGAGCCGCCGACGGCTCCAGACACGGCGGAGGGGATCGGAATCCCCTCTCCGATGACCAAACGACCGGCGGAAGGCTCAAAATGACGCCCACACAGACGCCCATCCATCTGGACACACCCCCGAGGCTGGGGTGGCCGGAAACGGCGCCGGCGTTGAGGGCAGCGACGGCCGGCGCTCGGGCAAGCACGGGCTCGTCGAGCCGGAGCTCGAACGGGGCAGTTGAGGCCTCCAGAGGCTACCTGGGAGCCTCCTGAGCACGACCGCGTGCTCAGAAGCAAGCTTGGGTCACCACATCGGCGGCCATGACCTCGCTGGCGGCGGGAAGCTTTCGGGCTCAAGGGGGATCGGCGCTACGGAGCTCTATCCAAGGGTGAAAGAGGGGGAAAAAGACCAGGGGATCATGGCGAGTGTAGCGGCGTCGCAAACGAGCTCGGGGAGGACCTGGAACGACGACGGCCTTCGAATTCCCTTCCGGCGACCCGAGGAGGAAGATGATGGCGCGACGGCGTCAGGAGCCTTCCGGCGATGCGTGGCTCGGAAAGGAGGAAGAGGAGGTTCGGGCGGAGCTTTTGGCTGGCTTGGACGGGCTCGGGGGCGGCTAGAACGGCGTCACGACGGCGAGGAGCAGTGCGGCCATGGCGGGGCAGAGGGGAGAAATGAGAGAGAGAGAGAGAGAGAGAGAGAGAGAGAGAGCTCGCGGGAGGGAGAGAGTAGAAGGGGCACGACGGCGAGCTGCTTCGCGCTGGCGCACTCCTAGCCCTCCAGCAAGGAGCCAGGCAAGGAGGAGGTGGCCGGTGCGCGGTGACCACGCGCCCGGCGTCCTCCTGGCCAGAGGTGGGAGATGACCGGTTCGCTCCTGTGGGCTGGGTCGGCTTCTCTCCCCTGGCCCAGGTAGGGTTTCTTCTTTTTTTTTGTTTCTGTTTTCTGTTTTCTAACTTTTCTTTATTTTCTTTGTAGGTCCAAATGATTTTATGAAATATCCCATATATTTTCTAAAATCAAGTTTGAATATTTCAGACTTATCTGAAAAGTTTCAAGCTATTTTGAAAACAAGTATAATGATAATGATTTATTTAGCAATTTCAGAGACTTAAACCATTAATTTTAATTATTTGAAATGTTCAAATAATTAGAATGGTCCCTGGTATATCCATGTCCTTAATTATCAGACATAGGGAACATTTTTGATGGGCATTTTGGATTTGTTCAAATTTCACTAAACTTGAATTTCTTTAATTCATGAAGTGCTTGGGGTTTCTTTTCTTTCTCCCCATTTCACATTGATGCAATGATGATGATGATGATGCAAACACATTGCTAGCCTAGGACACTTACTAGGGATGTGACATAGGCGCCGCCGCCGTCTTGGCAGAGCCAGAGAGGGTTTTCACCCCGACAAGCCCTCTGCGCCTTTGAGACGTAGTGTAGCAAGCCACGAGGATGCCCGCTGTACCACCGCCACTGACCTTCACACACTAGCTACCACGCTGCCCGCACGACCATGCTATCCAGCCAACAACCAAGCAACGAGCTCTGCTCATGAGTACCATGGCTCCCACCACCAAGGCCGCCCTGGCATCCGATACCACCCTCGACTGCCGCCACCGCACACGAACACTGTTAAACGGTGAAGGGGCATAAAAGACCCCTCCTTCATCCCCAAACGAGCCCCTTTGGCAGGAACGACGCCCAACCGGCCAAATAATGGAAGGGGAACTCGTTGGCGGCTGCCAGCCACACAGCAGCCACCCGTCACGCCCGATTTGGCACTTCCAGATCCCAACGACATCGAGTGCGGGAGGCCCCCTGCCCTCCTCCTCGAGGCGCCCCTGCCACCCACCGGCCAGCCATCGATGCGTCGCATTGAGCCACCACCTCCAGCCCAAAAAGGAACAGCTACCAGCCGCTGAACTAAGTGCCACCACTAAGAGCTCATTTATCCACATGTGGTTTTGGTAATTGATGAAAATCCCTATGGACTAATGGTTTCCTTGAGTTATATTTGAAGGATTTGTCCGTAGGTACTTCTTGAAGTCCATCTGTTGGTTTTAAGGAGTTTATATGGTGACCAAGGTGGTATTCAAGGTTTATCCAAAGATTGGTCATGTGGGAGTTGAGCTTATTGCAAGCATGTCTTGAAGAAGAAGATTGTGTAAGCATTCATGTTTACCTTCAAGACATCATCTTTTTGAAGAGAGAAGATAAGATACAAGGTTGATCAAGACTAAGTCAAAAAGTGAATCAAGTTGATCAACACACAAAGCGTACAAGATGTACCGAGAGGGATCAAGTGATCCCATGGTGTGGTAAGCATTGTCCATTACGCTTTGTGTACTAACCCATGGTCTACGTGAGAGTTCTTTGTGGGGTTAGGTATATTTCCATGGGCTTGCATCAAGAGGCAGATCCCATCCATACCATGGAAGATGACATCAAGTGGAGATCGTCATCAAGGTTGCGATGTGCAAGCTCAAGTGAAGCATCACGGAAAGATCATGCTTGAGTCTTTCCGTTCATTGTGGTGACATTGGACTTGTGAAGATGTGCCGAAGAGTGGTTCACCCATAGTGGAGCATGGCGGAGCAGTCAACTAGTCTTCATCAAACCGGCGCAATCAAGAAAGGTGGTGCATCTTAAGGAAGTCAAGATTGTCATCATCTAGCTCAAGTGGACTATGTGCAAGGCAAAAGTTTGACCTTGATAGGGTTTTCTATTTTACCGTTCTCATGGTGGTAGTTGGGAGACCAGGTTATAGGATCGATTGTCGTACTATCAAGGAGGGCTCTCAAGTGAGTAGCTTGATCGTATCGTTCATTGAGAGCTCAAACCATTGCATTCTTGGCATCATCAGCTTTCTTGGTTCTTGGTTGTCTTTTTCTCTATGTGGATTCTTGAGCTTATGGTCAGCTTCATGACAAGCTCAAGTTCATCGTAAACGGGGTCCAGATGCATCTTCTATGATGTTTTCGGTGTTGAAGGTTTTACTAGTCTTATCCGAGGAAGGGTTCTCACCATTTTCTTATGGACCTTTCTCATTGGCTTATTATTGATATTTTTATCACGATTTGGTTAGCACATGTCGTTTTCTTTCCAACAAACTTGGTTTCATTGAATTCGGAGTTCGTATGCAGAAGTTGTGGCAGTTTTGGTGTTCTTAAAAGGCTGCATCGGTACTACCGCGGCTTGGAGCTGGTGTAATTGTTTACTACCACTCCAGAGCAGTACTACCATGGCTCCAGAGCGGTATTACCGCTCTGGACCAAAATCTCGTGTTTTGTCCAGCGATGGTAGGCACGGATGTATTTTTTTAGTACCGCTCACGAGCAGTAGTACCGCTACCCTTAGCGGTAGTACTGCTATCCCTTGTGGTAGTACCATGAGGACGAGCAGTTGTACTGCTCTGTGCGGGCTATGAGCATAATGGTTGGATTTTTCCCCACCTATAAAAGAGGGTCTTCTTCCCATTGAACCTTATCTCTTCAGCTCGTGTTCTTCCCCCATTGTTGACCTTCTTCGAGCTTGCTAACTCTTAATCCCTCCAATGATTCTTGCTAGTTCTTGAGGAAAAAGAGAGAGGAGATCTAGATCCTCATTTGCACCAATCACTTTCTCCTCTAACTGAGGGGAACCCCTTGGATCTAGATCTTGGAGTTCTTCGTGTTCTTCTTCATTCTTCCTCTCATTTTCCTCCCTAGAATTAGTTGCTTTGGTGGGATTTGGGAGAGAAGGACTTGGGCACTCCGTGTGCCCTTGCCATTGCATTTGGTGCATAGGTTTGAGTTCTCCACGGTGATACATGGAAGTGAGAAGTTAAGAAGCTTATTACTCTTGGGTGTTTGAGCACCCTAGAGCTTGTTCCTCTTCGGTGATTTGGCACCCTAGACGGTTGGTGGTGCCTTGGAGCTCAATCATTGTGGTGCAAAGCTCCGGGCAAGCGTCGGGGTCTCCAATTAAGTTGTGGAGATTGCCCCGAGCATTTGAGGTCAGCGCGGAAGCCATAGTCCATTATGGTGAAGCTTCGTGGTGTTGTTGGGAGCCTCCAATTAAGTTGTGGAGTTTGCCCCAACCTTGTTTGTACGGGTTCGATGACCGCCCTCAAGGGTCCCTTAGTGGAATCATGGCATCTTGCATTGTACCAGGGCGTGAGGAGATTACGGTGGCCTTAGTGGCATCTTGGGGAGCATTGTGCCTCGCACCGCTCCGAATAGAGATTAGCATCCGCAAGGGTGTGAACTTCGGGATACATCATCGTCTTCGCGTGCCTCGGTTATCTCTTTCCCGAGCCCTTTACTTATGCACTTTACTTTGTGATAGCCATATTGTTTCTTGTTATATATCTTGTTATCACTTAGTTGTCTATCTTGCTTAGCATAAGTTGTTGGTGCACATAGGTGAGCCTAGTTGTTTTAGGTTTTGTGCTTGACTAATTAAACGTTAGTTTTATTCCGCATTTGTTCAAGCCTAAACCGTAATTATTTTAAAGCGCCTATTCACCCCCCTCTAGGCGACATCCACGTCCTTTCAATTGGTATCAGAGCCAGGTCTCTCATTATTAGGTTTCACCACCTAGAGAGTAATGATGTCGACTAAGGGATTAGGATTCTCTAACACTCTTAGTTTTTATCGCACAAATTTTGATGTTTGGGTAATTCGCATGCTTTATCTCTTTAGGGTCATGGACCAAAATTTGGAGCAAATTGTAGATATGGGTTTTTCTCCTCCAAAGGATTCTCAACACATCTCTTTAGAGGATGAGAAAAACTCTTATCTCAATGCCCAAGCTTCTAATGTGATTTTTGATGCTTTTTGCAATGTAGTTATTTTTCAACTCATGCCATTCCGGGATACTCATGAGTTGTGGACAAAGCTTCAAGATAAATATGGCGAGTCCAAGATTTCTAGGGATGATTGTTCTCCCTCCACCTCCGGTCGTGTTGCCTTCTCAACTTCATCTACTTCACCTACATGTGGATTGCCACAAGGTAATGTTATGGTGAGCAGTGGTGTTCATTGTAATGATGATAGTGGGCTTATTGTTGATGATTCTTCATCACTATCTTATTGCAATGCTTCATCTTTGGACTTCAACACTTCGAGCACTCTAAATGTTTCAGATGCTTGTGTTGCTAGTCCTTGCATATCATGTAGAAATTGCTTGACTAAATCTCATGATGATATGCTTGCCATGTCTTGTTATCGTGATAAAAATGCATTGCTTTCCTCGAGGTGGTGTGCTAACAATGTAGAGGAAACCCAGCACTCCATGGAACAAGATGTGGTCTTGAATGGTGTGTCAAGGGATCCTACATCATCATCTATTATTTCTCACTTTTGCCTTATGGCTAAGTCTTCAAAGGTATCTCCTACTTTCAATCCCAATATATCCCATGATGATGATGTTGATGATGATGAAGAGAGTGATAATATTGCTTCCTTAAAAATTAAGGGAGAAACGTTTTTTAAAGCTCTTCATAATAATAAAATTGCTCCTTCCAACTTCATGGAAATCATGTCTATTGCAATTGAGGGCAAGAAATATATTGAGGAGTTGGAAGCTCATCTCGAGGAGTATGTGGCCACCATTGATAAAATGGAAGGTCATGAGCATGATTACGCTAATGAGAT
Source organism: Hordeum marinum (assembly GCA_022496015.1). Lineage (NCBI taxonomy): Eukaryota > Viridiplantae > Streptophyta > Magnoliopsida > Poales > Poaceae > Hordeum > Hordeum marinum. The sequence goes on from JAAAWK010000085.1 coordinate 342,240, forward strand.
CACGGAGCTATCTCAAGCTCTTGAAAATGAACAGACCATCAAGGAATCTCTTGAGGAGACCTTTGCTCTAGAATTATCTAGATTAAAGGAATCCCATGATAGAGCTCTCGAGGTGGCTAATGATTTTAGAACTAAAAATGATAAGATTGCAGTTGCACATGCTAAACTCGTTGAGGACTTTGAGCACCTCGAAAATGGCTCAAGGGTCATTAAGAGTTCGCTCATTGAACTCACCGAGTCTCATGCTCAACTTGATGCTTCATATGCTAAAGAGCTTGCCAAGTTGCCTTCTCCTTTTGTTGCTAATGATGATGCTTGTGCTACTAACTCTGTTTCTTGTGAAGCATCCATTTATAAGGAGAATGTTAAGCTAAGGGCTCAACTTGAGTTGCTATCTAGCAATTATGGGAAATTGGAAGAAAGTCATGAAAATCTCTCGAGCTCTCATGGTGATCTTGTAGTATCCCATAATGTGCTAAAGATAGCTCATGATGCTAGTACTACTAAGGTAACATCTAGTGAGCCTCATGTGGACATTAGCACTAAATCTAGTAGAAATGCTTTATTGACATGTGCTAGTCCTCGTAATTCATCTATGCATAACATTGGTACATCTTGTGATGAATTTCTTTCACTTCCTTGTTGCTCTAACAATGATGCTTATACTTCCTATAGTACTTGTGTTGACACTAACCATGTAGAGGAAATGAAAGAGCTCAAGGCCCAAATCACTTCTTTGAATAAATACTTGGAAAAGAGTCATGAAGGGAAGTCCACACTCAAGAATATCTTGTGTCGGAAAAAATCCCCAAATGACAAAGGTGGACTTGGATTCAACTCCAATAAGAATAATAAGTCCAAGAGCAACAACAAGAAGGGCCAAGAACAAGTCAAGAACTCGGCCAAGATTGTTTGCTTCAAGTGCAAAATAGAAGGGCACCATGTTAGATCTTTCCCATTGAAGAAGAAGGTCCATAGTGACAATCATATTCCCATGAAGACCCAAGTCAATGCTCCTCAAGTTGATAAATCAATTGAGAAGAAACTAAAGGGTAAATGTTGCTACTTATGTCGTGAGAAGGGTCACTTTGCTTCTTCATGCACGAATGGTAACTTATCCAATCCAATTATTATTGATGATATCTATTCTCTTGGGAAGGATAAGGTTGGCAATGTGTTTGCCAAGTTTGTTTGTACTCAAAGTGGTGTCAAGAAAAGAACCATTTGGGTAGCCCAGCCTATTGGGACTAACCTCTTTGGACCCAACTTGGTTGGGGACCAACAAGCTCATACTTGATCAATAGGTGTTCTTGGAGGGCATTGGTGACTTGGCTGCATCATCAAGAATTAAGGGATCTTCACCATTCATATTATCTCAGGCCAAGTCATTTGGATTATCAAGTTTCTATCTTATATCCAATGTGCCTCCTCACAGTAACTTGTACTTAAATTGTTTACATTGTTAGTTACTTTCCCCTTTGCATGTTGTGGTTCTGTACCTTGCATGTGTTTGTATATGTTGTGCTTCCTATTTATTTATCTTGAGTAAGCAAGTATGTATGATGGGATGCACATCATGTATGTGTGAGTCTTGTGTTGAGCCTTTTTGCATCTTATCTTATCTTAGTTGGCTCTCTTAAGAGATTAATGGATTATCCTATTTTGGGGAAGTGATGTGGTTTGTGCACGTCACAATCCTAAAAATGTGTGTACATGAGGAATACCACTTAGTATTCATATTACAAGATTATCTAGCTTCTATTTGGTATGTCTTCTCATGAGAAATTCAAATTCTAAACGGTCCATTAATTATCTCTTGTTGGATTTCATTTGCCACTTGTTATTAACGTTTGGTTACCACATTATGGGGGAGTAATATGCTATGTGCATATTACAAGCCCAGAGAATGTGTACGTTTGAGATATTGCCACTTAGATTTGATATTACAATTTATCTTGTTCTTAGGTGGCATGCTAGCTCTACAAGTGTCATTTTCTTGTGATTGAGGAGTAAAGATGATGTTGGATCTATTTGCAATCTACCAATGGGAATTATTTCCAAATACTTCTTGTCCTTGACAATTGGTATTCCTTTTAAGTGGTAGAGATTGCTAATCATCTTTACATAGGATTTTGTTTATCGTGTGTCTTCCTTGCCTCTTGTGGATCTTTTTGAGAATGTCTAGTGTTTCTATAGATATAGGGAAAGTGATGATCCCATCGTGTGCATTTTGTATTCAAATGAAAATTCTATATAATGCACATCTCTTGGGGGAGCTATCCTATTTTCTGTAGAACACTCTCTTTATGAGTTCATCAGAAAATCATTTGATCTTCATCAAGTGTGTGTTGGTGGGAGGCAAGCCTTTTCTCCATGGTGCTTTGTGCCATCATGAAAATTTGCGGAGGGTTCGGTTTGTTTGGAACCTAGCTCTCTTTTGGGAACTTGATACCTCTTGTTTTCCTTCAATTGGTATCTTGTTTCCTTCTATTTGGCATGTGTCAATGGATATCTCATTCCTTGATGTATCTTTTTGTTGGTATCTGTCAAGTGATAATTCTTCAATTGGTACCTTATTTTCACTTGATACCTTATCTTTTGGTATCTTATCAATTGTGTGTCGATTTGATGCTTGAAAGCCTGGAGCATGCATATTTACTACATGTACTTTCGTTGGCATGTTCTCTTTCCTTGACCCAATATATAGGGGAAACTCCACTATGACATAAATTGGCTAAAGTGTGCATGAAATTCAATTTCATATCTATATGCACATATTTATGTGGAGTTTTGTCCTATGTATTGTTGGTCCACTAAATTTTTGGTCCCAATAAGTTTGGGTACCACTTTGTTTGTGGTGTTGGTCTAGGAACAATTGGAGATACATTGGACACTCGGCTCACTTACATGGAAGGTGTTGACACCATGTGCTTATTGGAGCCATGCTAGGATGATCGAACAACCATTGTCTACTACATCAATCCAATGCTATCTCGGTAACAAGTATCTACTTCATGCATACATTTCTTGTTGGGAGACGTAGTAGTAAATCAAAAAAATTCCTATGTGTCACCAAGATCTATCTATGAAGAAACCAGCAACGAGTGGGGAGAGATTGCATCTTCATACCTTTGAAGATCGCTAAGAAGAAGCGTTACAAGAACGCGATTGGTGGAGTCGTACTCGCAGCGATTCAGATCGCGGTGGACTCCGATCTTAGCGCCGAACAACGGCGCCTCCACATTCAACACACGTGCAGCCCGCTGACGTCTCCTACGCCTTGATCCAGCAAGGAGGAAGGAGAGGTTGAGGGAGAGCTCCGACAGCATGATGACGTGGTGACGGTGGAGCTGCGTGGTACTCCGGCAGAGCTTCACCAAGCACTACAGAGGAGGAGAAGGAAGAGGGATGGGGCTGCCCGAGAGAGAGAGAGAGAGAGAGAGAGAACTTGTTTCGTGTGTTGGCAGCCTCCAAAAACCCCACTATATATAGGAGGAGGGGAGGAGAGGGTACAGCCCCTAGGGTTCCCACCCTAGGGGTGGCGACAGCCCCAAGATGGGATCTGGCCACCGGCCAGAGAGGGGAGAGGGGAGGGGCGGCGCCCTAGATGGGCCTAGGGCCCATCTGCCCTAGGGTTTGCCCCCTCCACCTCTTGCTGCGCCTTTAGCCCCTTGTGGGGGCGCACAAGCCCACCTAGGGGCTGGTTCCCTTCCACTTGTGGCCCATGCAGCCCTCCAGGGCTGGTGGCCCCACTTGGTGGACCCCGGAACCCTTCCGGTGTTCCCGATACACTACCGATGACGCCCGAATTACTTCCGGTAACCAAATCCTCATTTCCTATATATCAATCTTTGTCTCTGGACCATTCCGGGTCTCCTCGTGACGTCTAGGATCTCATCCGGGACTCTGAACAACCTTCGGTAACGACGTACACTTTTTCCCTATAACCCTAGCGTCATCAAACCTTAAGTGTGTAGACCCTACGGGTTCGGGAGACACGTTGACATGACCGAGACACCTCTCACGTGATGTCGGGGATTCGATCAATCCCGTATACAATTCCCTTTGTCTATCGGTATGATACTTGCTCGAGATTCGATCGTCGGTATCTCTATACGTTGTTCAATCTTGTTACCGGCTAGTCTCTTTACTCGTTCCGTAATAGATCATCCCGTGGCTATCTCCTTAGTTACATTGAGCTCATTATGACGATGTCTTACCCAGTGGGCCCATAGATACCTCTTCGTCACATGGAGTGACAAATCCTAGTCTCGATTCGTGCCAGCCCAACAGACACTTTCGGAGTTACCCGTAGTGCACCCTTATAGCCACCCAGTTACGTTGTGATGTTTGGCACACCCAAAGAATTCCTACGGTATCCGGGAGTTGCACAATCGCATGGTCTAAGGAAAATATACTTGACATTGAAAAGCTTTAGCAAACGAACTACACGATCTTGTGCTAGGCTTAGGATTGGGTCTTGTCCGTCACATCATTCTCCTAATGATGTGATCCCGTTATCAACGACATCCAACGTCCATGGTCATGAAACCGTGACCCTCCATTGATCAACGAGCTAGCCAACAAGAGGCTTAATAGGGACATGTTGTGGTCTATGTATTCACAAATGCATTATGGTTTCTAGTTAACACAATTATAGCATGAACAATAGACAATTATCATGAACAAGGAAATACAATAATAACCATTTTATTATTGCCTCTAGGGCATATTTCCAACAGTCTCCCACTTGCACTAGATTTAATAATCTAGTTACATTGTGATGAATCAAACACCCATAGCATTCTGGTGTTGATCATGTTTCACTCATGAGAGAGGTTTAGTCAACGGGTCTGCGACATTCAGATCCGTGTGCACTTTACAAATATCTATATCTCCCTCCTGAACGTAATCACGGATGGAGTTGAAGCAGTGCTTGATGTGTCTTGTCTTCTTGAGAAACATGCGCTCCTTCGCAAGGGAAATAGCTCCAGTGTTGTCACAGAATAGAATTATCGGGCCCGACGCATTGGGAATCACTCCTAGGTCGGTGATGAACTCGTTCATACACACTCCTTCCTTTGCTGCTTCCGAAGCAGCTATGTACTCCGCTTCACATGTAGATGCCGCCACGACGCTTTGCTTGCTGCTGCACCAGCTGAGTGCAAAATATACACGTATTCGGTTTGCGACTTGGAGTCGTCCGGATCTGTGTCGAAGCTAGCATCGACGTAACCCTTTACGACGAGCTCTTCGGCACCTCCATATACGAGAAACATGTCCTTTGTCCTTTTCAGGTACTTCAGGATATTCTTGATCGCTGTCCACTGTTCCGCTCCGGGATCACTTTGGTACCTCCCTACCAAACTTATGGCAAGGTTCACATCAGGTCTGGTACAGAGCATGTCATACATAATAGAGCCTATGGTTGAAGCATAGGGGATGACACTCATATCTTCTCTATCTTTTGCCGTGGTCGGGCATTGAGTCGTACTCAATCTCACACTTTGTAACATAGGCAAGAACCCCTTCTTGCACTGATCCATATTGAACTTCTTCAATATGTTTTCAAGGTATGTGCTATGTGAAAGACCTATGAGGTGTCTCGATCTATCTCTATAGATCTTAATACCTAATATGTAAGCAGCTTCTCCAGGGTCCTTCATTGAAAAACACTTATTCAAGTAGGCCTTTATACTTTCCAAGAGTTCTATATCATTTCGCATTATCAGTATGTCATCCTCATACAATATAAGAAAGGCTATAGAGCTCCCACTCACTTTCTTGTAAATACAGGGTTCTCCATAAACCTGTATAAACCCAAACGCTTTAATCACCTCACTAAAGCGAATGTTCCAACTCCGAGATGCTTGCACCAGCCCATAGATGGAGCGCTGGAGCTTGCATACTTTGTTAGCATCTTTAGGATCGACAAAACCTTCCGGCTGCATCATATATAGTTCTTCCTTGAGGAAGCCATTAAGGAATGCCGTTTTGACGTCCATTTGCCAGATCTCATAATCATAAAATGCGGCAATTGCTAACATGATTCGGACACACTTCAGCATCGCTACGGGTGAGAAAGTCTCACCCTAGTCATCTCCTTGAACTTGTCGATAACCCTTAGCAACAAGCCGAGCCTTATAGATGGTCACATTACCATCCGCGTCAGTCTTCTTCTTAAAGATCCATTTATTTTCAATGGCTTGCTTATCATCAGTCAAGTCCACCAAAGTCCATACTTTGTTCTCATACATGGATCCTATCTCGGATTTCATGGCCTCAAGCCATTTGTTGGAATCCGGGCCTGCCATTGCTTCTTAATTGTTCGAAGGTTCACCGTTGTCCAACAACATGATCTCCAGGACAGGGTTACCGTACCACTCTAGTGCGGAACGTGTCCTAGTGGACCTTTGACGTTCAACAGTAACTTGATCTGAAGTTTCATGATCATCATCATTAATTTCCTCTCCAGCCGATGCAGGCTCCACAGAAACAACTTCCTGTGCTATGCTACTCTCCGGTTCCAGTGGAGGTACAATTACCTTATCAAGTTCTATTTTCCTCCCACTTACTTCTTTCGAGAGAAACTCTTTCTCGAGAAAGGATCCATTCTTGGCAACAAAGACTTTGCCCTCGGATCGTAGGTAGAAGGTATACCCAATAGTCTCTTTGGGATATCGTATGAAGACGCAGTTTTCCGCTTTGGGTTCGAGCTTCTCAGGTTGAAGTTTCTTCACATAAGCATCGCATCCCCAAACTTTTAGAAACGACAACTTAGGTTTCTTTCCAAACCATAATTCATACGGTGTCGTCTCAACGGATTTTGACGGTGCCCTATTTAAAGTGAATGCGACAGTCTCTAATGCATATCCCCAGAATGATAGTGGTAAGTCGGTAAGAGACATCATAGAGTGGACCATATCTAATAGAGTGCGATTACGAGGTTCAGACACACCATTTCGTTGAGGTGTGCCAGGCGGCGTGAGTTATGAAACAATTCCACATTTCCTTAGGTGCGTGCCAAACTCGTGACTTAAATATTCTCCGCCACGATCAGATCGTAGGCACTTTATTTTCCTGACACGTTGATTCTCTACCTCACTCTAAAATTCCTTGAACCTTTCAAAAGTTTCAGACTTATGTTTCATTAAGTAGACATACCCATATCTACTCAAGTCATCAGTGAGGGTGAGAACATAACGATAGCCACCACGAGCCTCGACACTCATTGGACCGCATACATTGGTATGTATTATTTCTAACAAGTAAGTTGCTCGCTCCATTGTTTCGGAGAACAGAGTCTTGGTCATCTTGCCCATGAGGCATGGTTCGCACGTGCCAAATGATTCGAAATCAAGAGACTCCAAAAGTCCATCAGTATGGAGCTTCTTCATGCGTTTGACACCAATATGACCAAGGCGGCAGTGCCACATGTAAGTGGGACTATCGTTATCAACCTTACAATTTTTTGGTACTCACACAATGGACATGTGTAACATCACGTTCGAGATTCATCAAAAATAAACCATTGACCAGCGGGGCATGAACACAAAACATTTCTCTCATATAAATAGAACAACCATTATTCTCAGATTTAAATGAGTAGCCATCTCGCATCAAGCGAGATCCAAATAAAAAGTTCATGCTCAAAGCTGGTACTAAATAACAATTATTAAGGTTTAACACTAATCCTGAAGGTAGATGTAGAGGTAGCGTGCCGACAGCGATCACATCGACCTTGGAACCATTCCCGACGCGCATCGTCACCTCGTCCTTTGCCAGCCTCCGCTTATTCCGCAGCTCCTACATGGAGTTACAAATGTGAGCAACGACACCGGTATCAAATACCCAGGAGCTACTACGAGCGCTGGTCAGGTACACATCAATAACAAGTATATCACATATACCTTTACCGTTGTCGTCCTTCTTATCCACTAAGTACTTGGGGTACTTCCGCTTCCACTGAACGGTACCCTTGCAATAAAAACACTCAGTCTCGGGCTGGGGTCCATTCTTGTTCTTCTTCTTCCTGGCAACTTGCTTACCGGGCATGGCAACAGCTTTGCCGTCCTTCTTGAAGTTCTCCTTACCCTCGCCTTTCTTGAAACTAGTGATCTTATTCACCATCAACATTTGATGCTCCTTTTTGATCTCGGCCTCTGCTGATTTCAGCATCGAGTACAACTCAGGAATGGACTTCTCCATACCCTGCATGTTGTAGTTCATCACAAACCTCTTGTAGCTAGGTGGGAGCGACTTGAGGATTCTGTCAATGACCGAGTCAGGCGGTTGTGCAACCCAGACATCTTGAGTATGTGCTCACTGACAGAACTATTTTCCTCCATCTTACAGCTGAAGAACTTGTCGGAGACGTCATATCTCTCGACCACGGCATGAGCTTGGAAAACCAGTTTCAGCTCTTGGAACATCTCATATGCTCTGTGTTGCTCAAAACGCTTTTGGAGCCCCGGTTCTAAACTGTAAAGCATGCCGCACTGAACAAGGGGGTAATCATCGCAGCGAGAATGCCAAGCGTTCGCAACGTCTTGGTCTGCTGGGAGAATGGGTGGGTCACCTAGCGGTGCATCAAGGACATACAATTTCTTGGAAGCTATGAGGATGATCCTCAAGCTACAGACCCAGTCCGCATAGTTGCTTCCATCATCTTTCAGCTTGGTTTTCTCTAGGAACGCGTTGAAGTTGAGGTTGGCATTAGCATTGGCCATTGGATCTACAATATAGATTGTAAAGACAATTTTAGACTAAGTTCATGATAATTAAGTTCACATAATCAAATTATTTAATGAACTCCCACTTAGATAGACATCTCTCTAGTCATCTAAGTGACACATGATCCATGTCAACTAGCCCGTGTCCGATCATCACGTGAGATGGACTAGTCATCCATGGTGAACATCTCCCTGTTGATCGTATCTTCTATACGACTCATGTTCTACCTTTCGGTCTTCCATTTTCCGAGGACATGTATGTACATGCTAGGCTTGTCAAGTCAACCTAAATGTATTGCGTGTGTAAATCTGGCTTACACCCGTTGTATACGAACGTTAGAACCTATCACACCCGATCATCACGTGGTGCTTCGGAACAACGATCCTTAGCAACAATGCACAGTTAGGGTGAACACTTCTCTCGAAATTTTATGGAGAGATCATCTTATTTACTACCGTCGTTCTAACCAAATAGGATGTAAACATGATAAACATCACATGCAATCAATATAGTGACCTTATATGGACAATATCATCTTGCTCCTTTGATCTCCTTCTTCGGGGCACCATGATCATCACTGTCATCGGCATGACACCATGATCTCCATCATTGTGTCTTCATGAAGTTGTCTCGCCAACTATTACTTCTACTACTATGGCTAATGTTTAGCAATAAAGTAAAGTAATTACATGGCGTTTATGATTGACACGCAGGTCATACAATGAAATAAGACAGCTCCTATGGCTCCTGCCAGTTGTCATACTGATCGACATGCAAGTTGTGAATCCTATTACAAGAACATGATCAATCTCATACATCACAATGCATCACATCACATTCTTTGGCCATATCACATCACAAGGCATATGCTGCAAAAACAAGTTAGACGTCCTCTAATTTGTAGTTGCAAGATTTTACGTGGCTGCTATACATTTCTAGCAAGAACGTTTCTTACCTACGCCAAAACCACAACGTGATATGCCAATTGCTATTTACCCTTCATAAGGACCCTTTTCATCAAATCCAATCCGACTAAGGTGGGAGAGACAGACACCCGCTAGCCACCTTATGCAACAAGTGCATGTCAGGCGATGGAACCAATCTCACGTAAGCGTATGTGTAAAGTCGGTCTGGGCCGCTTCATCCCACAATACCGCCGAATCAAGATAAGACTAGTAGTGGTAAGCAAATTAACAAGATCAAAGCCCACAACTGCTTTGTGTTCTACTCGTGCATAGATTCTACGCATAGACCTAGCTAATGATGCCATTGTTGGGAGACGTAGTAGTAAATCAAAAAAATTCTTACGTGTCACCAAGATCTATCTATGAAGAAACCAGCAACGAGTGGGGAGATATTGCATCTTCATACCTTTAAAGATCGCTAAGCGGAAGCATGACAAGAACGCGGTTGGTGGAGTCTTACGCGCAGGGATTCAGATCGCAGTGGACTCCGATCTCAGTGCCGAACAATGACACCTCCACGCTCAACACACGTGTAGCCCGCTAACATCTCCTACGCCTTGATCCAGCAAGGAGGAAGGAGAGGCTGAGGGAGATCTCCGGAAGCACGACGGCATGGTGACGGTGGAGCTGCATGGTACTCCGGCAGAGCTTCACCAAGCACTACGGAGGAGGAGAAGGAAGAGGAATGGGGCTGCCCGAGAGAGAGAACTCGTTTCGTGTGTTGGCAGCATCCAAACCCCCCACTATATATAGGAGGAGGGGAGGAGAGGGTACGGCTCCGAGGGTTCCCACCCTAGGGGTGGCGGCAGCCCCAAAATAGGATCTGGCCGCCGGCCAAAGAGGGGAGAGGGGAGGGGCGGCACCCTAGATGGGCTTAGGGCCCATCCGCCCTAGGGTTTGCCCCCTCCACCTCTTGCTGTGCCTTGGGCCCCTTGTGGGGGCGCACCAGCCCACCTAGGGGCTGGTTCCCTCCCACTTGTGGCCCATGCAGCCCTCTGGGGCTGGTGGCCCCACTTGGTGGACCCCCGGAACCCTTTCGATGGTCCCGGTATACTATAGGTGACGCCCGAAACACTTCCGGTAACAAAATCCTCCCTTCCTATATATCAATATTTGACTCCGGACCATTCCGGGACTCCTCGTGACGTCCGGGATCTCATCCGGGATTCCGAACAACCTTCAGTAACCATGTACACTTTTTCCCTATAACCCTAGCGTCATCGAACCTTAAGTGTGTAGACCCTACGGGTTCGGGAGAGACGTAGACATGACCGAGACACCTCTCCGGTCAATAACCAACAGCGGGATCTGGATACCCATGTTGGCTCCCACATGCTCCATGATGATCTTATCGGATGAACCACGATGTCAGGGATATGATCAATCCCGTATACAATTCCCTTTGTCTATCGGTACGATACTTGCCCGAGATTCGATCGTCGGTATCTCTATACCTTGTTCAATCTTGTTATTGGCAAGTCTCTTTACTTGTTTCGTAATACATCATCCCATGGCTACCTCCTTAATCACATTGAGCTCATTATGATGATGTCTTACCGAGTGGGCCCAGAGATACCTCTCCGTCACATGAAGTGACAAATCCTAGTCTCGATTCGTGCCAACCCAACAGACACTTTCGGAGATACCCGTAGTGCACCTTTATAGCCACCCAGTTACTTTGTGACGTTTGGCACACCCAAAGCATTCCTATGGTATCCGGTAGTTGCACAATCTCATGGTCTAAGGAAACGATACTTGACATTGAAAAGCTTTAGCAAACGAACTACACGATCTTGTGCTAGGCTTAGGATTAGGTCTTGTCCATCACATCATTCTCCTAATGATGTGATCGCATTATCACCGACATCCAATGTCCTTGGTCATGAAACCGTGACCCTCCACTGATCAACGAGCTAGCTAACTAGAGGCTTACTAGGGACATGTTGTGGTTTATGTATTCCCACATGCATTACGGTTTCTGGTTAACACAATTATAACGTGAACAATAGAAAATTATCATGAACAAGGAAATACAACAATAACCATTCTATTATTGCCTCTAAGGCATATTTCCAACATTTCTCGCATTCAACCTTTTATAGGTTGCATCATGGCATGAATTTCTCGAGTCATTCTTCTGGTACTTGGTTCTTTTCTCAAAGCGTCTCAACGGTGATGTCATATTGCTACTTGTGATGTCTTTGATGTTCGTGTATTGCGAGTTCATTTATGTACAATAAGAAAATATTAGGCTATGTGCTATGCTTTCAAGCAAAGATCTTTATTGGTATATTTATTACCTTCTTTTGCATATCTTGTTTGTTCCTTCTTGTAACTATTTCGTGTGTACATCATTCTTTGTGGATATATCATCATGGTTGTACTCTACCTAGAATCTTATACACATGAGAGAAGTTACATCTCTAGTTGATATCCTCTTTTCTTTCACGTCCACTGTTGCATTCCTTTTTTTATTTTCCTTGGTGGTTTATTGAAAGAATTTGCCTTGAGTGCGGATCTTATATCCTTGCATCTTGATGCACTCATTGGTGGTGAACATTATTTTTCTCATGCTTGTCTTCACGAGGGTTTTTCCATTTCGATTGGTATCCCTCCTCCTAACAAGGCTATTATTTCCTATCCTCACCAGGGGTTGTCACAAGCTTTAGTTTTTAATTTTCTTATTAGTAAGCTTGTGGACCCATTTGCCAGTAGTTTGTGTTTGTGGGAAGGATATGGTTTGCACTTTGTGTCTCATTTCCTCAAGACTATGTTGATGCTTAATTCTCATCCTTATACTAGTATTCTCAAGTGCTTTGCTATGACTCACACACATCATTTTGGTTGAGCCTATTCTTAAGATTTCCTCTTTTACGTGTTGCTCAACCATATGTTTAGTGCAAGTACTATGCTCATTGTCTTATCTACTTTCTTGCACTTGTTGTGTGTTTATATTGATTTTGGAGGAGTCATGATCCTATTTTATGCACTTGTATTCACATACAAAAATTATTATTTGTGCACAAATCATGGGGAGCTCCTCTAGTTTCTTTATAAACACTCTTTTGCCCATATCATAATATCCTTTATTCATGTGGCTTGTAGGACCATGTGATTGATTGTTCTAATTGGTATCTTTTGCTTGCTTGCTTCACTCTGGTGTATGGCTTTGTGCCATACGATCCTTTCTGCAATCTTTGGTTCCTCAATATAGTTTGTTTTCCTCCAACTACTTATCACTGGATATGTGTATTTCATTGCACTCATATTTTGAGAAATACACACCTTTTGGACAAACACCTATTATATTGGCCTTCTAAGCTTTTCGCCCATTTTAGCAATCGATGCAAATGGGGGAGAAGTTAGAGAGTTTAGTTTGGAACGTTCAGAGAGTTTTTTGCTTTTGATGCTTAAGCATTTGCATCTCATACCCATGCTTTATTGCTTTGCATGTGTGTGCTTGGTTGTGCTTATTTCCTTATATAAACTTTCTTGAACGTGGTTGTCATCAACTACCAAAATGGGAGAGATTGTAAGAGCACATTTATCCATGTGTGGTTTTGCTAATTGATGATAATCCCTATGGACTAATGGTTGCCTTGAGTTATATTCGAAGGATTTGTCCGTAGGTACTTCTTGACATCCATCTGTTGGTTTCAAGGAGTTTATATGGTGACCAAGGTGGTATTCAAGGTTTATCCAAAGATTGGTCATGTGGGAGTTGAGCTTATTGCAAGCATGTCTTGAAGAAGAAGATCGTGTAAGCATTCATGTTTACCTTCAAGACATCATATTTTCGAAGAGAGAAGATACGATACAAGGTTGATCAAGACTGAGTCAAAAAGTGAATCAAGTTGATCAACACACAAAGCTTACAAGATGTACCAAGAGGGATCAAGTGATCCCATGGTGTGGTAAGCATTGTCCATTACGCTTTGTGTACTAACTCATGGTCTACGTGAGAGTTCTTTGTGGGTTTAGATATATTTCCATGGGCTTCCATCAAGAGGCAGATCCCATACATCCCATGGAAGATGACATCAAGTGGATATCGTTATCAAGGTTGCGATGTGCAAGCTCAAGTGAAGCATCATGGAGAGATCATGCTTGAGGCTTGCCGTTCATTGTGGTGACAATGGACTTGTGAAGATGTGCCGAAGAGTGGCTCACCAATAGTGGAGCATGGGGGAGCAATCAACTAGTCTTCATTCAAGCCGACGCAATCAAGAAAGGTGGTCGAGCTTCAGGAAGTCAAGATCATCATCATCTAGATCAAGTGGACTATGTGCAAGGCAAAGGTTTGACCTTGGTAGGGTTTTCTATTTTACCGGTCTCATGGTGGTAGGGAGACCGGGTTATAGGATCGACTGTCGTACTATCAAAGGGGGCTCTCAAGTGAGTACCTTGATCGTATCGTTCGTTGAGAGCTCAAAACATTGCATTCTTGGCATCATCATCGTACTTGGTTCTTGGTTGGCTTTTTCTCAATGTGGGTTCTTGTTAGTGCATCTAGTGCCCCTTAGTGATTTTGGTGTATTGAAGACTTACAGGTTAAGGTACTAATGTGTTTGTGAGTGTACACAAGCTCTATAAGTCGATGAGGAGTTTGATATAATCGGAGATTATCGACCCCTAAAAATGTATGTCTTCAAGTGAAGACTTTGCTGAAGACTTTCTAAAGACTTTGGTGAAGACTTTGTGAAGACTTTGAAAATGAAGAAGTTGGTGTGTCCTTGAAGATATGAATGAGGAATATGAAGCGTGAAGACTTTTGTTTTCGTAGTTTCGTTTCCTCTATTTGAGTCATAGGGAACACCGTACTGTTAAAGGGGGACGAGGTAATACTAAGGAAAATTTCCAACTGATGCTCAACTCCAAAATCCGCAATCCATACAATCCTTCGAGTGAAGCCTTTGGAAATCTCTTATGGTTCAGAACAGTTCTTCAGTGACAGAGACGAAGTTCTTCTGGTCTCGGAGGAAATTGATTTGACTACGGACTTAGGATTTCGCAAGTGCGAATTGCCTACAAGTGAGGAACATGATAAGCTAAGGACTTTCATAGTTCGAAATTCCGACCGTTGCTGTGCTTAGCACCAGCTGTCCCCAATCATTCTTATCCACATAATGGTCATATCATTGGGGGCATTTATGTCTTATCATGTCAGGTTGCATCCTGACTATAAATATCCACCCCCCACAACCACTAGCTGGTTGGCTGCTCCGAGAGAGAGAACTGAAACTTGTCACTTGAGAGAAACCCATCCTCCAAGGACTTTTGATAGAAAATCACCAGTGAGGAAAAATCTACAATCAAACCACAAAACCCAAAGTGATTGACCATCACTGAAGAAATTCCTTTATGGAACCGACGCTTGTTACCTTTGAGGACTGTGCATCCAAGACGGTTAGGCATCATGGTCTAGTGCTCCTGCAGTCAATTGGGGACCACAAAGTGACCATGGTCTAGAGCGTCCAGTAGTAAATTGTGGATCGCCGGGTGACCAGTTTGTGAGGGTTTTGGAAGTCTACCCTGAAGACTTACCATGAGTGTTAGGCGAGGACTGTGTGACCTTAGCTCAAGGAGAATATGGTAAGGACTGTGTGTCCTCATGTTTAAATACCAGGCCGCTCCAAACTAGACGTACGACTGTCATAGCAGTTGGAACTGGGTTATCAAACCATTGTCTTCATCGAGCTATCTGGTTCTATTTCCTCCACCCCTCTAGTCCTCATATACCAGTTGATGAAATTGACTATTACTGAATGAAGAATTTGAGTGAAGACTTTCACAAATTCCTCACCTCAAATTATTCAAGTTACCTTGTTCATCACTGCTTATCCTGTATCACGATACTCTCTATTTGTGCATCTTTCATTTCATCATGAAGTCTATGCTGTTACTATGTTCCTCATGCACTTGAGTACTTATTCCGCTGCTAGTTATTCATCACATTTCAAATTCCTCAAAGTTGAAATTCCTCAAGTGATGAATTTGTAAAAATTGCCTATTCACCCCCCTATAATCGATATACCACACTTTCAATTGGTATCAGAGCAGGTACTCCCTCGCTCTGTGTGATTTTGGTTTAACCACCTGGAGTCTAGTTATGTCGACTGCAAGTATGATCAAGGTTTCCGCGGGGTGTCCTACCTTCGATGGGACAGACTACCCTACTTGAAGAACAAGATGCATATGCACCTTGAAGCTATTGACAACGATCTCTGGTATGTAGTGGAAAACGGTGTGCCCTCTGTCACTCCCACTGTTACTACTGCTAATGTGAAGAGATTCAAGCAACTTGATTCCCAAGCGAAAAATATCATCTGTGACCATCTGAGCAAAGGCCAGTATGGCAGAGTGAGTGCTTTGGAGTCTACTAAGCTTATCTGGGATAGGCTGTCCAAAGTCAACGAAGGTGTTTCCACTCAACGTGACTCTCGTGTTGATGTTCTTCACAATATCTTCAACCTCTTCAAGATACTTGAGATTGAAAATGTTCAGCAAACATTTGATCGCCTCACTGATA
The DNA here is from genome assembly GCA_022496015.1 of Hordeum marinum. Taxonomy (NCBI): domain Eukaryota; kingdom Viridiplantae; phylum Streptophyta; class Magnoliopsida; order Poales; family Poaceae; genus Hordeum; species Hordeum marinum. The sequence continues at coordinate 358,467 of JAAAWK010000085.1, forward strand.
TATCCAATGAACTTCAAGCACTGGGTGCCACTGATATCACTGACCATGAAGTGGTGAAGAAACTGCTATGATCTCTCGATTCCTCATTTGATACTCTGGCTTTGATGAACCAAGAACGTGAAGATTATAAAGCTCTTTATCCTGCTGACATTCTTGAGAGACTCAATACTCATGAATTCCAACAAGCTGAAAAGAGAGACCTCTACAGCCCAAACTATGGAAGATCTCATGCACTGAAGGCAAAAGCAATTTCCTCATCTGAAGAAGAAGATTCTAACAGCAGCCTTGGTGATCCTGAAGAACTAAGTCAGGAACTAGCAATGCTTGTGAGGAAATTCCAGAAGTTCTCAAGGAGAGGTGGACTTGGAAAGTGATCAAAAAGTGGCTTGAGGAAATCAGATTCCTCAGAAGATTACAAGAAAAGAACTTGTCATCGTTGCAAGAAGCCTGGTCACTTTATCTCTGACTGTCCTCTCTGTGAAAAAGACTCAAAGAAGAAGAAGAAATAGAAGGATGATAGTTCTCATGACTCGAAGAAAAACAAGAAATCTTCAAAGTCCTCATTTGCAAAGTCCTCATCTTCAAAGTCCTAAAAGCACAAGAAGAATGGTTTCAGAAAGGCTCGAGCTTTCATCGGCAAGGAAATGGATTCTGAGGAAGAATCTGAAGAATATGAAGAAGAGGAAGAATCTGAGGAGGAATCAGAATCTGGTGTCGCTAGCCTTGCTGTAGCTACTGCTTTCATCAGCAAGTCCATCTTCAACGATGAAGAATTCAATGATGGGGAACGTTGCTTGGGAAACAAAAAATATTCTACGCGCACGCAGATCTATCCATGGTGATGAGCATCTCCGAGAGGGAGAGTGGATCTACGTACCCTGTAGATCGCTAAGTGGGAAGCGTTGAGAAACGCGGTTGCTGTAGTCGAACGTCTTTGCGATCCAAATCGCCGAGCGTCTCGCGATGTCATCATGATCCGTCCCGCGATCCAATCACGATCCGTCCCGTGAACTCATCACGATACTTCCCGCGATCTCATCACGATCCGTCTCGCGAAGACATCACGATCCGTCCCGCGATCTCATCACGATCCGTCCCGTGATCTCGTCACGATCCGTCTCGCAATCTTGATCACGGTCCTTCCGATCTAGCGCCAAACGGACGGCACCTCCGCGTTCAACACACGTACAACGTGATGACGATCTCCTCCTTCTTGATTCAGCAAGAGGGAGCAGAGAGGTAGACGAGTACTCCGTCAGCATGACGACGCTATGGCGATGATGGTGGAGCTATTCCAGCAGGGCTTCGCCTAAGCACTGCAGACAACCGATCTAGAGGAGAAACTATGCACTAGAGGAACGTGTAGCACGTGCCTGAAAATTCTGGTTCAAAACCCTAAAATCCTCTAGTATATATAGGAGGAGAGGAGGACTCCTCCTCCAAAAAGCCATCCCTTGGGTCAGCCAAAGTGGGCACGAGAGGAGGACTCCTCCTCCAATCCTAGTAGGACTAGGATTCCTCCTTTTTTTTGGCCCTTTTCTATCTTTTTCCCTTTGGGATTTTTCTCCCAGCTGCATGGGCCTTGTGTGGGACTTCCACCAGCCCACAAAAGGCTGGTATTTACTCTCCCACAGCCCATGAAGCCTCTTGGGTCGAAATACCCCTCCCGGTGGTCTCCCGGTACACTACCGGCACTCCGGAGACCAACATAGGACTTCCTATATATGAATCTTTACCTCCGGACCATTCCGGAGCTCCTTGTGATGTACGGGATCTCATCCGGGACTCCGAACAACCTTCGGTCACCACCATACATAACTCTGTACTACCGAAACATCACCAAACCTTAAGTGTGCAGACCCTGCGGGTTCGAGAACTATGTAGACATGACCGAGACACATCGACAGTCAATAACCAATAGCGGGACGTGGAAGACCATATTGGTTCCTACATATTCTATGAAGATCTTTATCAGTCGAACCTCTATGTCAAGGATTCAGTTAATCCCGTATGATGTTCCCTTTGTTCTTCGGTATGTTACTTGCCCGAGATTCGATCATCGCTATCTCCATACCTAGTTCAACCTCGTGACCGCCAAGTCTCTTTACTCGTTCTGTAATACAAGATCCCATGACTAACACTTAGTCACATTGCTTGCAAGGCTTTATTGTGATGTTGTATTACCGAGTGGGCCCTGAGATACTTCTCCGTCACACGGAGTAACAAATCCCAGTCTTGATCCATGCCAACTCAACAGACACCCTCGGAGATACCTGTAGAGCACCTTTATAGTCACCCAGTTACATTGCGACGTTTGATACACACAAGGCACTCCTATGATGTCCATGAGTTGCATGATCTCATGGTCATAGGAACATATACTTGACATGCAGAAAACAGTAGCAATAAACTAACACAATCATATGCTACGTTTGTAGTTTGGGTCTTGTCCATCACACCATTCTCCTAATGATGTGATCCATTTATCAAATGACATCTCATGTCCATGGCTAGGAAACCTTAACCATCTTTGATTAACGAGCTAGTCCATTAGAGGCATACTAGGGACATGGTTTTGTCTATGTATCCACACATGCATCTAAGTCTCCGATCAATACAATTATAGCATGGATAATAAACGATTATCATGAACAAGGAGATATGATAATAACTAATTTATTATTGCCTTTAGGGCATATTTCCAACAGTCTCCCACTTGCACTAGAGTCAATAATCTAGATCACATCACCATGTGATTTGCATTGTTATGAATCTAACACCCAATGAGTTCTGGGGCTCGTTCATGCTTTGCATGTGAGAGAGGTCTTATAGTCAACGGGTCTGCGACATTCAGATCCGTGTGTACTTTGCAAATTTCTATGTCAAATCGTAAACACTGCTACCACACTCCACTTGGTACGATTCCAAATGGCTACTCCACTATACGTATCCAGATTGCTACTACGAGTCATCCGGATTGGTGTTAAAGCTTGCATCGACGTGACTCTTTATGACAAACTCTTTATCACCTCCATAATCGAGAAACATCTCCTTAGTCTTTTAGTTACTAAGGATAATCTTGACCTCTGTCCAGTGCTCCATTCCAGGATCACTTTGAAACCTTCCGGCCATACTTATGGAAAGGCTGACATCGGGTCTTGTGCACAACATTGCATACATGATAGAGCCTATGGCTGAAGCATAGGGGATGACACTCATCTTTTCTCTATCTTCTGCACTCACTGGGCATTGAGTCTTACTCAACTTTATAACTTACAAATCAGGCGAGAACTCTTTCTCTGACTGATCCATTTTGAACTCTTTCAAAATCTTGTCAAGGTATGTACTCAATGAAAGTCTCATCAAGTGTCTTGATCTATCTCTATAGATCTTGACGCTCAACAATTAGGTAGCTTTATCCAGGTTTCCTTTGAAAAACTCTTTTCAAACAACCGTTTATGCTTTCTAGAAATTCTATATCATTTCCGATCAACAATATGTCAACCACATATGCTTATCAGAAACTCTATAGTGCTCCCACTCACTTTATTGTAAATACAAGTTTCTCGTAAACTTTGTATAGACTCAAAAACTTTAATCACCTCATCAAAGTGTATATTCCAATTCCGAGATGCTTGCTTCAGTTCATAGAAGGATCACTGAAGCTTGCACACCTTTTAGCATCCTTAGGACTGACAAAACCTTCTGGTTGTATCACATACAACCTTTCCTCAAGTAAACCGTTATGGAAACTATGTTTTCATATCCATCTGATTTCATAATTGAAAATTGCGGCAACTACTAACATAATTCCAACAAACTTTAGCATCGCTACGAGTGAGAAAGTCTCATCGCAGTCAACTCCTTGAACTTGTCGTAAACTTCTTTGCAACAAGTCGAGCTTTACAAATGGTGACATTCACCATGAGCGTGTGTCTTCATTTTAAACATCCATTTGTACTCAACGACCTACCATCCAACGAGCAAGTCTACCAAAGTCTATACTTGGTTTTCATACATGGATCCTTTCTCGGATTTCATGGCCTCTAACCATTTGTCGGTATCCGGGCCCATCATCACTTCTCCATAGCTCATAGGCTCATTGTTGTCCAACAACATGACCTCCAAAACAGGGTTGTCATACTGCTCAGGAGCAGTACACATCCTTGTCGACCTACGAGGTTCGATAGTAACTTGATCTGAAGGTTCATGATCCTCATCATTTACTTCCTCTTCAACTGACTTAGGTTCCACAGAAACATCTTTTTGCGCTGCGCTACTCTCTAGTTGAAATAAAGGTTCAACAACCTCATCAAGTTCTATCTTCCTCCCAGACAATTCTTCCGAGAGAAACTTTTTCTTGGGAAAGGACCCGTTTTAGCAACAAACACTTTATGCTTGGATCTGAGATAGAAGGTTCACCCAACTGTTCTTAGGGTTTTCTACGAAGATGCATTTGTTCGCTTTGGGTTCGAGCTCATTAGGTGAAAACATTTTCCACACAAGCGTCGCAGCCCCAAACATCAAGAAATGACAGGTTAGGTTTCTATCAAACCATAATTCACACGGTGTCATCTCAACGGATTTAGATGGTACCCTATTTAAAGTGAATGTAGTTGTCTCTAATGCACAACCCCAAAATTATAGTAGGAAAATGATAAGAGACATCATAACATGCACCATATCCAATAGAGCACGACTACGACGTTCGGACATACCATCACACTATGGTGTTCCAGGTGGCATGTGTGGTGAAACAACTTTCACATTGTCTAAATTTGTATGCCAAACTCGTAACTCAGATATTCACCTCCACGATCATATTGCAGATATTTTTATCTTCTTGTCACGATGACCTTAAACTTCACTCTGAATATGCTTGAACTTTTCAAATGATTTAGACTTGTGTTTCATTAAGTAAACCTACACTATATCTACCCAAATCATCAGTGAAGGTAAGAAAATAACGATATCCACCGCACGCTACAAGACTCATTGGATTGCATACATCAACATGTATCATTTCCAATAAATCACTTGCCCGCTCCGTCAAACCAGAAAACGGGGTCCTTAATCATCTTTGACCAAGAGGCATGTTTCGCATGTCTCAACCGATTCGAAATCGAAAGAGTCCAAAGATCCATCAGCATGGAGTTTCTTCATGCGTTTTATACCAATGTGACATTTAGTGGCAGTGCCACAAGTATGTGGTACTATCATTATTAACTTTGTATCTTTTGGCATCAGTGTTATGAACATGTGTATTACTACGATCAAGATTCAACAAACCATTCTCACTGGGTGCATGACCACTCAAGGTATTATTCATGTAAACAGAATAACCATTATTCTCTAACCTAAATGAATAACCGTGTTGCAATAAACACGATCTAACCACGTTCATGCTCAACGCAAAACACCAAATAACACTTATTTAGGTTTGTTACTAATCTCGAAGGTAGAGAGAGCGTGCGATGTCGATCACATCAACCTTGGAAACACTTCCAACACACATCGTCACCTCACCCTTAGCTAGTTCTCCGTTTATTCTGTAGCTTTTATTTCGAGTTACTAACATTTAGCAACCGAACAGGTATCCAATACCCAGGTGCTACTAGGAGTACTAGCAAGGTACACATCAATAACACGTATATCAAATATACTTCTGTTGACGTTGCCATCCTTCTTATCTACCAAGTATCTAGGGTTGTTCCGCTTCAGCGACCGCTCTCCTCATAATCGAAGCACTTAGTCTCGGGTTTGAGTTCAACTTTGGGTTGCTTCACTGGAACAGCAACTGACTTGCCATCCATGAAGTTTCCCTCCTTGCTCTTCTTGAAACTAGTGGTTTTACTAACCATCAATACTAGACGCTCCTTCTTGAATTCTACCTTCGCAATGTCAAACATCGTGAATAGCTCAGGGATCATTATTTCTATCCCTGGCGTTTTATAGTTCATCACCAAGTTCTAGTAGCATAGTGACAGTGACTTGGATCTTCCTGGCAAAGAATCTTGTTGGATATCTCATATCTCGCAACATGGGCACGAGCCTGAGATCCTTATTTCAGCTCTTAGAACATCTCATATGTTCTATGACGTTCAAAACATTTCGGAGCCTCAATTCTAAGTCGTAATGCATGACGCACTAAACTATCAAGTAGTCATCAGAACGTGCCTGTCAGATGTTCACAACATCTACAAACGACCCTAGAGGGGTTGGCGCACCGAGCGGTGCATTAAGGACATAAGCCTTCTGTGCAGCAATGAGGACAATCCTCAGATCATGGAACTAGTCCGCAATACTGCTACCAACATCTTTCAACTCTATTTCTCTAGGAACATATAAAAATTCAAGGGAGCTACAGCGAGAGCAAGTAATCTACAACATAATTTGCACAGACACTATTGACTATGTTCATGATAATGAGTTCAATTAATCATATTACTTAAGAACTCCCACTCAAATTGACATCCCTCTAGTCATTCGAGTGATACATGATCCAAATTCATCAACTCAAGTCCGATCATCACTTGAGTTGAGGTGGTTTCAATGCTGAACATCATCATGTTAATCATATCTACTATATGACTCATGTTCGACCTTTCGGTCTCTTGTGTTCCGAGGCCATATCTGTACATGCTAGGCTCGTCAAGTTTAACCCGAGTGTTCTGCATGTGCAACACTGGCTTGCAACCGTTGTATGTGAACGTAGAGTCTATCACACCCGATCATCATGTGGTGTCTCGACATGAAGAACTTTCACAATGGTGCACACTCGGGGAGAACACAATTTATCTTGAAATTAAGTGAGGGATCACCTTATAATGCTACCATCGTCCTAAGAAAAACAAGGTGCATAAAAGTATTAACATCACATGCAAATCATAAGTGACATGATATGGCCATGAACTTGTGCTTTCGATCTCCATCATGAAAGCACCGGCATGATCTCCATCATCACCGGCATGACACCATGATCTCGATCATCTTGATCTCCATCAACGTGTCGCCATCGGGGTTTTCGCGCCCAACATGCTTCTACTACAATTGCTACCATTTAGGGATAAATAAAGCATTACATAGCGCTTAATGATTGACACGCAGGTCATACAATAATTAAAGACAACCCTATGGCTCCTGCCGGTTGCCGTACTCATCGACATGCAAGTCATGATAATCTATACATCACATGATCATCTCATACATCAAATATATCACATCATGTAATTGGCCATATCATATCACAACATACCCTGCAAAAACAAGTTAGACGTCCTCTAATTGTTGTTGCATGTTTTACGTTGCTACTACGGGTATCTAGCAAGAACAATTCTCATCTACATAAAAAACACAACGGTGATACACTAGTTGCTTTTCAACCTTCTCAAGGATCACCTTTGTCGAATCCGATCCAACTAAAGTGAGAGAAACTGGCACCCGCAAGCCATCTATGCACCAAGTTGTGGTCGAGGGAACCGGTCTCTCGTAAGCATACGAGTAATGTTGGTCCGGGGCGCTTCATCTCACAATACCGCTGAACCAAAGTCCAACCAAGGGAGGAAGCAATCTAAGCATCAACGTCCACAAACTCTTTGTGTTCTACTCGAGATCTCGTCTACACATAGACCTAGCTCATGATGCCACTGATGGGGAACGTTACATGGGAAACAAAAAATTGCCTACACGCACGCAGATCTATCCATGGTGATGAGCATCTATGAGAGGGAGAGTGGATCTACATACCCTGTAGATCGCTAAGTGGGAAGCGTTGAGAAACGCAGTTGGTGTAGTTGAACGTCTTCGCGATCTCATCACGATCCGTCCCGCGATCCAATCACGATCCGTCCCGCGAACTCATCACAATCCGTCCCGCGATCTCATCACGATCCATCCCACGAACTCATCACGATCTGTCCCGCGATCTCATCATGATCCGTCCCGCGATCTCGTCACGATCCGTCTCGCAATCTTGATCACGGTCCTTCCGATATAGCGCCGAACGGACGGCACCTCCGCGTTCAGCACACGTACAGCTTGATGACGATCTCTGCCTTCTTGGTCCAGCAAGAGGGAGCGGAGAGGTAGAAGAGTTCTCGGGCAGCGTGAAGGCACTGCGGTGATGGTGGTGGAGCTATTCCGGCAGGGCTTTGCCTAAGCACTGCAGAAAATCGATCTAGAGGAGAAACTATGCACTAGAGGAACGGGTAGCACGTGGCTGAAAATTTTGTGCCAAAAGCCTAAAATCCTCTAGTATATATAGGAGGAGAGGAGGAGGAGGCTTGGCTGCCAAAAAGCCAGCCCTTGGGTCGGCCAAAGTGGGGAGGAGAGGAGAACTCCTCCTCCAATCCTAGTAGGACTAGGATTCCTCCTTTATTTGGCCTTTTTCGACCTTTTTCCCTTTGGGCTTTTTCTCCCAGCTGCATGGGCCTTGTGTGGGACTTCCACCAGCCCACTAAAGGCTGGTGTTTACTCTCCCATAGCCAATGAAGCATCTTGGGTCGAATATTTGACTACTCCAACAACTCTGACGTCAGCAACGATGATCATGCTCACACCTATTGCTTCATGGCAAAAGGCTCAAAGGTACACAAACATCATTCCTCATCTGACTCAAGTGAACGTGAATCTGATGATTATGTGAAACCTAGCTATGCTAAACTTGTTAAAATTGCCACTAAGCAACAAAGTGCACCTGAAAAGCTTCAGAAAATGCTAGACAAAAGCGATGATCTATTGAACCATGAAGTGGATCGGACTCAAACTCTTTCTGTCGATCTCAAAAGTCTTCAGACGAGGTATGATAACCTACAGAGTCATCATAACGACCTCTTAGCTGATCATGAGAAGCTTTCTTACGAATTTCTTCAAGGAAAGCAAGATCTTGAGAAACTGATGGTGTCACATGAGGATATCCAAAGGGAAAATGATTCCTTACTAGCTCAACAGATCAGTACCGCTCAGGAAGATTTCATTCCACCTTGTTTGAAATGCATCAAACGTGAAACTGCTATATCTTCACCTGAATGTTCAAATGCTTCTAGTGCTGAAATTTCTTCAACTATTCTCGTGGTCTTAAATTCCTCATCTAAGGATACCACTACTATCACTGATGACAATGCAGGGTTGAAGGAATTGTATGTGACAGGCATGTACAAAAGTCTCAAAGGGCATCAAACCCTTTGCGATGTTCTCAAAAAGCAGATTCTGAACAGGAACCCTAGGAAACAGGGTATAGCCTTTGTGGGGAAACTCAACGCTGATGGATCCTACTGGACACCTGAGCAGTACCCAAAAACCTCATGGGTTGCTGCAAAAGGATCTCTTGTAGATCCATCCACTTTACCTGGCTTTACTTGTGAAACTTCATATTCCTCTGATGAGTCACTTGACTCTAATTATAGATTCTTCAAAAATCAGAAAAGTGAAGTATTTGCTAGATATGTTGGAACTAACTGCAGGAACAGTTCTCCTATGAAGAAAATCTGGGTTTCCAAGAGCTACCTACAAAATCTTCAAGTGAATGTCCTCACGACACCACTCATGAAGAATAGGAACCCCAGATCAAATTCCTCATATGGACCAAGGTCCTCACTTGGACCAAATTACTCAAATGGTTAAAATCATCATTCTCATGCTAATGCCTCTGTTTCGCAGGGAAAACCTAAGAGTTATGAATATGTGCATTATTCTTCAAACCATTATGTTCGTAAGTCCTCGAAGAATTTCTCTGCTTATTCATTTGAATACTCTAACTCTCGCCCTGTGAAACGAAACGCACTTGCTTCTATGCCTCCCTTCTCATATGGTACTCACAGAATGATGAATTCTTTGCCACCCCTCCAGATGTCGGTGGTGAAGAAATCAAACTAACATCTTATGCAGGGTCAGGTCTCCAGATGAATTTGAGCATCTGACGAATTTGGTGGAGACCTAAGGAAATGCTTGACAGGACGCAAGCTAACCATGATGAAATGAATTCTTCATTTCTCACATCCTCACTCTACTTGCTTACTATCTTGTGTGATGATTATGTCTGATGAAATTGATGTCATATTCTTCACTCTGAAGCATATGAGTTTGTAAGTTGTACTAATTCATCTGTAGGATGATACTCTAAAAGCTACTGAGTGGGTTCTCGATAGTGGATGGACAAACCACATGACGGGTAACAAGAATCTACTAATGAATTTGCCACTCACTCCATCTCCTTTGAAGCATATCACCTACGCAGACAAAGGAAAAAGCAAGGTATTGAGACTTGGTAAGGTTGCTATCTCAAAGGACCGATCCATGGATAAGGTGATGCTTGTTGAATCCCTCGGGTTCAACCTTATGTCTGTCTCAATGCTTTGTGATCTTGATATGGTTGTCGTATTTGGAAAATATCGTTGTGTTGTCATCTGGAATCTGACAATTCCAAAGACTTTGAAGGCTTTAGGAGAGGAGACTTGTATATTGTTGATTTCTCTACAGTTCCTCAGTCATCCACATGACTACTTGCTAAGTCCTGAGAAGGCTGGTTCTGGCATCGATGACTTGGACATGCGGGCATGAGGAACTTGCACATGCTCGTGAAGAAAAAGCACGTCATTGGCATCGAGGGTATCAAATTCCTCAAGGACCACCTCTGCGGTGCATGTGAATCTGGGAAGATGACCAGATCCAAGCATCCCTCGAAGACAATCATGACCACGACTTGACCCTTTGAATTGCTTCACATGGATCTATTTGGCCCCAGTCATTACTCCGTACTAACAAATGCATCAAGTTTGTATGGCTTTGTTATTGTTGATGATTACTCTCGTTACACACGGGTGTATATTATTCTGTACAAAAATGAAGTGCAGGACGTCTTCAGACGATTTGCTTCAAGGGCCTCCACCAACTTTCGTGTCAAGATCAAGCATATCAGGAGTAATAATGGGACTGAGTTCAAGAACACTAATCTTGATGAACTTGGTATTACTCACCTTATACTCCTTAGCAGAATGGCATTGTGGAGCGCAAAAACAGGACACTTGTTGAGTTGGCTTGCACCATGCTTGACGAATACAAAACCCCTCGTTACTTCTGGCCCGAAGCAATTGATATTGCATGCCACATCATCAACAGGGTATATCTTCACAAATTCTTCAAGAAGACTTCATATGAGCTCATGACAGGCAAGAAACCCAATGTAAGTTATCTCAAAGTCTTCGGTGCAAAATGCTAGATCAGAGATCCTCACCACAGTTCAAAGTTCGCACCGAAAGCACATGAAGGTTTTATGCTTGGTTATGGAAAGGACTCGCACACCTACAAAGTCTTCAACACCTACCATCACAAGGTGGTTGAAACTGTAGACGTGCGGTTTGATGAAACAAATGGCTCGCAAAGAGAGCTCTTGCCTTCTGTGTTAGATGAACAGTCTCCTGAAGAATCCATCAAGCTGACGGCAACTTAAGTTGTTATACCCACTAAGGAAATCATTCCAACAAATGAAGACTTTCATACTGATATACCTGAAGAAACTGGTGCTGATGAAAATCCTCAGCCACGTCAACCTGCTCATCCAAGAGTAGCAAATGAAGTGCAGATTGACAAAATCATCGATAACATCAACGCACCAGGTCCTCTCACACGCTCAAAAGCTTCACATCTAACTAACTTTTGTGGGCACTTTGCCTTTGTCTCTATAATAGAACCCACCAAAGTTGATGAAGCATTCAAGGAGCCTGAGTGGATTCAAGGTATGCAAGAGGAATTGCATCAGTTCAACCTCAACAACGTGTGGGAACTTGTCAAGCGACCAGATCCTCGCAAACATAACATCATAGGTACCAAGAGGACCTATCGCAACAAGCAAGATGAAAATGGCCTCATGGTGAGGAATAAGGCTCGCCTTGTAGCCCAAGGCTATATATGGGTTGAAGGAATTTACATTGATGAAATGTTTGCACCTGTTGCTAGACTTGAGGCTATTCGCATATTACTTGCTTAAGCTTGAGGAAGAAGTATATGTTGCTCAACCCCCGGGTTTTGACGACCCTAAGCAGCCTGACAAAGTCTTCAGACTAAACAAGGCCCTTTATGGCCTCAGGAAGGCCCCTCGGGCGTGGTACGACACTCTGAAGGAATTTCTCATGAAGAAAGGCTTCAAACCCGGTTCACTCGACCCAACCCTTTTCACAAAATCTTATGACAATGAATTGTTCATATGTCAGATATATGTAGACGATATTATCTTTGGCTGTACTGACAAACATTATAGTGATGAATTTGCATATATGATGAGTGAAGAATATCAAATGTCTATGGTGGGAGAGTTGAAATTCTTCCTAGGTCTTCAAATTCGTTAGCAAGACAATGGCATCTTCATCTCACAAGAGAAATACCTCAAAGATGTTCTGAGGAAATTCGACATGCAAGATTGCAAAGGCATCAAAACTCCAATGCCTTCAAAAAGACACCTCTGCACTGATGAAAATGGTAAAGATTTCGATCAGAAGGTATACCACTCCATGATTGGCTCCTTATTGTACCTATGTGCATCTAGGCCTGATATAATGCTAAGTGTTTACATGTGTGCTCGATTCCAAGCAACACCGAAGGAATCACACCATAAGGTTGTGAAACATATTCTTCGATACTTAGCTCACACACCAACACTTGGATTGTGGTATCCCAAGGGCTCAAATCTTCACCTCATCGGATACTCTGATGCTGACTATGCTGGAGATCGTGTGGATCGCAAGTCAACATCAGGCACATGTCATTTCCTCAAACGATCCTTAGTTTGTTGGTCCTCGAAGAAGCAGAACTACGTTTCACTCTCTACTGCAGAAGCTGAGTACATTGCTGCTGGCTCGTGTTGTGCTCAGTTAATATGGATGAAGCAAACCCTCAAGGACTATGGCATCAAGTTGAAGAATGTGCCTCTCTACTGTGACAACGAGAGTGCCATCAAGATTGCGTACAACCCAGTTCAGCACTCCAAGACCAAGCACATCCAGATTTGTCATCACTTTCTTCGAGATCATGTACTTGAGGGCGACATCTCCATCGACCACATACCCACTGAAGAACAACTGGCCGATATCTTCACCAAGACCTTGGATGAAAAGAGATTTTGCAAGTTGCGGTGTGAGCTAAATATCTTAGAATCTTCGAATGTTCCTTGATGAAGAACGCACATCCTAATATTTATGCAAAATTGATGACTTAGATGTGCAACACACAAAGTAACGTTTTATTCAACCAATGAAGAATAACTCTCTAAGTGTGAAAAAATTAACGAAGAATTTGATTCTCAGAACCCTATGACAATTGTACGCGGTGTCTGAAATCATCATTCTTATATGGTGGGTTACGCCACCAACGAAAAGTTGAAATTCTTCAAAATTGAGCATTTCGTTGTTTTTGCAAATTCTTCAACCTATCAAATTCCTCATATTTTGCAAATTCCTCAAGTGTCTCAAATTCCTCAACTTTTCAACTTCTTCAAACCTTGAAACTCATGTTCTTCATTGACTATACATATATATTTACATTTGAGTTTTCAATGTCCTCAACAGCATTCACTTATTACTAAATCTTCAACTTGATTTTCATCTAAGTGAATGTGATCGGACCCCTTTTCCCCACTATGCTAAACTCAACCGAGTCTGTTCAGAAATTCTTCATATGCGTTCTACTTTGAAACTCGTTCAAAGTCTTCACTGTGTCCTTGACAGCTAAAGAATTTGCGAACGAAAACTTTGAAATCTTCACTACCACATTTTTCAGCGGTTCCCGCTCAAACTGTTCCTATTCCTGCGCCTGGATAACCCACGACCCCCACTATCGCCACCGCTGAGTTCATGGGTGAAACCTGTCACGTGGAGAGCAAGGGTCATGGGCAATCCTATCCAAAATCCTCGGGCGGATCCGTTTTCACTTCCTCTATGAAGACCCCCTTCCCATCAACAGTGCTAGGTTACTCCACATCTCATCCCCCTCAAGAGCTCCAACCTAGCACTGCCGCTAAAGTCATCGTCGCCGGTGAGGAAGAGCTTCACTGCCTCAACCTCGTCGTCGCCGTACTCGCACCGACAGCGGAAATCCTCATACCGCTGCCGCTGTAACTGTCTCCCTCTGCCAAGATAGGGCATGGGAGATCTGAACGCACGAACTTCCCAATCTCATCTCTGAGTTTGTCGTGTTCTTCACTAGGGTAAATAAATTTTACTTTTACTGCCCTTCCTTGATCCTCAAATGCTCTTCGTATTCCTCAAAAGGTGTTTGTTCTTCATGAACCTTCTTTTAAAGCACCTTACATCTCCTCATACTTCATGATTTTCTCTAAGTAATGATTTTATTCAAGATTCCTCAATTGTGCAAATCCTCAAAATTTGTACAACTCAGGAACCTGAGACAAATAACACTTAGTGAAATTCCTCAAGACATCCATGGTTAAATTCCTCACACCTAATTTTTCTTCAAAATTTCTGAGGACGCATATGACCTCTTCAAATTCCTCACACCTATATTCTGTTCACAGGTACAACATTTCCGCTGACGAATTACTAGGTTCTCATCAACTGAACTCATTTGCAGTGCTTCTTGAAGAAAAATTGTGTACCTCTTCAGAATCTACAAGAGTTCATATTCCTCAAGTGAAGAAAATGGCTGACGGAAAGAAACCTCGGAAAGGAGGAAAGAAGCCAGATGTGCACACTGCCTTTGAGATTCTAGAGGATGTGTATGATGAATATTGCACACCTGATGAAGAAACGCATGGAAAAGAGACGACCAAGCAGGGAAAGATCCGTCTGCAAAATATTGAGAGGAGATGGGCAAAGGAATGGAAAGAACATCGTTATGTAACCCCAAAGTACATGATGAGATTTGAAGTGAAACCACCTTGCAGTAGGCCTCCTCTATCTCAGATCCAAATCGCTGATCCCACAAGCCTAAAGACTGGTGAGGATTTTCCTCATCTATGGGAGAAGCAGCAAGCCAAGCTGGCTAGGAAAGCCAAAGAAGCAGTGAAGAAATTCAATGAAGATTCTGCTACTACTGCCTCTATCGGAGCTTCTGCATGTGCTCCGAAGAAAATCATGAAGAAATCTGCTTTGAAGATAGGTTCTTCAACATCAAGACCTTCACAGCAGATTCCTCAAGGTCAAAGGACTCAGCCTTCAAAGTCCTCAGCACCTGGAACTATCGCTGCTCAGTCTTTTGCTATAGTTACAAAGTACTCAACACCAGTGCATCTGGCTACATGCAAGAGGACTGATGGTTTCACCATAGTCCCAAAGATCACTGCTAGCTCCTCCAAGACGGCAAAGTCTTCAACCAGCCCCTGTCCGTTGAAGCTGAAGAAAACTGCTGGACGAGGTCAAAGACCAAGTCCTCACACAAGCAAGGCTGTGATAACCATGCCCTCACGTTCTGAGGATAATGATAGTGATGATGATGAAGCTGATGATGAGGAATTCGTAGAAATCATCAGACAAAGTCAGCACAGGGCTGCTAGAGAAAATGGTAGCTCTGTTCCTCTCATGCTGGATCCCAAGATGATCCTCAACTTCATCGATATATGGCATGAAGACCCAAGCACCCCACTTTCTTCACTAAATCTGCCTCCTGAAGTGGATCATGTCCTCACCCACTTCATCTCTGAAGAACAATGGAAGAGAGAGCAAGCTCTGAGAGCTAAGAGGAATAGGACTCGCAAAGAAAAGTTTCTACGCGAAAATGTGATGAATTTGACCCCAAATCAACGCGTCACAGTTCAATCCAAAATCCGCACACTCTCTTTGGATCAATAGAGGTATGATGCTGAATGGAAGGGCACCAAGGTCAGACTCGTCAGGGCTGCTCAAGCAGCTGTAATGGATCACAATACCAGGGTTGCAGCTCGATTGCAACCTCCAAAGGCTCAGTCTGAAGAAATTGCTCAGACTACAGATGAAACTCCTTAGGCAACTGATGAAAATGCTCAGCCTGATGAAACTGCTGAAGGAAATGCTTCTGCGCTAGAAGCAACTGCCAGTGCTGCTAAGGAAACTTAGACCACTGATGGACATGCCAGGGC
The DNA here is from genome assembly GCA_022496015.1 of Hordeum marinum. NCBI lineage: Eukaryota > Viridiplantae > Streptophyta > Magnoliopsida > Poales > Poaceae > Hordeum > Hordeum marinum. The sequence continues at coordinate 374,527 of JAAAWK010000085.1, forward strand.
AACTTCCAATGTTCTGCCTGAAGAAACTGCTATGCCAACAGGTACTTCTGTTGTACCTGAAGAATCTGATAGGCCAGTTGAAGAATCTACTGTGCCTGAAGAAACTAAACCACCCAGCGCGGCTGCATTAGTTGTTCCTGAAGAAACTGCTACTGCTGAGAAAAATCCACTCAAGAGAAAAGCGTCAACTTCTGATGCCCCTGTGTTGAAGAAGTTGAAAACTTCATCAAGTTCCTCAGCAACTCCAATTGATGCAACTCCAATTTCCTCAGCACCATCCTATGCTATTGTGCCATTCGGGGAGGAGTATGTCATCCATGAAGAAGAAGAAAATCATTCTGCTGCTTCCATAGAGCCTCTTGATGAGGAAATTGTCATTGATGACACTGCATCAACCCTCGAGGTATCATCGCCCTAGCTTCTGGTAACTACTGAGGAAGCTGGCGTAGAAGAAATTCATGAAGAAGTTGACATTGGTGACACTACTCCTGTCGTCAATGATGAATATTGGGAATCTGCACATCCAAATTAACCAATGGAAACTCCTCTTATATTGATTCCTCAGTCATCTGCATATACTGAAGAAATCCTAGAGCACTCTGAACATCTGTACCTTCCAGATAGTGAAGAAATTCCAGCTGCAATAGCTAAGGAAAATGATGCTTCGGCCACTGTAGAGGAACCAGTTCTTCAAATCACTCAGTCTGCTGTTCCTCCAATGCCAACGGAGATCAAGGGGCGCACACGAACAAACCTTCAACCCAAGCCAAGACTGCCCTTCAAAGGCACTGTTCGTCCCAAATTCCTCAAGAGTAATTTCTTCAATGAACACTCATTCTTCTCTGGACCAAACCCCTATGACTCTGCAAGGGCTGGTCGCAACAGATTCTGGACTAACTCTCAACTCAACTACTATGTGTCAGTCCTATATGAGAAGAAGTAAGTCTTCGAGCACCATCAGATTCCTCATGCTAATATGGAAAGTCTTCCATCTTTCACTCCAGTGCTCCAAGTTCTCTATGAAGCATGCCTTCTTCCATTCCTTGTCGACATCTACGACTGGAATGAAGAAATCATCATTCAGTTCTATGCCACGCTGCATATTAGCGGAAATTCCTCAGATATCAACTCATGGATATTGGACTGGATGAGTGGCATGACCCACTTCACTGCTCAAGCCTCTGAATTGCTTCAGTGTGTTCCTGTTCCAATTCCCTCAGATGAAGCCCGCAAACTGTTTAATGAGCCTGCACTTCAAATCATCTAATGCAAGTATTGATGAAGCCTTTGCCTCCTAGAATGCCTCAACCAAACACCTACCTTGTGAAGAATCTGCTATCTGTGCCCAGGACTGTTTACTGTATCCTCACAAATACATTATGTCCTCAGAAAGGCCACATTCTGAAGAAGAAGAAGTGGAAGGAATCATGAAGAATATGCTCCTCAACATCATTCATGGGATTCCCATCGACTTGAATGATTTCTACATGAGGACACTGGCCAGTGCTGCCTTAGCTCCATTTGAACAGAAGCCCTATGCGCCATGGATCATGAAATTCATTAGGGAAAAGACCTCAGTTCCCTTCAAGGCTGATTTTCAGAATCTCTTTAGCTATCTGCCTCCAATAGAAGTCATCAAGATCTCAATAGCCTCAGCTGAAGGAAAAGGCAAATCTGTCATTGATGAAGGCACTCGTACTTTGGATGGACAGTTCCGCAAAGCCGCTTCCTTTTCCACCAATGATGACACAGCAACTCAAGACTCCGGTGAAAAAGCCTCCGCTCAACAACCTCAAGAGTTTGCCCCTCGTGTGATGACTGACCACGAGCTTCTAATAAGTCTTCATCAGAAGGTCGATCACAATCACAAGTGGGTAAAGCATCAACTTGGATACATTGTGCAGAATATGACTGTGACGCAGAACACAGTGAAGAGAAATCACTACTATGCGCATGAAAACCTCAGACGCTCTTGGGCTGTACTGTCTCACATCATGCCTTCTGAAGAACTGGATGAGCTGGATATTGAAGAACATCCCGACTGGGCTCGGCGACCTCAGAAGAAATTCAAGAAAGTTCAAGTTCCTCTGATGGTAGCAAGTTCATATTCTTCATCTCGCGAGTGTGATGACGATGAAAACATTGACGACACTATTGCAGCCCCTGCATCGACAAACGACCCCGACAATGCTAGCCCTCCTTCCTCACCAACACGATGAAATTCTTCAAAGGGGCGTTAGTCATCACTTTTTCTTCCCTTTTGGTGTTTGATGACAAAGGGGGAGAATATTTGAGTTAGTCTTCAAGCGGGTCTCTATAAATGGGCTATTTTTGTTTAAGTTACAACTCTCGCTCTTCCGAAAGTTTTGTTGATTGAGTTGTACACTTAAGTCCGATGGTGGTCTGACACTTTTGAACTATTTCCTCGCATGTTTATTTCCTCAAATACCTTAATGCATGCATGCTGAATTTCGTTAGACACCATTTTCCTCATGCATTTCGAATTCTTCATATCATATATTCAAATGCGTGTATGAATTACAAGATATAGGGGGAGTTCTCCATGTTTGAACCTGCCATGTGCATTTGCAGTCCAAAGCAAATTCCTCAAATATGCACATCTTCAGGGGGACTTCTTCTATATCTTGCAATCAAATTCCGCAAAATCTATACTTTCACTTCATATGTTTATCCCCGTTGAAAACTTAACCTATTTGTCATCAATCACCAAAAAGGGGGAGATTGTTAGTGCATCTAGTGCCCCTTAGTGATTTTGGTGTTGAAGACTTACAGGTTAAGGTACTAATGTGTTTGTGAGTGTACACAGGCTCTATAAGTCGATGAGAGTTTGATATAATCGGAGATTATCGATCCCTAAAAATGTATGTCTTCAAGTGAAGACTTTGCTGAAGACTTTCTGAAGACTTTGGTGAAGACTTTCTGAAGACTTTGAAAATGAAGAAGTTGGTGTGACCTTGAAGGTATGAACGAGGAATATGAAGCGTGAAGACTTTTGTTTTCGTAGTTTCATTAACTCTATTTGAATCATAGGAAACACCATACTGTTAAAGGGGGCCGAGGTAATACTAAGGAAAATTTCCAACTAATGCTCAAATCCAAAATCCTCAACCCATACAATCCTTCGAGTGAAGCCTTTGGAAATCTCTTATGGTTCAGGCAAGTTCTTCAGTGATAGAGACGAAGTTCTTCTGGTCTCTGAGGAAATTGATCTGACTGAGGAGTTAGGATTTCGCAAGTGCGAATTGCCTGGAAGTGAGGAACATGATAAGCTGAGGACTTTCATAGTTCGAAATTCCGACAGTTGTTGTCCTTAACGCCAGCTGTCCCCAATCATTCTTATCCACATAACGGTCATATCATTGGGGGCATTTATGTCTTATCATGTCAAATTGTATCCTGGCTATAAATAGCCACCCCCGACAACCACTAGCTGGTTGGCTGCTCCGAGAGAGAGAACTGACACTTGTCACTTGAGAGCAACCCATCCTCCAAGGACTTTTGAGAGAAAATCATCAGTGACGAAAAACCTACAATCAAACCACAAAACCCAAAGTGATTGAGCATCACTGAAGAAATTCTTGTGTGGAACCGACGCTTGTTAGCTTTGAGGACTGTGCATCCTCCAGAGGGTTAGGCGTCATGGTCTAGTGCTCCTGCAGTCAATTGGGGACCATGAAGTGACCTTGGTCTAGAGCATCTAGCGGTAAATTGTGGATCACCGGGTGACCAGTTTGTGAGGGTTTTGGAAGTCTACCTTGAAGACTTACCACGAGTGTTGGGCGAGGACTGTGTGACCTTAGCTCAAGGAGAATACGGTAAGGATTGTGTGTCCTCGGATTGGGTGTCCTCTTGTTTAAATACCAAGCCGCTCCAAACCAGACGTACGACTATCACAACAGTTGGAACTGGGTCATCAAACCATTGTCTTCATCGAGCTATGTGGTTCTATTTCCTCAACCCCTCTATTCCTCGTATACCAGTTGATGAAATTGACTGTTACTGATTCCAGAATTTGAGTGAAGACTTTCGCAAATTCCTCACCTCAAATTCTTCAAGTTACCTTGTTCATCACTGCTTATCATGTATCACGTTACTCTCTATTTGTGCATGTTTCATTTCATCATGAAGACTATGCTGTTACTATGTTCCTCATGCACTTGAGTACTTATTCCGCTTCTAGTTATTCATCACATTTCAAATTCCTCAAAGTCGAAATTCCTGAAGTGATGAATTTGTAAAAATCGCCTATTCACCACCCCTCTAGTCGATATAACGCACTTTCAATTGGTATCAGCGCAGGTACTCCCTCGCTCTGTGTGATTTTGGTTTAACCACCTGGAGTCTAGTCATGTCAACTACAGGTATGATCAAGGTTTCCGCCGGGTGTCCTACCATTGATGGGACAGACTACCCTTACTGGAAGAACAAGATGCGTATGCACCTTGAAGCTATTGACAACGATCTCTGGTATGTTGTGGAAAATGGTGTGCCCTCTGTCACTCCCACTATTACTACTGCTGATGTGAAGAGATTCAAGCAACTTGATTCCCAAGCGAAGAATATCATCTGTGGCCATCTGAGCAAAGGTTAGCATGCCAGAGTGAGTACTCTGGACTCTGCTAAGCTTATCTGGGATAGGCTGTCCAAAGTCAACGAAGGTGTTTCCACTCAACGTGACTCTCGTGTTGATGTTCCTTGCAATCTCTTCAACCGCTTCAATATACTTGACAATGAAAATGTTCAGCAAACATTTGATTGCCTCACTGATATATCCAATGAACTTCAAGCACTGGGTGCCACGGATATCACTGACCATGAAGTGGTGAAGAAACTGCTACGATCTCTCGATTCCTCATTTGATACTCTGGCTTTGATGATCCAAGAACGTGGAGATTATAAAGCTCTTGATCCTGCTGATATTCTTGAGAGACTCAATACTCATGAATTCGAACTAGCTGAAAAAAAGAGATCTCTACGGGACAAACTATGGAAGATCTTATGCACTGAAGGCAAAAGCAATTTCCTCATCTGAAGAAGAAGATTCTGACAGCAACCTTGGTGATCCTGAAGAACTAAGTCAGGAACTAGCAATGCTTGTGAGGAAATTCCAGAAGTTCTCAAGGAGAGGTGGATTTGGAAATTCATCAAAAAGTGGCTTGAGGAAATCAGATTCCTCGGAAGATTACAAGAAAAGAACCTGTCATCGTTGCAAGAAGCCTGGTCACTTTAACTCTGAGTGTCCTCTCTAGGCAAAAGACTCAAAGAAGAAGAAGAAATACAAGGATGATAGTTCCGATGACTCAAAGAAAAAGAAGAAATCTTCAAAGTCCTCATCTTCAAAGTCCTCATCTTCAAAGTCCTCAAAGCACAAGAAGAACGGTTCGAGAAAGGCTCGAGCATTCATCGAAGAGAAAATGGATTCTGAGGAAGAATCTGAAGAATATGAAGAAGAGGAAGAATCTAAGGAGGAATCAGAATCTGGTGTCGCTAGCCTTGCTCTCGCTACTGCTTTCGTCAGCAAGTCCATCTTCAACGATGAAGAATTTGACTACTCCAACGACTCTGGCGTCAGCAACGATGATCATGCGCACACTTATTGCTTCATGGCAAAAGGCTCAAAGGTACACAAACATCATTCCTCATCTGAATCAAGTGAAGGTGAATCTGATGAATATGTGAAACCTAGCTATGCTAAACTTGTTAAAATTGCCACTAAGCAACAAAGTGCACTTGAAAAGCTTCAGAAAATGCTAGACAAAAGTGATGATCTGTTGAACCATGAAGTGGATCGGACTCAAACTCTGTCTGTCGATCTCAAAAGTCTTCAGACGAAGTATGATAACCTACAGAGTCATCATAACGACCTCTTAGATGATCATGAGAAGCTTTCTTATGAATTCTTCAAGGAAAGCAAGATCTTGAGAAACTGAGGGTGTCACATGAGGATCTCCAAAGGGAAAATGATTCCTTACTGGCTCAACAGATCAGTACCACTCAAGAAGATTTCGTTCCACCTTGTTTGAAATGCATTGAACGTGAAACTACTAATTCACCACCTGAATGTTCAAATGCTTCTAGTGCTGCAATTTCTTCAACTATTCCCGTGGTCTTAAATTCCTCATCTGAGGATACCACTAGTATCACTGATGACAATGTAGGGTTGAAGGAATTGTATGTGACAGGCATGTACAAAAGTCTCAAAGGGCATCAAACCCCTTGCAATGTTCTCAAAAAGCAGATTCTGAACAGGAACCCTAGGAAAGAGGGTATAGCCATTGTGAGGAAACTCAACGCTGATGGATCCTACTGGACACCTGAGCAGTACCTCAAAACCTCATGGGTTGCTGCAAAGGATGTCTTGTAGATCCATCCACTTTATCTGGTTTTACTTGTGAAACTTCATATTCCTCTGATGAGTCACTTGACTCCAATTAAAGATTCTTCAAAAATCGGAGAAGTGAAGTATTTTCTAGATATGTTGGAACTAACTGTAGGAACGGTTCTCCTATGAAGAAAATCTGGGTTCCCAAGAGCTACCTACAAAATCTTCAAGTGAATGTCCTCATGAAACCACTCATGAAGAATAGGAACCCGAGATAAAATTCCTCATATGGACCAAAGTCCTCACTTGGACCAAATTCCTCAAATGTTCAAAATCATCTTTCTCGTGCTAATGCCTCTGTTTCGCAGGGAAAACCTAAGAGTTATGAATATGTGCATTATTCTTCAAACCATTATGTTCATAAGTCCTTGAGCAATTTCTCTGCTTATTCATTTGAATACTCTAACTCTCGCCCTATGAAACGAAACACACTTGCTTCTATGCCTCCCTTCTCATATGGTACTCGCAGAATGATGAATTCTTTGCCACCCCTCCAGATGTGGGTGGTGAAGAAATCAAACTGACATCTTATGCAGGGTCAGGTCTCCAGATGAATTTGAACATCTGATGAATTTGCTGGATACCTGAGGAAATGCTTGAAAGGACGCAAGCTAACCATGATGAAATGAATTCTTCATTTCTCACGTCCTCACTCTTCTTGCTTACTATCTTGTGTGATGAAATTCTTTCTCATGAAATTGATGTCATATTCTTCACTCTGAAGCATATGAGTTCGTAAGTTGTACTAATTCATCTGCAAGATGATACTCTAAAAGCTACTGAGTGGGTTCTCGATAGTGGATGCACAAACCACATGACGGGTGACAAGAATCTACTGATGAATTTGCCACTCACTCCATCTCCTCTGAAGCATATCACCTATGCAGACAAAGGAAAAAGCAAGGTATTGGGACTTGGTAAGGTTGCTATCTCAAAGGACCGAACCATGGATATGGTGATGCTTGTTGAATCCCTCCGGTTCAACCTTATGTCTGTCTTAATGCTTTGTGATCTTGATATCGTTCTCGTATTTGGAAAATATCGTTGTGTTGTCATCATGGAATCTAACAATTCCAAAGTCTTCGAAGGCTTTAGGAGAGGAGACTTGTATATTGTTGATTTCTCTACAGGTCCTCAGCCAACCACATGCCTACTTGCTAAGTCCTTAGAAGGTTGGTTGTGGCATCGACGACTTGGACATGCGGGCATGAGGAACTTGCACATGCTCGTGAAGAAAAAGCACGTCATTGGCATCGAGGGTGTCAAATTCCTCAAGGACCACCTCTGCGGTGCATGTGAATCTGGGAAGATGACCAGATCCAAGCAGCCCTCAAAGACAATCATGACCACGACTTGACCCTTTGAATTTCTTTACATGGATCTATTTGGCCCCACTCATTACTCCGTACTAACAAATGCATCAAGGTTGTATGACTTTGTCATTGTTGATGATTACTCTCGTTACACATTGGTGCATATTCCTCTGTACAAAAATGAAGTGAAGGACGTCTTCAGACGATTTGCTTCAAGGGCCTCCACCAACTTTGGCATCAAGATCAAGCATATCAGGAGTGATAATGGGACTGAGTTCAAGAACACTAATCTTGATGAATATCTTGATGAACTTGGCATTACTCATGAGCTATCTGCCCCTTATACTCCTTAGCAGAATGGCATTGTGGAGCGCAAAAATAGGACACTTGTTGAGATGGCTTGCACCATGCTTGACGAATACAAAACCCCTCGTCGCTTCTGGCCTGAAGCAATTGATACTGCATGTCACATCATCAACAGGGTATATCTTCACAAATTCTTTAAGAAGTCTTCATATGAGCTCATGACAGGCAAGGAACCCAATGTAAGTTATCTCAAAGTCTTCGGTGCAAAATGCTGGATCAGAGATCCTCACCACAGTTCTAAGTTCGCACCGAAAGCACATGAAGGTTTTATGCTTGGTTATGGAAAGGACTCGCACACCTACAAAGTCTTCAACACCTACCATCACAAGGTGGTTGAAACTGTAGACGTGTTGTTTGATGAAACAAATGGCTTGCAAAGAGAGCTCCTGCCTTCTGTGTTAGATGAACAGTCTCCTAAAGAATCCATCAAGCTGAAGGCAACTGAAGATGTTATACCCACTGAGGAAATCATTACAACAAATGAAGACTCTCATACTGATATACCTGAAGAAACTGGTGCTGATGAAAATCCTCAGCCATGTCAACCTGCTCATCCAAGAGTAGCAAATGAAGTGCAGATTGACAAAATCATCGATGACATCAACGCACCAGGTCCTCTCACACGCTCAAAAGCTTCACATCTAACTAACTTTTGTGGGCACTTTGCCTTTGTCTCTATAATAGAACCCACCAAAGTTGATGAAGCATTCAAGGAGCCCGAGTGGATTCAAGCTATGCAAGAGGAATTGCATCAGCTCAAGCTCAACAACGTGTGGGAACTTGTCAAGCGACCAGATCCTCACAAACATAACATCATAGGTACCAAGTGGATCTATCGCAACAAGCAAGATGAAAATGGCCTCGTGGTGAGGAGTAAGGCTCGCCTTGTAGTCCAACAAGGAGCAATTTTGAATCATTAGCTGGCGCGATTGTACTAGCTAATGATGCGAAGACTCAATATTTTTGTACAGTGCGGTAGAAATCGAGAAATGTCACCGGCGTGACATTTCTGTCGCACTATACAAAACACTCTTCTAAGAAAAAAGTGTTTTGTACAATACGCAGAAAGGTCGTAATAGCAACGAGGTGAATGATGCCTCCCTATTTGAAAATAAACAAAGTATACTTAGCTAAGCACAAACAGATGACAACAACAATTACTTTATCAAGTAGCCTAGTAGAAAAACCCACCCAAAATTTCAAGGAAAGGGTATATAGCACCCTCCCCCCAGGCTTCTCCAAAAAGCAGGTGGTGGGCCAAAACTGAGACCATGTGGTTTTGCCGATGTTCTTCATGAGTTGAAACAAACAATATGATATTTTTGTGTAGTGTGACAGAAATAACTATATCTGTTTGAAAAGTGTGTACAGATCAGAAGAGAGGGACTTAGGGAAATAGGGTAAGAGGGAAATTCTTTACTAACGAAAAATTTGAACATATAGCACAATCACATAGCAATTGGACATTATTCTTTTTGTAACTATTAGCACTATGGCATCATGACATAGCAATTGCCACGTGCTTCTTTACGAAAATATGAGATCAATGGCATTATCACATACCAATTGCAACATGCTTCTTTATGAAAAAATAGCTCAATGACATGATGACATACCAATTGCAACATGCTTCTTTACAAAAATATGAGCTCAATCACTTTGTCACATACCAATTGCAACATGCTTTCTTATGAAAAAATTAGCTCAATGACATTATGACATACCAATTGCAACATGCTTCTTTACGAAAATATGAGCTCAATCACTTTATCACATACCAATTGCAACATGCTTCTTTAGGAAAATATGAGCTCAATGACATTATCACATATAATTGCAACACAATCTTTATTTAACTCTAAACACAATGACAATTGTGCATATATATATGAATATAGCAATTTGCAACATAAGGATATATATAGCAGTTGCCACATGCTAGTTTAGACATTAACACAAAACATACTCGAACTCACCATCATGGCTGTAGCCACGGCCGAAGAACAAGGCAGCGATACCGGGGTCAACGACTGCCCACGGTGGCGCGGGAGACCCGGTAGCACCGTGCACACACCAGGCCTCGCACACCGGCAGCCACGCGCGCACACCACGGGCACGCGATGGCACCAGCACGCACGGGCCACGCATGCGCGGGCACAGGCAACAATGACATGGTGTGTCGACGGGAAGGGCATGGCCACGACGTGATACCATAGATCCGGTGGCAGGGAAGTGAGAAACAATGAGGTGGGGCGGCGGCGGGGAGGTCAGGGGACTATGAGGCTGGACAACGGCGGGGGGATATAGGGTTAAGTGTTAAGTGTGGGAAACTATAAATGCACTGGCAAGCATCACTGACCGGCTATATAAAATGACCAGTCGGTGATGAGTATATTTAACACTGACCAGCTGTGCTCTAGGCCGGTCAGTGTTAAAGATATATGGCCTAGAATTTTGCATTTCTACTGATTGGTAATAGATATTCAGTGCCAATACAATCGAGTTAATCTCTAGGTGTACATGCTAGCTGTTTTGCATGTTATTTGTATATTATTTTTAAGTTGTTTTCCACATATGTACAAATGTACTACTTTATCGATATATCTTACGATCATAAAAAATTAACGATATAATTAAGGCATATTTATCAGACCATGTGAATACACAAATGACCTTCTTTTTAAAATTGCAGCAGCCGAACAAAAAAATTAAATCATAAACAGAATTGCCGTATGTCATCATTGACCGGCCATCGGGCACGCCGGTCAGTGATGACTAAACTTTTTCCATTTCCTTATATAATTTGGTACTTAATTAACTTAATCTACAAATTAAATATTTGCGATGAATATTTGCCACTCCCTATATATAGCCGGAGAATGCCGGCCGGCCGGTGTCTTGTGAAATGCGCACTGATAGCCGAACGGTCAACAGTGTGGGAATAGTCGCCGTTTGAATGCATGCTCGTTGGGAACCCATGCACCGGTAGCTGAACTAGCACACTGGTAATCTCCGTTTCACATTCTCGCTTGTCCACACGGGAAGAAGAAGAGGCTGGGGGGGCGGGGAGGCGGGGGGGGGGGGGGGGTCATTGGTCCTAGGGTACCACTGACCGGCTAATTTAACATCCGTCTGAGGTGAGAGGTCAACCGCGTGGAGGTGGTGGAAGACCATCACTGACTGGCCATTTTTAGAGCGGTCAGTGTTAATGGGGTCGGGCGTCCAGCAGAGGCTCATCACTGACCATCTATGATGAGGGGGCAGTGTGGGACGGGTCTGTAGTAGTGGGAGGACAAAGCCGGCCCTCTACACATAGGGTGGGCTGGGCGCATCATTAGCTTGAAGTACAAGACATGTAACTACCTGGAATACCTGGGTCAAGTTATAACCCACTAGGACTCTTACTTGTAAACCGACTCGGGCTCTTACCTGTAAACCGACTCGGGCTTTTGTAACCCTACCCACAGCCACCTATATAAGGCGGGGCAGGGATCCCCTGATCGGTATCTCTCTACACGATTAATTTTCTACCTACAAACCCTAGCAACCTTAAGAACCCCTCTTGAGGCCTTGCAATCTCACACGGCGATACAAGCAATACAGTCCACCAACAAAGGAAGTAGGGTATTACCTCCTTCCGAGGGCCTGAACCTGTATGAACTTTGTGTCTTGTGTGCACCTATCTAGATCTGCTACGTGTACGCTGCCCCATATTCATTATGACCGGATCGATACACCAACACCGGGTGGCGCCACCCCGCGTTCTTGACCTTGAGGTAGTGCCGCACCAGCTCCTCGTCCGTCGGCTGGAACCGGAACCCCACCGGCAACATCGTCGCCACCGCCGACTTTGCAAACATCGTCGTCGTCACTTTCCTCTTTGCCTTTTCCTTCGATGGGGAAGGGGAAGCAGTAGCACGCCGCCACAAACTCACCCACCCACCCAAACACACCGTAGTTTTTCTTCTTTACTTTATTGTAGACTTATGACACCATGGTCGTCCGTCGTACCCTATAGTTGTTTTCAAGTTTGAGTAATTTGATGATTTATAACCTAGTTTGTGATACTTTGGATGATTCGCAAGTTGCCTGAATTTTTTAGAGATTTCAGTCACTTTTTATTAGCCTTTGGATTTGCATCTAGAAACTATTATTTTTCCTTAACGTGTTGTTCTTGTTGCTACGCACACGCAGATCTATCCATGGTGATGAGCATCTACGAGAGGGAGAGTGGATCTACATAACCTTGTAGATCGCTAAGCGGGAAGCGTTACGAGAGGAAGCGTTAAGAAACGCGGTTGGTGTAGTCGAACGTCTTCGCGATCCAAATCGCCGAGCGTTCCGCGATCTCATCACGATCCGTCCCGCGATCCAATCACGATCCGTCTCGCTAACTCATCACGATCCGTCCCGCGATCTCATCACGATCCATCTCACGATCTTGATCATGATCCGTCCCGCGAACTCATCACAATCTGTCCTGCAAACTCATCACGGTACTTCCGATCTAACGTCGAACGGACGGCACCTCCGCGTTCAGCACACGTACAGCTCGATGACGATCTCCGCCTTCTTGATCCAGCAAGAGGGGGCGGCGAGGTAGACGAGTTCTCCGGCAGCCTAACGGCGCTCCGGCGATGGAGCAATTCCGGCAAGGCTTCGCCTAAGCCTTGCGGAAATCCGATCTAGAGGAGAAACTATGCACTGGAGGAACGGGCAGCACATGGCTAAAATTCTGTGCCAAAACCCTAAATCCTCTAGTATATATAAGAGGGAGGGAGGAGAGGAGGCAGCCTTGGCTTTCCAAGCCAAGAGCTTCGGGCGAACCAGGTGGTGGAGGTGGAGTCCACCTCCAATCCTACTAGGACTAAGATTCACCCTATTTTGCCTTTTTTCCACCTTTTCCTATTGGGTTTTCTTCTCCAGCCACATGGGCCTTGTGTGGGAGTTTCCACCAGCCCACTAAGGGGTTATATTCACTCTCCCACAGCCCATGAAGCCTCTTGGGTCGAAATACCCCTCCCGGAGGCCTCCCGGTACACTATGGGCACTCCCGATACACTACCGATGAGCCTGGAACTTTCCGACGACCAAAATAGGACTTCTTATATATTGATCTTTACCTCCGGAGCTCTTCGTGACGTCCGGGATCTCATCTGGAACTCCGAACAACCTTCGGTCACCATCATACATAACTCTATACTACCGAAACGTCACCGAACCTTAAGTGTGCAGACCCTGCGGGTTCGAGAACTATGTAGACATGACCGAGACACCTCTACGGTCAATAACCAACAGCGGGACCTGGATGCCCATATTGGTTCCCACATATTCTACGAATATCTTTATCGGTTTAACCTCTATGTCAAGGATTCAATTAATCCCGTATGATGTTCCCTATGTTCTTCGGTATGTTACTTGCCCGAGATTCGATCGTCGGTATCTCCATACCTAGTTCAACCTCGTTACCGGCAAGTCTCTTTACTCGTTCCGTAATACAAGATCCCGTGACTAACACTTAGTCACATTGCTTGCAAGGCTTGTTGTGATGGTGTATTACCGAGTGGGCCCTGAGATACCTCTCCATCACACGGAGTAACAAATCCCAGTCTTGATCTATGCCAACTCAACAGACACCCTCGGAGATGCCTGTAGAGCACCTTTATAGTCATCCAGTTACGTTGCGACGTTTGATACACACAAGGTACTCCTCCGGCGTCAGTGAGTTGCATGATCTCATGGTCATACGAACATATACTTTGACATGCAGAAAACAGTAGCAATAAACTGACACGATCATATGCTACATTTGTAGTTTGGGTCTTGTCCATCACATCATTCTCCTAATGATGTGATCCCGTTATCAAATGACATCACATGTCAATGGCTAGGAAATCTTGACCATCTTTGATCAACGAGCTAGTTCACTAGAGGCATACTAGGGACAAAGTGTTGTCTATTTACCCACACATGCAATGTGTTTCCAATCAATAAAATTATAGCATGGATAAATAAACGATTATCATGAACAAGGAAATATGATAATAACTAATTTATATTATTGCCTCTAGGGCATATTTCCAACAGTTCTTTTTATCCATAACAACAATACTATGGAAGAAAGGATCCCACGCTTTCCTCCTCCTCCCGTCGGCATCGTCGCCGGTCCGCCCCATCTCCGATGGACTTTGGGCCATGGAGGTGCGGAGGACCTCCCCCCCCCCCCCCCGCCAGCGGGAGGGACCCCATTCTCGTTCTTGTTAGGTTTAGCATCTTGTTTGGGGCTATGTGGCAGCGGTGGCGTTGTCCTTCAGTAGGAATAATGTCTCCCACATTCTATCCCCGTCCCGATGGTGTGTCTAGCATCATCGGAGGGCGTGTGGAGGTGTGTCTCCGTCGGATCTCGTGGGATTCGGTTGGTGCTGGTCTTCGATGGATCTGTTTGGATCTGTTCTTCGTTATACTTTGTTTGGGTGTTTATAGGTTTGTTCCTTCTGCTGCTCTGGTGCGCTGGTCCTATGGGGCCTTAGCACGACGACTTCCTGATTGTCTACTACCACAAGGTTTGCCCGTCTCGAGTGAGGGAGGGGCGATGACGGCGGCATGCCTTCGGCTCGCTCCAGTGCGTGTAGTCATCGCTAGGTGGTCCACGAACCTGGTTGTAATTTTTATTACCTCTAGTGTTTTTGTACTACCACGATTGAAGATGAATAGATTGGAAGTTTCTCACGCCAAAAACAAAACAGCACTATGCACAGGCATAATGAACTGGGCCTATTGGTGAGCCTAATATGATTTTGTTGGGCTCAAATGATTAGCACGCACAAAGAAAACAATGGACACTATAACTAAGATAGGAAAAGCAACAAAAATAATTTAAAAAGGAAAAGCAATAAAAAACTTGGTGCATTAGATAGAATTCATGTAAGTATTATCTTGGTAGAAAATGAACAAAAACAATATGACTAGAAGACTTTGGAAGGCCAAAAATACCAAAATTCAAGATTTGCACACGTATTACACGGAGCATGCACCATACCATACCATGTAAGAATAAGCATAAAGCAGCACAACTTTCATCAATATAAATAGCAGAAAAATGATTCTACATAGCTGAGCTGAGATGACTCGTGCATCACATGAGTTGGATCACTACTCTCACCCACTCTCTCCTTGGGAAAAAATCATGCTTCAAATTGAGATAGAAAAACAATTAATCGGTGCCATGGGTTGGAACGCGCTATCAGACCATGTAGAAATCTCGAAATAATCCAACAACCAAGAAATGGACCGAGATGAAAAGATGTAACATGCATAGAAAATATACTCTTCCTATGCATAAAAGAGTTTAGTAAGTATACAAAAAGAAGAGAAATACCTAAACAAAAAACAGATCATTCCTCTTCCTCCTCGCTGACCCAAAAATCTCTCCTTCCCTCGGCTTAAAAAAAGAAAGAAAGAAAAACCTCTCCTTCCCTCACTCCCACTGTGCCCTCCGTTCGTCCCGCACCGCCGACGCTGCCGTCGCCTCCACCAGCACCGCGGTCGGCCCCCTTTGCCTTCCTGCCTTCACTCCCGCCATTGGTTCCGCCCTTTCAGGTACGAGCAGTTGCCCAACAACTGCCAAAAAATCCAACCAATCCCACTCTTCACCTTCACGGCTAGCTAGATCCGCCCGTTGTTCGTGAACCGCATCAGGATCCTGGAGGCATGAGACCCTCCGTCTAGCTAGCTAGGATAATAATGTCCATGCTTGCGTGCGCGCTTCAAACCATGGGCTCCTCCTGCGGCAGGCCTCATACACATTCCCTAAACGAGGTCGAAGCAGCCGACAACACAAGAGTAAGCAAGCTTCTTTCCACCTGATTGATTGCTTGTTGTCGTTGCTGGAATGATGGCAAGTTCTGAAACTGTCCCTGCATTGTCCGTGACAGGTTCGTTGACCGGCTCATGGAACGTCTCTTTTGTGTGATCTGAGTTGCCTTCAACAGCCGTGTGCGGGATGCAGTTGGACATTGTTATAGTTTCTGCAAAAAATTTATCAAATAAGTTCACAATCAGTATTCGGCGACTCTCTAAGATGACCTCTTTTTTTTCAACTGGGCATGCCAATAAGTAGTTGAAATGTTTCTGCTATATGTAATTGGCCTGTCATGGCTAGTGCAATTGTCCATACATGGCAACTGCAGTTATACACACATGGCAGCTGTTGTTGTCCATACATTGCAACTGCAGTTATACACACATGGCAGTTGTTGTTGACCATACATGGCAACTGCAGTTATACACACATGGCATCTGTTGTTGACCATACATGGCAACTGCAGTTGCCCACACATGGCAACTGCAGTTGCCCACACATGGCAAATGCTTACATGTGATAGTGAATTTCATTACACAACTTTGTCATTCATCCATAACACACTATTACAGTTGCCATCCATCATTTTCATTTTGCTATAACACCTAATGTAGTTGCCATGTTTTAACAGTTTTTGGACGATACATTACATGCCAGCAGTTTTTATTTTCTTTTTCTCACCTGTCATAGATGTCGATGGCAGGTCTATACATGCCACCTATTGCCATGCGCTGCTCGATGCTCCTGCATATTGAAAATTTGTAAGTTTATCAGTTCATTAGTTTCAGGGATTGTTGGTGTGTTTGCAACTTCAATTTATTTGCATGTTCCTTCGCTTTTTGTGGCACGATGCCTTGAGTTGGGAAATGCACTTCTTCGAATTGGTGTCCTCTTTCTGCATTACCGGTAGCTGCAAGTGACGCAACTTGCCATGGGATACCTGTATTCATGCAAACGTAAATCATTACATGGCTTGCCCTATACAGGAAAAACCTCTATGGCAAGTGTAGTTTGATAATTCTCTGGCAATTGTGTACACATGGCAGTCCAGCAAAACATGGTAGTTTCATTCAAGCACATATGGCAACTACAATCACACAATACATGGCAACTGCAGTTGTCCATGCATGACAACTGCAGCTGTCCACATATGGCAAATGTAGTTGCCACACATGGCAACTGCTTACATGTGTCGTCGAACTTCGATACCCAACTTTGTCATTCATTACTTCCAAAAATCTACTAAAATTGCCATTCTTTACAGTTTTCTACACGATACATTACGGGCCAGTAGTTTTCCCTTTTTGCTCACCTGTCATAGTTGTTGATGGCAGGTTTGTAGATGCCAGTTGCTGCCACGTGCTGCTTGATGCTCCTGCGTATTGAAATTCATAAGTTTGTCAGTTCATTACTTTTCCAGGGATTGTGTGTGTGTTTGCCACTTCAATTTGTTTGCATGTTGCTTTTTTTTGTGTCACGATACCTTCAGTTGGGAAATGCACTTGTTCTGCATTACCGGTAACTGCAAATGGCGCAACTTGCCATGGGATACCTGCATTCATGCAAACGTAAAACATTACATGACCGTCATTTTAATTCATGGATACTACACATGTATGCGAAATCTGGCAGTAGTGATAGCAAAACCTTGGAATCAAATATTTCAGTTTACAGCTGCCAGCACATGTAGGTGTCACTTTTAAAAACACGGAAAAAAAGTAGCACGGGATGCATGGTATATGCAGCAAACCCTGTATGTCAAGTGCAGTTTGATAAGTCCCTAGCAGCTGCACTTGCCCAATATGCCAAACTGCAGTTACCCAGCTACGTGAGCTACAGTTTATTTGACATGACAAGCACATTTGTGCAGGCATGGCAAATGCAGAGCAACCTCTCTGGCAAATGTACATATTCGTACATGGCAATTGTGTCACATAGTAGCATTGGTTTCTCTAATACCTTGATTTGCCCTTTGCATCAATTGAAACTGCTGCCCTGCATCTGCATTGAGTGTAGTTCCTTGTGGTGTAGCTTCCCACGGGTCTCCTGGTAGTGCGGACGTATTGTCATAACCTGTATACAAGTCAAGGAATAACATTAGACGAATTGTCGTTCTTTCATTCCTACAAACAATGCACATACCTCTTGCTTTTTCTTTTTCACACATCCATACCTATGTTTGCGTATTCTTGTAGTAGTGGTAGAAATGAACCCGGTGAAATTAGTTCACTGTAATCCAGTGCATTCCAAGGGAGGCGCTTGTGGCTGTCGTAAAAACCAAAGACTAGTCTCGTCTCCAGGATTCATTTTTGGGTCCCCTCACCACACTGTGTTTGAAAACATGCACAATGATCAATCACGGCATGAACGAGTATGCATTGGGATAAACTATGTGGAAAATGTCAAGCCTATTGCATCATTGGCATAAACTACTAGCATGGCATGGCAAGTAGAACATGTGTAGTTGCGCAACTTTTTTCTTTGTAGTGCACGAAATTGAATACTGCTTGTTCGGTCTGCATGGCAACTAGCATGGAATTTGATGGCAACTAACACTATAACAAGGCGGCAACAATCACCAAATTTGGATGGCAACTATTTTCCTACCATCTCCCCTGCCGAACTACTCTGCTATGACCCTGCTCCTCCTGTATCCGCCTATCTCCTCACACACACCATATGATGCTTGGGGTATTTAGTCCATGGCAACTGCTTGATGCCCATTATGTGGTCAATTTTCGTGTAGGAGATATTATATTGAGCAGGGCATACCTTCGTGGATCCTCTAGCCGTCGATAGATAATAAATGAGCAGACGCTAGATCTGATCTACCATGGTTGTCATGGCAACCAAAACTGCAGGACGGCTTGATCGGGAGGTGGGCGACGGGTCGATCGGGTGGCGTGCGACGGATGGATCGGGAGGCGGGCGACATCTCGATCGGGAGGAGGCAGGCGACTGCTCGATCGGGGGGCGGGCGACGGATGGATCGGGATGTGGGATCTGGGGGGAGGCGGGCGACAATGGGGGATTTACTAGCGTGCGGGCCGGTGGGTGTGAAGCCCGGACGTTGGGCAGCGACAGGTTGTGCGGGCCGATTGGGCAATTCACTGGACGTGCGGGCAACAATTTAGAAGCCCGGACGCGCGCGTACGGGCCGACTTGCGTCGATGCCACACAGGGCGTGCGGCGGGTATCTCCCACCTGCCGCACGTGTGGTAGATATCGCTTGCTGCTCTAAACCTTACAAGGGATCCGCTAGGTGTTGTTTAAAGCAGTTCAACCAAGATTTTACTCCTCCAATCGGTTTTGAGGGATCGGCTGGCGATGCTCTAACCGTGTCGCGTAATTCAATAAGCAAGATGAATCAAACATGACGTACGGCTTTGTGCAGCGACTCTCGATCGCTTGATGATGAATTCATTGGTGGATAGAAAATAGACATGCATGTGAAATGTCTCGTTTCAAGCTTCCCGCACAAAACAAGCCAGCGGCAGTCGCACTACACTGACGGAACCCGAAGAGGTCGAGTGGAGCTCGCGCCTCGCGGAGTGGTAACAACCGTCAGGAAAAACAAAAGGAAGAAATAGAAAAAAATAATACTCCTTCCGTCTCAAAATAAGTGTCGACGGTGTAGTACAGAATTTGGAGTGTCAGTTTTTAAATAGACCAGGATTGACAAATTTGGAGTGTCAGATTTTTGGAGATGAGGAGCTCATGGTTTAGCTGTTGTGTACGAATCAGTGTTTGTGTTGCACTTTTCCTATCCCAAACAAAAGTCAGATCTGACGACTTCATCTGCACGCATGTGGGCGAGTTTCTGAATGAATACCGCAGCTCTCCTGCGCAGTTTCAAAAAGAAAAAGAGTTTCTGAATATTAGGCGATTTTTTCTGAATACCTGTCGCTTACACTCGACATCAGAGTCGTCAGGCAAGCAACTGCCCAAGATGTATCTGCATCCATCCATCCATCCAGCGGACGGAGCACGTTCAAGTGCAGAGAGTATTACTGTAATCAATTGTTATTGTGTTGGTTATCAGTCAATCCGCCGTCGAATGCTTTACGCACAGTTGAGTTGACCACGCAGGAGCTGTCCCCGGTGCTTAATACTATTAAGTAATAAAGCGACCCTTTTCGAAAAAGGAGCTGTCCACGGTGAATGAATTAGACCTGAACAGCTGCACGCGATCGAAGCCTGTGCCTGCACGGTTGAGTTGAGTTTCTGAATCATGCTACTGCCATTACCACGTAGATCGAGCTGGGAACGAACGAAGCCCTTGCTTGTCAGCGATTGATTCGGGCGTGGACAAGATCTTCTCTACAATATCTGAACTCTCCCTACTGCAGTTCCTCCAAGATGCTGCCAACAGGTTGTCTTGCACCGCAAGAAGAGCTGGTCTCCATTTTCGTTCTAGCGGCTGCACACATGGAAAGATCTGATCCAGCTTGCTGCACCCCTCTTCCTCTCTATACTCCACCGATGATGAGCTAAATAAACACCAACTCTTCATTTCAAGTTAGAACGGGTTGCTCGTCCATCTCTATGAACATAGATAATAGAGTCGTGCAGATTAGACCGATTTTTTCGAGACATAGAAAAGTAGTTTGATTCATTCTCGGGATCAAGATGGGTACGTACTTGCCGGCTTCGTGTAGCCGTTGGTGCTGTCGACTCATTCAGCAGAGCTGTGTTCATGCGAAGGCATCTGCTTGGGAATGAGATGGGATGCCTGCAGCTCTGATCCGCCCCTCCGCTCATCAACTAGCGCACGATCCTATGGCTGATTTATCTTTTAAGATCCGTGTCACACGTCTGGTATTATCTTATTTCATATCACTCTTTTGTTTTTTTTGAAGAAGTGATCTATATTTTTTGGGATTATTTTCCAATACTAATATTTTTGCACATGTCTTCCAATCTACTTTCACTCCTATTGAGGTTTACTGTTCCCTACCACTTCACAAGGAATTATGCAAATCAATTTTCTCATGTATTCAAATGTCTTCTTTTTTAAGTGTAAATATACCACTATACTGAGAAACTTCTTCCCAGTTTATATTTTATTTTTACAATATAGTTCGCTAGATTGATTCGGTTCCATCTAGCGTAAGTATTTGCATGTTCACAATGTACCTCGATTATTTACTCATTCTTTTCATTTGTGATGTGCTCACAATGCCCCTGTGAGCGGCTCGTTCAGTCAGGGGAGTGGATGTACACTACTAGAAAACTGACCTTTTGTTCACGTCATTAGTTCCCGTCTGGTTTTGAACCGGCACTAATGTGACCATTAGTCGCGGTTCGTGATGGGGATCATTAGTGCCGGTTCGTTCCGGACCTTTAGTCCCGGTTTGTGTCATGAACCGGGACTAAAGGGATGGTGGCAGGCTGGTGTCAGTCTGGCCCCACGATAACCTTTAGTCCGGTTTCGTTTCATGAACCGGTACTAAAGGCTATCCCCTATATGAATTCGGTTAGCCCAAGCACAGTACTCCTCCCTGTTTTTCCCCTTCTTTCCCTCCTTTGTTCTTCCTCTTCCTCGAGCTCATCCTCCATTTTTGCCAAAATTTGTCAAGATTTGGATGCACCCCACCCATCCAAGTTTGCCAAAATTTGCCAAAAAATCATGTTTGTAAGATTTAGATAGTTACTTGTAAGAATAGGAGGAATTTGACCAACATGCGTTGCTGTTTGTAACCATCCAATTTTTAACCCTTTCTAGCTTCATTTGCTATTTTTCATGCATGGTATCATCTTTTCACCCACATAGCATGTGCTAAAAAGTTGAGAGGGTTACGGCAAAAACTGGATCCACTTCGTGTACAAAATGGACAATCTCTTTCGAAGTATCAGGGTTTCACACGAAAACTCGTCTGTTACAAAGACATTTCATTTTTTTCAAACTTATTTGAACTCCAGACTTTTCATGCATTTAGTATGCACCATTCGAAGCCACACCATCAATTTCCAACCCTTTCTGGCTTCACTTGCTATTATTTATGCATTTACTGATTTTTTTAACTAAATGACCCTGAAATTGAAAAGCACTACAAATGAACTCTGAAAATGTTGAAAGTTGGCATGGTATCATCATTTCACCCACATAGCATGTGCTAAAAAGTTGAGAGGGTTACGGCAAAAACTGGATCCACTTCGTGTACAAAATGGACAATCTCTTTCGAAGTATCAGGGTTTCAAACAAAAATTCGTTTGTTACAAAGGCATTTCATTTTTTTAAACTTATTTGAACTCTAGACTTTTCGTGCGTTCAGTATGCACCATTCAAAGCCACGCCATTAATTTCCAACCCTTTTTAGCTTCATTTGCTATTTTTCATGCATTTATTGATTTTTTCGAGCTAAATGGCCCTGAAATTGAAAACCACTACAAATGAAATCTGAAAATGTTGAAAGTTGGCATGGTATCATCATTTCACACACACAGCAAGTGCGAAAAAGTTAAAAGGGTTACGGCAAAAACTGGATCCACTTCGTGTACAAAATGGACAATCTCTTTCGAAGTATCAGGGATTCAGATGAAAACTCGTCTGTTACAAAGGCGTTTCATTTTTTAAAACTTATTTGAACTCCAGACTACTCGTGCATTTAGTATGCACCATTCGAAGCCACACCATAAATTTCCAACCCTTTCTGCTTCATTTGCTATTTTTCATGCATTTAGTGATATTTTTGAGCTAAATGACCCTAAAATTGAAAAGCACTACAAATGAACTCTAAAAGTGCTGAAAGTTGGCATGGTATCATCATTTCACCCACATAGCATGTGCTAAAAAGTTGAGAGGGTTACGGCAAAAACCGGATCCACTTCGTGTACAAAATGGACAATCTCTTTCGAAGTATCAGGGTTTCACACAAAAACTCGTCTGTTACAAAGGCATTTCATTTTTTAAACTTATTTGAACTCCATACTTTTCGTGCATTCAATATGCACAATTTGAAGCCACGCCATCAATTTGCAACCCTTTCTGGCTTCATTTGCTATTTTTCATGCATTTACTGATTTTTTTTAGCTAAATGACCCTGAAATTGAAAAGCATTACAAATGAACTCTGAAAATGTTGAAAGTTGGCATGGTATCATAATTTCACCCACAGCATGTGCTAAAAAGTTGAAAGGGTTACGGCAAAAACTGGATCCACTTCGTGTAAAAAATGGACAGTCTCTTTCGAAATATCAGGGTTTCAAACGAAAACTCGTCTCTTACAAAGGCATTTCATTTTTTAAAACTTATTTGAACTCTAGACCTTTCATGCGTTAAGTATGCACCATTCGCAGCCATGCCATCAATTTCCAACCCTTTCTCACCTCATTTGCTATTTTTCATGCATTTACTGATTTTTTAAAGCTAAATGACCCTGAAATTGAAAAGCACTACAAATGAACTCTGAAAATGTTGAAAGTTGGCATGGTATCATCATTTCACCCACATAGCATGTGCTAAAAAGTTGAGAGGGTTACGGCAAAATTTGGATCCACTTCATGTACAAAATGGACTATCTCATTCGAAGTATCAGGGTTTCAAACGAAAACTCGTTTGTTACAAAGGCATTTCATTTTTTTAAACTTATTTGAACTCCAAAATTTTTGTGCATTCAATATGCATCATTCGAAGCCACACCATAAATTTCCAACCCTTTCTGGCTTCATTTCCTATTTTTCATCCATTTACTGTTTTATTGAGCTAAATGACCCTGAAATTGAAAAGCACTACAAATGAACTCTGTAAATGTTGAAATTTGGCATGGTATCATCATTTCACCCACATAGCTTGTGCTAAAAAGTTGAGAGGGTTACGGCAAAAACTGGATCCACTTCGTGTACAAAATGGACAATCTCTTTCGAAGTATCAGGGTTTCAGACCAAAATTCGTTTGTTACAAAGGCATTTCATTTTTTTGAACTTATTTGAACTCCAGACTTTTCGTGCGTTCAGTATGCACCATTCGAAGCCACGCCATCCATTTGCAACCCTTTCTGGCTTCATTTGCTAATTTTCATGCATTTATTTATTTTTTTGTGCTAAATGATCCTGAAATTGAAAACCACTACAAATGAACTCTGAAAATGTTGAAAGTTGGCATGGTATCATCATTTCACAGACATAGAAAGTGCTAAAAAGTTTAAAGGGTTATGACAAAAAATAGATCCACTTCGTGTACAAAATGGACAATCTCTTTCGAAGTATCAGGGTTTCAGACGAAAACTCGTGTGTTACAAAGGCATTTCATTTTTTTAAACTTATTTGAACTCCAGTCTTTGCATGCATTCAGTATGCACCATTCGAAGCCACGCCATCAATTTCCAACCCTTTCTAGCTTCATTTGCTATTTTTCATGCATTTGCTGATTTTTTTTGAGCTAAATGACCCTGAAATTGAAAAGCACTACAAATGAACCCTGAAAATGTTGAAAGTTGGCATGGTATCATCATTTCACCCACATAGCATGTGCTAAAAAGTTGAGAGGTTTACGGCAAAAACTGGATCCACTTCGTTTACAAAATGGACAATCTCTTTCGAAGTATCAAGGTTTCACACGAAAACTCGTCTCTTACAAAGGCATTTCATTTTCTAAACTTATTTGAACTCCAGACCTTTCGTGCGTTCAGTATGCACCATTTGAAGCCACGCCATCAATTTCCAACCCTTTCGGGCTTCATTTGCTATTTTTCATGCATTTACTGATTTATTTAGCTAAATGACCCTGAAATTGAAAAACACTACAAATGAACTCTGAAGATGTTGAAAGTTGGCATGGTATCATCATTTCACCCACATAGCATGTGCTAAAATGTTGAGACGGTTACGTCAAAAACTGGATCCACTTCGTGTACAAAATGGACAATCTCTTTCGAAGTATCAGGGATTCAGACGAAAACTCGTCTGTTACAAAGGCGTTTCATTTTTTAAAACTTATTTGAACTCCAGACATTTCGTGCGTTCAGTATGCACCATTCGAAGCCACGCCATCAATTTCCAACCCTTTCTGGCTTCATTTGCTATTTTTCATGCATTTACTAATTTTTTATAGCTAAATGACTGTGAAATTGAAAAGCACTACAAATGAACTCTGAAAATGTTGAAAGTTGGCATGGTATCATCATTTCACCCACATTGTTGGGGAACGTTGCATGGGAAACAAAAAATTTCCTAGGCACATGCAGATCTATCCATGGTGATGAGCACCTACGAGAGGAAGAGTGGATCTACATACCCTTGTAGATCGCTAAGCGGGAAGCGTTAAGAAACGCGGTTGGTGTAGTCAAACGTCTTCGCGATCCAAATCGTGGTGCCTCCCGTGATCCAATCACGATCCGTCCCGTGACCCAATCATGATCCGATCACGATCCGTCCCACGAACTTGATCAAGATCCGTCTCACGAACTTGATCACGATCCTTCCGATCTAGCACCGAACGGACGGCACCTCCGCGTTTAGCACACATACAACTTGATGACGATCTCCACCGTCTTGATCTAGCAAGAAGGAGTGGAGAGGAAGAAGAGTTCTCCGGCAGCCTGACGGCGTTCCGGCGATGGTGGTGGAGCAATTCCGGCAGGGCTTTGCCTAAGCACTAAAGAAAACCGATCTAGAGGAGAAACTATGCACTAGAGGAATGGGTAGCACGTGGCTGAAATTCTAGTGCAAAACCCTAGAAATCCACCTGTATATATAGGAGGGAAGGAGGAGGAGAGGCAGCCTTGTCCTCCAAGCCTTGGAGGCTTCGGCGAAGTGGGAGATGGAGGACGACTGTCCTCCTCCAATCCTAGTAGGACTAGGATTGCTCCTTTTTGCCTTTTTTTCCACCTTTTTGTATTGGTTTTTTTCCTCCAGCCACATGAGCATTGTGTGAGAGTTTCCACCAGCCCACTAAGGGATGATATTCACTCTCCCACAGCCCATGAAGCCTCTTGGGTCGAAATATGCCTCCCGGAGGCCTCCCGGTACACTACCGACACTCCCGGTACACTACCGATGAGCCCGAAACTTTTCCGGCGACCAAAACGGGACTTCCTATATATGAGTCTTTACCTCCAGACCATTCCGGAGCTCCTCGTGACGTCCAGGATCTCATCCGGGACTCCGAACAAACTTCGTTCACCACCATACATAACTCTATATTACCAAAATGTCACCAAACCTTAAGTGTGCAGACCCTGCGGGTTCAAGAACTATGTAGACATGACCGAGACACCTCTACGATCTATAAACAATGGCGGGACCTGGATTTCCACATTGGTTCATACATATTCTACGAAGATCTTTATCGGTCGAACCTCTATGTCAAGGATTTAGTTAATCCCGTATGATGTTCCCTTTGTTCTTCGGTATGTTACTTGCCCGAGATTCGATCGTCGGTATGTCCATACCGAGTTCAACCTCATTACTGGAAAGTCTCTTTACTCGTTTCGTAATACAAGATCCCCTAACTAACACTTAGTCACATTGCTTGCAAGTCTTATTGTGATGTTGTATTACCGAGTGGGCCCTGAGATACCTCTCCGTCACACGGAGTAACAAATCCCAGTCTTGATCCATGTCAACTCAACAGACACCCTTGGAGACACCTGTAGAGCACCTTTATAGTCACCCAGTTACGTTGCGACGTTTGATAGACACAAGGTACTCCTCCGATATCTGTGAGTTGCATGATCTCATGATCATAGGAACATATACTTGACATGCAGAAAACAGTAGCAATAAACTGACACGGTCATAAGCTACGTTTGTAGTTTGGGTCTTGTCCATCACATTATTCTCCTAATGATGTGATCCCTTTATCAAATGACATCTCATGTCCATGGCTAGGAAACCTTAACCATCTTTCGATCAACGAGCTAGTTCACTAGAGGCATACTAGGGACATTGTGTTTGTCTATGTATCCACACATGTATCCATGTTTCCAATTAATACAATTATAGCATGGATAATAAACGATTATCATGAACAAGGAAATACAATAATAAACACTTTATTTATTGCCTCTAGGGCATATTTCCAACAGTCTCCCACTTGCACTAGAGTCAATAATCTAGTTCACATCACTATGTGATTTACATTGTAATGAATCGAACACCCATGCAGTTCTAGTGTTGATCATGTTTAGCCCTGGGAAGAGGTTTAGTCAACGGGTCTGCAACATTCAGATCCGTGTGCACTTTGCAAATATTTATGTCTTTCTCCATGATGTAATCGCGGATGGAGTTGAAGCGTCACTTTATGTGTCTGGTCCTCTTGTGAAACCTTGGTTCCTTGGCCAGAGCAATGGCACCAGTGTTGTCATAGAACAGGTTCATTGGATTCAGTGCATTGGGCACTACTCCAAGATCTGTCATGAACTGCTTCATCTAGACACCTTCCTTTGCCGCCTCCGAGGATTACAGAGGAGGAAGTAATATGGCAATATGTCCGCGGCAAACCTCTGGTCAAGCCTGACAATGTCAAGCTTCTACCAACGAGAATGTACGAATTGCATACATGGTAGATGCAACAAACAGCTGCAAATACCATTGAAGAGTCCCTCATGGTGAAAGTCAAGAAAAGGTATTACTTCCATAAAAAGACTTGTGGATTCATTATTCAGAGTTGCTTCGATTATTCAATCAAGACGCACTCGACAAATCTATCGTCAGTTGCTATTGTTTGTAAGTTATTTCTTTCTATAATTTAAGTCTCTAGCTAGCCAGCTGTGCTCTCGTTCATTACCTGTAATTATCCTCATTATATTATTTTCTATGGCATTATGCAGAATGAAGATGTATGAAATGGAAAAAACTGGACGCTATGGCATTGGGTTCATTGACCCAAATACGGTTAATCAGGCGATATGGGAAGATAACTATTCGAGAAAAGACACAGAGAGATCTCTGCTAGAGTTTTTGAAGCAACTAAACACCGAACCTGAAATACTACTTCCTTACAACTTCGGATGAGTGTTACTATATCTTGTACTACAAATTCTATTTTTTGCTTAATTACTGAATGTTAATAAGTGTAGTTGATGAGTTATGCACGTGCCCGCTTATTTATACAAAACGTGTGCGCATGCAGTTATCACTGGATCTTGATAATCATTGAAGTTGACAAGGGAAAAGTTGAAGCACTGGACTCACTATATAAGGATCCATCCGAATACGCAACCATGAGGGGATGGTCGACAGGTAATTTCAATCATTATCGCACTATGTCGGCCTCTTTAATTCATTTCCTGATATCAACTAGTTAATAATTTTTTTATTTATTTTCTTTGCCGGCGGACAAGGCTTGGGCCAAGTTCATCAAACAGGTTCCCGACCAATGGAAACAAGAGCTGAAATGGGTGCGACCCAAGGTAATTAAGTAATACTTGCTAGCTACGTCCATGCATCTCTTTAATTCTAGTTTCAATACCATTATCATGCTTGATTAATTATCACCTGATTGAATTTTATTCTCATAAAGTGCATGAGGCAGGAGCAGAGGAATAGTTTATGCACATACTACGTTTGCGAGAACATTCGTATGATCATGTCTGAAAGGAGCAGAAACGAAAGAAATCTTTGGGTACGTTTGCCAGAAGACTATCCATTTTTTTCATGATCTAGCTAATATATATACACACAACTAATATATTCATCTTGATCTTCTTCTTATAGCTGATGAGATGCGGGACCAGCTCCTACCAACGGCTCGCGTACAAGCAATTCAAGAGGAAATAGCTGGATTTCTGCTCGACCAGGTCATAGATCCGAAAGGAGAATATCATTACAAGATCAAACAGTAATGCCTGCATATGTAATGATCCGTAAATTGTAGGAGAAATTGTATATACCAAATTGTATATATATATATATATATATATATATATATATATGTATGTATGTGAATGGTCATCGTACGAGAAATTCTATTTATATATATATACACAACGTGTATAGTATGTAGTAGCGTAATATATGTTTGAAATGAAAAATAATTAAATGGAAAACACAAAATTAAAAGGAAAAATAAACCATAATTAATTCATAAACCCCTAAAGGATTAAAAGGAAAAATAAACCAAAATTAAAAGAATTAAATACTTTTAGTCCCTGTTGGTGTTACCAACCGGGACTAAAGGTCGCACACCCACGGCGCCGGTAGGTGCCACGTGGTGGGCCTTTAGTGCCGGTTGGTGTTACCAACCGGGAATAAAGGTTCCCCAACCCTCGGCGCCGGCAGGTGTCACATGGTGGGCCTTTAGTGCCGGACCATGTTAAACCGGGACTAAGGGGGTGATGGGGGCCTTTAGTCCCCACCCGAGAACCGGCACTAAAGGCCCTAACGAACCAGTACTATAGGCCGATTCTGCACTAGTAGTACGATCAGCTAGCCAGGTTCAAATATCGCGGATGCGAATTTTGGTAACTATTCAAAAGCTCGATGGGCATCCCCACCGCTTTCCCTTGAAAAGAAGTCATTGGATTTACCCGTTCATCTTATTTGCGACAGGGATGGTGAGGTCACACCGGATGCATGAGCACAACGCCCGCGAAGATCAGGGACGTTGAGGAAGGCGAGTGAGGACCACGTGCTCTACGTCAACACCACGTGTCACTCTCGCTCTCCTAATGAGTTTTTTTTTCTTGAATTTTCACTAGATCGGAAGTTTTTGGACCAATTTTCCAAATTTGCAACTTGATGTACAAGTTTGCACAAGCTAGTTAACTTTGTGTATGTAGGGTGTTATTGGGTATCTGTAAACTTTCTACTTCATCTGAATAATACCAGGCAACAACATGTAGTATCCACACCAACATAAGCATGTCAGATTCCACGTGCAATAAATAGCAAGCAATAAGGATATAAAAAGTAGTATCACTCTGATGTGCGAGGTAAACCAGCGAAGCACATATCGATCAAACCCCATGTACCTTAAGCAACGACAGTTTGCATACTAATAGTAACTCGATTGTCTCAGAAACAAAACTCGATTGTCGCAGAGTTTCTTGGATTTCCATTCATTGCGCATTGGCCGGATACCTCTTGGAGGTCAGAGGTAGCGCAACGTAGGCGTGTCCCTTGGCGAGGTACTGGTTGATGATGTCCTTCTTGGTGTCCCGGCGGAGCTGCTCGTTGTGGATCGAGCTTGCCAGGAGGTCGATCGTCTCGTCGTAATTTCCACCAATGCGAAGTCGGAGGGCCTCGAGGCGGTCGTCGCGGAGGGGCCTGGCACGAGGCGGCGACTTCAAGAGCACGCACGCGGATGTACTCCTGGCTCACCAGCTCCATGACTGTCCCGTCCTCGGCCGGGGATGTCCGCGGGAAGAATATTGTTGCCGGTTCCGGTCCAGGGATCCTCGATCTCCGGCACCTTCTTGGCGAATTCCTCGATCGTCCAGGTACGTGAAGTCCACGATCATGCCCGGGAAGAAGCAAGGAGCCGGCGAAGAAGTGAGCACCCTGTAGTCCGCCACGCGGCTCGCCTCCGGCAACCTCCGGCAACCCGGGAAGAAGCAAGGAGCCGGCATGATCGATGGACGTCAATCGACTCTTCTCTTCCTGTTCTAGATGGATGGCGGCGTCGGCTCGGGTGGAGAACCACGTCTGTATCTATATAGCCCAGCCATTGGCGGTATCGGTTCGGGCCCACGAACTGCGACTTGCCGAAGGGTAGCGTCCGTGTCAAATCGGTAGGTGCGGGGAGCAGCGCGTATAGTAGCACGGGTGGCTGGGGTGGGAGCGTGCATGCGCGTATCTTGGAACTAATCTTGTTATTGGTACTAAGTGTAGATGATTAAATCATGTTTATTCTATAGTCTGAGTTGTACGCTAGGAGTTGCGGCAGTATTTGCACGGGAGTCCCTCCGTTTTTAAATATAAGTCTTTTTAAAAATTTCACTATTGCATTGGACTACGTATGGATGTATATAGACATATTTTAAAATAATAAATTTATTTATTTTGTTTCGTATGTAGTCCTTCATTTGAATGTTTAAAAACACGTATATTTAGGAACAAAGGGAGTGACGTGCATGTAGGCAAGCTGCTAGTAGTATACTTGAGGCGTGCTTCAATGCTCCCCCAACCCCCCCCCCCCTCCCTCAGACTTGAAGGGGGTAAGTTTGTCCCATGTACTTTTTTTTTCTTTGACCTAAAAACCCCATATCCAAGTCTTGTATACGTATGTGTATGTATACTCTTTAGATGTGGTATACTCAACGTCCCTAAAAAAGATAACCCGGAAAAAACAAATTCATGTAGTGTTTGACGATGAGGTCTTATCCTGGACGTCCAATCAAGATTCGTGCCGGGGATTTTGCACATTGCATAAGTTTCTTCTATATTTCGCCCTGTACCGCATCTGCAGATCTAGACTATCTAGTTAGTCAATAAAATTTCTTGCTCTACGCCTTGTCTGTTATTTGTACTCATTCAGTAAGCGAAGACATTTAATATTTGTTCGAGTATTTATCATTTAGTTCATTCAACGAACACCTAACGTGCAGTTCTCACATTCGATTCAAGCTTGGCTTAAACTCGTTTCTTTTCACCGAGATTATGTTTTCATGCCAATAGACGCGTGGTCGCGACCGCATAAGGTCAATCGCACTGTGTGGTAGAAATGAGTAGAAAGCGACCAGCATGGCTGTGTAGCCGCTCGGCATGCCCAGAGCGGCCATGTCGGGACAGAATTCGTTCACCATTTTCAGTCGCTGCTGAGGGGGCTATGTGCTGTGTCCGGAACGTCAGAAGAGGTCCCACATGTCAGAAGAGGCCCCCGCGTGAGCGAGGTCCCACAGGAAAGTTGTCCGGTACGTCAGAAGAGGTCTCACACGTTAGAAGAGGTCCCTTAGGTCAGAAGGCAGACAAATCTGTTAATTTTCATCCATGCTGACGTGGTAAAGAACTGGACCCACATGTCAGGAAACGAGTCAACCAGACGGCAACTGAGGCCGTAATGGTGGCCGGCGGCAGCCTGCTACTTACGGAACCAGGGGCATAGACATAACAAGCCCACGATTCATGATGGTGTTCCTACAATTAGCCCAATCGATCGAAGAGGCACAACCATAATTTCCGCACGAACTAGTGACACAGTTGTAAAAAACCCAAGTCCCTAATCAAAGGAAGACTGAATTGAAACAATAGAATACAATCATGCGTTAAAGTGAAACGCACCTCATGTTTTTGGTGTTTGTTGTAATCACATTCTCTTGCCCGACTCTCGAAGAAAATTAGCATGGATGAATAATTTCATTGTATGCAAAGATAAATCTCAATAGCTTCAGACATAATTTAGTAATGATAGAATTTTCCATAGCTTCACATAAACTATAGTTGCAATCATAATTTAGTAATGATAGAATTTTCCATAGCTTCACATAAACTATAGTTGCAATCATAATTTAGTAATGATAGAATTTTCCATAGCTTCACATAAACTATAGTTGCAATCATAATTTAGTAATGATAGAATTTTCCATAGCTTCACATAAACTATAGTTGCAATCATAATTTAGTAATGATAGAATTTTCCATAGCTTCACATAAACTATAGTTGCAATCATAATTTAGTAATGATAGAATTTTCCATAGCTTCACATAAACTATAGTTGCAATCATAATTTAGTAATGATAGAATTTTCCATAGCTTCACATAAACTATAGTTGCAATCATAATTTAGTAATGATAGAATTTTCCATAGCTTCACATAAACTATAGTTGCAATCATAATTTAGTAATGATAGAATTTTCCATAGCTTCACATAAACTATAGTTGCAATCATAATTTAGTAATGATAGAATTTTCCATAGCTTCACATAAACTATAGTTGCAATCATAATTTAGTAATGATAGAATTTTCCATAGCTTCACATAAACTATAGTTGCAATCATAATTTAGTAATGATAGAATTTTCCATAGCTTCACATAAACTATAGTTGCAATCATAATTTAGTAATGATAGAATTTTCCATAGCTTCACATAAACTATAGTTGCAATCATAATTTAGTAATGATAGAATTTTCCATAGCTTCACATAAACTATAGTTGCAATCATAATTTAGTAATGATAGAATTTTCCATAGCTTCACATAAACTATAGTTGCAATCATAATTTAGTAATGATAGAATTTTCCATAGCTTCACATAAACTATAGTTGCAATCATAATTTAGTAATGATAGAATTTTCCATAGCTTCACATAAACTATAGTTGCAATCATAATTTAGTAATGATAGAATTTTCCATAGCTTCACATAAACTATAGTTGCAATCATAATTTAGTAATGATAGAATTTTCCATAGCTTCACATAAACTATAGTTGCAATCATAATTTAGTAATGATAGAATTTTCCATAGCTTCACATAAACTATAGTTGCAATCATAATTTAGTAATGATAGAATTTTCCATAGCTTCACATAAACTATAGTTGCAATCATAATTTAGTAATGATAGAATTTTCCATAGCTTCACATAAACTATAGTTGCAATCATAATTTAGTAATGATAGAATTTTCCATAGCTTCACATAAACTATAGTTGCAATCATAATTTAGTAATGATAGAATTTTCCATAGCTTCACATAAACTATAGTTGCAATCATAATTTAGTAATGATAGAATTTTCCATAGCTTCACATAAACTATAGTTGCAATCATAATTTAGTAATGATAGAATTTTCCATAGCTTCACATAAACTATAGTTGCAATCATAATTTAGTAATGATAGAATTTTCCATAGCTTCACATAAACTATAGTTGCAATCATAATTTAGTAATGATAGAATTTTCCATAGCTTCACATAAACTATAGTTGCAATCATAATTTAGTAATGATAGAATTTTCCATAGCTTCACATAAACTATAGTTGCAATCATAATTTAGTAATGATAGAATTTTCCATAGCTTCACATAAACTATAGTTGCAATCATAATTTAGTAATGATAGAATTTTCCATAGCTTCACATAAACTATAGTTGCAATCATAATTTAGTAATGATAGAATTTTCCATAGCTTCACATAAACTATAGTTGCAATCATAATTTAGTAATGATAGAATTTTCCATAGCTTCACATAAACTATAGTTGCAATCATAATTTAGTAATGATAGAATTTTCCATACCTTCACATAAACTATAGTTGCAATCATAATTTAGTAATGATAGAATTTTCCATACCTTCACATAAACTATAGTTGCAATCATAATTTAGTAATGATAGAATTTTCCATACCTTCACATAAACTATAGTTGCAATTTCGTATCTAAAAGATATATAGCTGCGGGAATGTGGAGCTTCTCAGGGCCTTTCCCCGCAGTGATGGTCCGCGCCGTTCTAGGATCGCGAGTGGGTGCTTGGCCGATCCCAGGCCGAAAGTTACATCCGTCCGGCCTACTTTTACGTCCTGGGATCGCCCAACGAGTGGAGATGCTCTCAGCTCGTCTTTGCTTGAGGCCTTGGCAGACTGAGAAAAACTAGCTGCCTGGGTGGTGGTTTAGAAAAAGTGAAAAACAGGGAAAAAGATAGCAACGTCGCATGTGGCTTGTGTCAGCTGCAGAAAGAGAAAAAGGAAAGAAAGGCCGCCAAACTTGCCGAGTCTGAAGAAGAGTTGTAAGATCCTGGACCATCTGCAGCTATATAATGAGTCTCCCCTTCTGTGCAGTATCGTTGCAAGCAGTTCAATAGACAATGGGTGTGGCACCATCTCGCAAATTGGAGATGCATGCCACTGCCCAACCGAATCCTACTGAACAGCAGCCTCAAGAGAGCACCAGTCCAAAGCTAAATAAGAAGCTTCACAACTTCTACGAGATCGTCGGCGAGGCTATTTCTGATGAACTGGAAAGCACTGTCCGCAGTACTACGGGGATCTTCTTGGACGAGAAAACTAAGGTAAAAACATGTACTCGCTTAACTCTCAGTATGATCTTGTATGGAGTCTATGAGATTTACGTTCTGAACATGGTCTATACTTGTATATGTATATGTATATATATGCTTCAAACTTGCAACGATGCAGAAATACTGGGTGGATGGCGAGAGCAACAACTGCTTCACCATATTCCCTAGAGGCATGTCCATCATTTGGGATAAGGACCCAAGGTACTGGGCTTGGAAGACCCTGGGAGAAGCTGGAAGGTATTTATGAATCATAACATGTCTATAAATGTTCCACACATCATTCCTACTGCCAGCAGTAGCTACACAGACATACTTATCGTGGCTATCCCTGAAGCAGTGATGGCTGTCAAATGGAGGTCGCCGAGCTGCTCAATGTCTGCTGGTTGGAGGTCCATGGGACACTCGAAATGTCTTATCTGAACCCAGAGGTAGCCTACGAAGTTATCCTAGAAGTAAAGCTTAAGGACACTCCTTATGGATGGCGCAAACCAGTGGATCTCCAGCTCAAGCTCCCAGACGGAAGTTTTCAGGAGCGTAAGGTGATTCTTGATAACAAGCCAAAGAACAGCTGGCTGCCGCTCATGGTTGGGGAGATTCAAGCACATAGAAAACAAAACAACGGAAAAGTCGTCGTCTCCTTGTTTCAGCATGGTGGGCACTGGAAGAGTGGCCTCGTCATCAAGGGAATCATCATCAGAACAAAATAATGAATAGTTGGTGTTATGTTTGAATACCTATGAACAGACGGTTAGCTTTTGTACTTCGTCCGTATCTATACCTAATAATAATAAAAAGAAGAGTGTTTTGTACTTCGTCTGTATGGATTTGACCGTTTTACCCCAAAGTTGAGAGATATTACCCACACGTACGGACGTGTACGGCTTTCTTTATTTTCTGCTCAACCCCATGCTGCCGCCGCGGGCCCCCACGCTCGACGGACCGGGAATCCGCCGGTGTCCAGCCCGTCTCTCCTGTATCCCGAAGAACTCTCCCTGTTTGCCCCATCCTCCCTCAGATGTGGTGGGAACATGACTCGGTTAACTATTAGACAAACCAAAGCAGGTTTTGGTGGGGATTCAGAGAGAACAGAACCGGGGAAGATGGCTCGATCGAGGCGAGAGAGAGAGAGAGGCGGCGACCCTCGACTTGGTGATTGAGGGGAATTGGTGAGGGAGAGAGGCGGGCGTGCCGTGAGGTGAGCCAGAAAGAGGAGGGAGATCAGGAGATGGAGCTTGGGACGGTGGGTCGCTGCGTACAGAGGATTGGATGAGGTCACGGGGACGGATGCCCCTGCTGGTGGT
Source organism: Hordeum marinum (assembly GCA_022496015.1). NCBI lineage: Eukaryota > Viridiplantae > Streptophyta > Magnoliopsida > Poales > Poaceae > Hordeum > Hordeum marinum. Next base: position 410,667 of record JAAAWK010000085.1, read on the forward strand.
GATTTTGGCGAGGACTCAGCAGCGAGGAAGAACAGACGGGTCTGCTGCTTTTGCTTCGGTCTATTCGAGATCTAGTGGGACAGCAAGAGAAAGGTTTAATTTGAGGTACTGTAGAATTAGTGCTGCTAAATATTACGTACTTACATGTGACTATACTATGTGAGGCTCCTCTCTCAAGTTCAGTATACTCGCTGAATTTTCCAAACTCTTGCCCTCCGAACTTTATTACTGTTTGATGAATTGTACTACCGATTGCTCGCTGAATTTTACGCAGATATGAAGCTCCTTGCTGAAATTTGTTATTGCTGTCCTTCCTGCACCCTGTCAAGCTTGCTGATGCACGGACTGTCCACTCGATTTGGTACTTGGTACAGCCAGCTCGCTGGAAGAGGGAAGGGAATCTTCAGGTCACTTGATTAGTACAGCCAAGTCGCTTGTAGAGAGAAGAAAAAAAGATTTTTTTTAGAGAAGAAAAGGATTTCTTCGGCTGTCTGTTCAAAAGACAGAGATGTATAGCTGTGAGCATTAAAACAGTGTCCCGTTACATACATCGGGAGAGTTCTTGTTTCTCAAAGAGGTAGGTAATTTGGCCAGTGGATCATTAGCAATTAGTACAATTGACACTAAGAAAGGAACAAAAATGGTTGTTGGGTACGGTGCTAAATGTACTAGATGGTTTCACTAACATGTTCGTACAAGTGTTGAAAATAATACCAATATGTATTGTTGGATTTGATTGTTTTTGCTTATTTTTCTTGGATTTAAAAATTGATTGATTCGCATTTCCTACATTCTATTAAATGGTGAAGAGATATGTCTTCTAATAAATGGAAATATGATTCCAAAATAATTTGAGATGAGAAAATATATTGGTCACAAAAATGCTCCAAATATAAACTGCTATAATGATTAATGTCTAATATTTTGACCCACCTTGGGTAGGAATAGAAACAATTTGTGCATCCGGGTTCGAGACGGCGATTCGGGGCGTCCCACCCTCATGTAAAAAAAACCAACAGAACTATGCTCTCACAACGGAGAGGGTGACCAGAGCCCTTCCAGGCACGTCGGTGCTATGAGTGGGACATCCTTCGTCATCAATCTTTCGCTCAAAGATAGGACGGATAGGAACCCCAATGCCTCGACCATGGCATGAACATATTAGGGCTGATTATATTCTGGTTGGTATTTTAGATCGGACAAGCTTGCGTGCTTCAGTGGGGTGGCTTTATGTGCTCCAACCCTGACCCAGTCATGTCGGCGAACACTATGATGGTCGCAACATCTTCTCACCTGATTGCAATAACAATTACGATCAACACATAACAACGCACGGGCATATGTGCTAGTACTATGCTAATGTCAAGTGTCCGTGTAAGGCACCGTGTGCTATTGCGCTTATAGTCCCATGGAAGTGTAATAGATGTGGCAATGAACCTTTTACTATCTCATTCTATCTTAAGCGAAATCCCGGTGTTATTCCTAGCACATTTCCGAGAGTTTGCTAAACCATCATTCAATTTTCCGCATGCATGCACCCACTAGCCACTGCAGGAAAAACCAACGTTGCCGTGCGTCGACGCACGGCAAACAATTCTATGCCGTGAGTTCTCCAGGACAACAGACGGCGCAGAAAAGAAACACGGCAAACCCCACCAAGGCACACGGCAATGAAAAAGAACACGGCAAATAGGTAAGAAGACACACGGGAAAGAAGTACACATGGCATAGTGAAGAAACGACCCACGGCAAAGAGAACACACGGCACACTGTCAAGTGGGGCCCACCTCCTTGGCGCATTTGATGGGGCCCTCGTGATGGCATGATTTGCCGTGTGTCGGGACGTCACACACGGCACAGTTTTGGATTCCGAAATTTTTGGACGCATGAATCTTTCCTGCCATTTAATTAAAATAACGCATGAATCTTTCCTGCCATTTTTGGACGTCCCGGCCGAATTTTTCTAATTTCTTTGCCGTGTGCATTCCTAAGGTCGCACGGCAAGTGTTTTGAGTGTGGCACACGGCAAAGGACCTTTTGCCATTTTTCTTGCCTCCCTATTGCCTCCGTTTTCTTTCAGTACACATTTCATCTCTATTATAACCCATATTGCATCTATGGACACTTGCACACATATTCTAGGTCCACGTGCAGGATTTTGTGGGATTCCGGCACTCTGGGCGGCCTTCCTCCGGCGAAACACCGGTCAGTGGGCCCCGACGGGTCTACCCTCTTAGCTTTCTCGGCACGAGGTTCCACCAATGTACTTTTTCATTGGTTTACGTTTTTTAGACCATAGCTACATGGAAAAGCAAGGTTAGGACCCTGTGCGACATTGTAGCCCCCGGTTTACCCGCAGCGGTACCGTTCCACCTACATGTCACGGACTTTGCTAAGTGTTATCGCCCAAATGTGAAGAGGGTCACACCGGGGAGCTACGTCTTGCACCATTACACCTTCCACCACACTTGCACACATATCCTAGGTGCACATGCAAGTTTTTGTGGGATTCCGACGCTCCAACGGCCTTTCTCCTACCAAAACACTGGTATGTGGGCCCTAGAGGTCTATCCCCCTAGCTTTCTCGGCACGAGGTTCCACCAATGTACTTTTTCAATTGTTTAGGTATTTTTAGACAATAGCTACATGCAAAACCAAGTGTGAGACCTTGTGCCACATTGTAGCCCCCGGTTTACCCGCAGCAGGACCGTTCCACCCACAGGTCCAGGACTTTGCTAAGTTTTATTGCCTGAATGTGAAGAAGGTCGCCCTAGGAAGCTATGTATTCCATCTATGGTCCTTCCACCACACTTGCACACATATCCTAGGTCCACGTGCACGATTTTGTGGGATTCCGGCGCTCCGGCGGTCTTTCTCCAGCAGAACACCGATCTGTGGGCCCGGGAGGTCTACCCCCTAGCTTTCTCCGCAGAAGGTTCCACCAATGTAATTTTTCATTGGTTTAGGACCCTGCGCCACGTTGTAGCCCTCGGTATACCCGCGGCGGGACCTTTCGAGTGAAACACCGGTTCGTGGGCCGTGATATGTCTACCGCCCGTGTAGCTTTCTCCAGACCCGCCTAAAAATCATGAAAAGTATAGTAATAAATAATACATGTGAAAAGAAGGTTTATTATAATTAAAAAATAAAACTATATGTGCATTAAAATTAAAATAATACTAGTTTTTTTAATTTTGTCAATCTGCGGGTTAATTAGTGTTTGTAGGTGTTTAGGATTTAGTTTTGAAATAGGTGTTTATGATTCGGGTAGGTTAAAAATAGGTTGTAACATCCCGAAATTAGGTCGAGGATAAGGACTGGGATGTAAAATTATTATTTGCGACTTCTAAATACTTATAAACTGAGGGGGGGGTTAAACTTTTATAAACTTGGTGTTATATAATGAAAAGTGCTTAAACCTTGAGTGTTTGATGAATTTTGAGTGAATGAAATTTGAAACTAGTGAAATTTGACCTAAGTCAACACTAGGAACTGGATTTCAAACTTCATATATATTTTTAAACAAATTCAGAACACATATAAATAAGGATAGAAACAAAACTTAAATAACTTGATCATCACCAAAGTTGTGATTCAAATACAAAAGAAATAGATCAAAACATCCTCAAATTTGAATCTCACACAATATACAGAGGCATAAGATGAGTTACACATGCCAGAACCACACTCACATTCACCAATTCAAATCTTATATTGAAAATGATCTCAAACCACGTGGAGAAGTACTCTAGGACCAGAATCACATATCACATATACTTCAATTACCAGGATCTCTATTCATTGAAAAATATGAGTATAAGGTACTGGTACAACATCAAGAAACAGAAAATAAAAGCCCTGATACAAACTACATGCCTAAACTAAGCCTATCCAGCCAATCGTCTCAAGATCACATCTTGTTCTTCTTGGACAACACCATCTTTTGTACCTGAAACCAAAAACAACACAAAAACATTCTGTGAATGTTAGAAATGTTGGTTTTGCCAAGAGGCAAAACCATTTTAATGTGGAATCCAAATTTACCAAGTCAAGGAACTTGTCCTGAACTCGGTCACCTGAGCATGGCAAGGAAAACCTGGCAGAAATATCAATGAATAATCAAAACTGAATCAAAGTAGAGCCCTAAACCAATGGAAGTGATCTTTAATCACTGGTCTCACAGCTAACACTAGCAAACCCTGTAGAAATCCAAAAGACTCTAGAACACTGAATCGTCCCAGATTTTCAAACCTCAAAACTGAGAAAAGTGAACCAATGATTAATCATACAATTGAATGACATACAAATTAACCAAAGGATTTGCTCAGGCATGGATTCCTAAAAATCTCACAAAATCTCGAACAACAAGCCTTGAAATTGTACACCAATACAAATGATCTGTGAGAAATAGGCAACTATTCTATCCAAACATAATTCCCAAAGATCATGTTTCACCAATCTGTCAAGAACACAAGAAATGTGAAACCTAAAGCTTTAAAAATCTAAACCCATCAAGTTGGTGGAAATCTACTAGAGAGCAATTCCATCCAAACAAAAATCAAAGGGGCCATCATAAGAAAATCATCAAGAACACTAAATAAAAATCTAATTAACCATTGGCACTATACAAACTTTGAACAAAACAAATCCAGCCGCCATATGCCTAATTAGGCATGTTCAAATAATTGCCACCTGTGCAAGAAACCAAATTAGTCATATGCCAGAAATGGCATACACACATAATTTAAAATAGTATGGGCTTAACCACCGAAAATTACATGCCACCTCCATATAAGTTAGACCTTGCACATTCACCCAAGCAGGTTAGTCACAGTTTGCATGTGATAGGTGTCATCACCACAATGACTTGCCCGCACTATAAATAGCCGAGCACCCACACCCTAGAGCTCAAAACGCCCCATTCTGGCTCAGACCAAAAACACACACTAGATAGTTAGAGAGAGATCTGTGAGGGGAAAGCAACAAGAAGTGGAGGAAGAACACTAAGAACAGGAGGAGAAGGCATCTACAGCAGCTGCAGATCTTCCTCATGCTCACTTAGGAAACTACAAAGGTTTATAGCCTAGAACCTTCTAGAAATAAATGGGTAGAAAACTTATAGGAAGAATAGTAACTAGGGATAAATTAAAGGGGAGGGTGAGAGTACTAGGAATTATAGTAATGCATTGCACAACAGATCATGCCACATTATGATCCTATTGTTGGGAAGCAAGCACCAGCACAATCACTTGATCACGATTTGTGTGCACCCAAAGAAAAGGTCACACAAATAATAATCAAGGATTATACCATGAGCACAGCCCATCAGACCATTGATTGATTAAATAAGATGATTGTATTGTCAATTAAATCACCACATTGATTGTATCCAATTTCCTGGAATGTGAGAATGATTTTAAATATTAGACGGTATATTCTTCACCTTCATTAAGAAATAAATTCCTAAGAAGATGAAGAAGACACCGTGCAATATTGTAAAACCAATTAATTATCCGTAGAATGAAAATGAATTGAATAAATGAATGCTTGACCAAGTGTGAATTAATTTAAGCAGTAACCTTTAACATAATGAAGAGAAACTACATGAGTTGTGGATTTTGACTAACAACAAAATTATCATGAGCAAATTATCACTTAATAATAAAGCAAATGATTAAACAAGCTTTCACTGTAAGAACTTGATGAACTAGACCAATAAAAATAGGACACATGGATATGTTATTGATCATGAAGAGGAAGTGATCAATATATTTGTCCAGCCTATTAACAATAATGTAATCATGAGTAGAAGCACTAACAAAGCCTTAACTAATTAATTCTAGCTAGAATATGTGCTGGCAATATGATAATTGACCATGAACTCAACCCTTTTATCATGTCAAACAATTAAAGCATAATCACAACACTAAAACCATCCAGAAGTAGCTAGAAACCCTAATCCACACTATCACTGACAGAACCAAGTCATGAACACTAAAATTAACCTAGACCATAGCCAAACCTAATCACCACGACCTAGCACTACACCACATGACTAACAAAAGGCCTAGAACTACCTAGAAGCTTCTACAAGCCCTATTCTAGCAGTCACAGAAAGAATGCATGGAGAAAACCCTAGAAATTGGGGAAATTTCTTAGTAACATGAGAAGTAGACAATTGGAGGCGAAGAAGAGGAGGAAGAGTAGTGTAGAGAGCCATTTACCTAAGCATAGTGGTGAGCTCAACTCACCCAAGTCGTAGATGAAAGGAGTGAGGAGCTAGACAACGGTGACTGGCAGCACAGGGAGTACCCAGAGGGTATCTTGACCTGTGCCAGCCATGGCAACCAGGGAGACGCCGAAGACGTGCATATCTGACATCTCGACGGCAGGAGAGCGCCGGAGTTGCGCAGGGACGATGGTGGTAGCGCACCACCGAAACCCTAATTAGCGTTAGGGTTGTGCAGGGCCACGAGAGAGCTCGAGCGTCAAATCCTGTTGGTGGAGAGGTAGAGCGGAGCGAGAGGAGTAGATTAAGTGCTAGCGCAGCGGCAGGCGAGGCTCGAGCAGTCCGGGGCAGCGAGGCAGAGCGGCGGCGACGAAAATCGCCATGGAGAGGTCGGGAGCGAGTGAGCGAGCTAGTGGACGAGCGAGTGAGAGAGAGAGAGAGAGAGGAGAGCGACGTGGTCCGGTTCGATCAAACCGGGTCCGAGGGATGGTTTTGACCCATCGATCCTTTATTCCTAAGTCTGTTTTTGTTAATACGTGCGGTGAGTGGGGCAAAGAAAATATCTAAGGAAGAAAATAGTAGATGGGTGGTGGTGGGGCTAGTGTATGCCATGTCATGGATCCATGCCTGTCTCTATCCCAACCATTCATTATTCGCACGATCGAACGGTTTGTATATATTTCAGTCTTTGCCGTGTGCCCAGAAAATACGCACGGCAAAGAATTCATTCCCGTGTGCAAACACACAGCATACACGGCAAACACCTGATTTTTTTCCACGTATTTTTTTCTTTATTACTTTATTAAGAAGATTAAAGATTAGTCTTAATAAAGTAGTCCCTCTAAAACTTTATTAATACAAGAACAAATATGAAAGTTCATTGATCAATCGTCATTGGAGGCCGGTGAAACGTTAGACATGCGGGGCTCTGGGGACTAGGGTTTCACTGGAAAAAGACCGTCTGAGTGTCGGAATCCCTCTAAAACTTCCATGTGGACCTAGCATATGTATACGAGTATTGTGGAAGGCCCATAGATGGAATACATGGCTCCCCGACATGACCTTCTTTACATCCGGGCGATAACACTTGGTACATTCCTGGAACTATAGGTGGAACTGTCCCACTAGGGATATATTAGAGGCTAGAATGTGCCACAGGGTCCCAAACCTGGTTTTCAATGTACCTATGGCCTAAACAAACCTAAACCTATGAAAAAGTACATTAGTGGAATCTCGTGCGGAGAAAGCTAGGGTAGGCCTCGCGAGCCCACTAACGGGTGTTTTCATTGGAGAATGACCGCCAGAATCCCACCACATCTTGCATGTGGACCTAGGATATGTGTGAAAGTGTGGTAGAATGTGTAATTCACCAAACAGTGCAATACATGGATCCCCGGTGTGATCTTCCTCACTTTCGGGCGATAACACTTAGCAGATTTCTAGACGTGTAGGTGGAAATGTCCCGCTGCGGGTATACCCGGGGCTAGAATGTGCCACAGGGTCCCAAACCTGGTTTTCCATGTACCTATGGCCTACACAAACCTAAACTTATGAAAAAGTACATTGGTGGAACCTCGTATGGAGAAATCTAGGGGCGGTAGGCCCCCCGAGCCCACTTACAGGTGTTTTCGCTGGATAATGACCGCCGGATCACCGGAATCCCACCAAATCTTACATGTAGACCTAGGGTATGTGTGAAAGTGTGGTGGAAGGTGTAATTCACCAAATGGTGCAATACATGGCTCCCCGGTGTGACATTTCTCACATTCGGGCAATAACACTTAGCCGATTCCTGGAACTATAGGTGGAAATGTCTCGCTGTGGCTATATTGGAAACTAGAATGTGCCAAAGGGTCCCAAATTTTGTTTTCCTTGTATCTATGGCCTAAAAAAACCTAAACCTATGAAAAAGTACATTGGTGGAACCTCGTGCGGAGGAATCTAGGGGGGCAGACCTCCCGGCCCCACAAACAGGTGTTTACATCGAGGAAGAGCACCAGAGCACCGGAATCCAACAAAATCTTGAATGTGGACCTATAATATGTGTGAACGTTTTGTGGAATGTGTTGGGGAACGGTGCATAGGAAACAAAAAGTTTCCTACACACACAGATCTATCCATGGTGATGAGCATCTACGAGAGGGAGAGTGGATCTATGTACCCTTGTAGATCGCTAAGCGGGAAGCGTTAAGAAACGCGGTTGGTGTATTCGAACGTCTTTGCGGTCCAAATCACCGAGCGTCCCGCGACCCAATCACGATCCGTCCCGCGATCTCATCACGAACCGTCTCGCGATCTTGATCACGATCCGTCCCGCAAACTCATCACGATCCGTCTCGCGATCTCATCACAAACCGTCTCGCGATCTTGATCACGATCCGTCCCGCAAACTCATCATGATCCATCCCGCGATCTCATCATGAACTGTCTCGCGATCTTGATCACGGTCCTTCCGATCTAGCGCCGAACGGACGGCACCTCCGCTTTTAGCACACGTACAGATCGATGACGATCTCCGCCTTCTTGATCCAGCAAGAAGGAATGGAGAGGTAGACGAGTTCTTCGGCAGCCTGACGGCGCTCCGACGATGGTGGTGGAGCAATTCCGGCAGGGCTTCGCCGAAGCACTGCAGAAATCCGACCTAGAGGAGAAACTATGCACTGGAGGAACGGTCAGCACGTGGCTAGAAATTCTGTGACAAAACCCTAAATCCTCTAGTATATATAATAGGGAGGGAGGAGAGGCCTTGGCGCAAGGGCCAAGGCCCCCTTGCTTCGGCCGAAGGGGGAGGGGGGGAGGATTCCTCCTCCAATCCTAGTAGGACTAGGATTCCTCCCCTTTTTGCCTTTTCCCCACTTTTCTATTGGGTTTTCCTTCCCTAGCCACATGGGCCTTGTGGGGAACTCCCACCAGCCCACTAAGGGCTGGTATTCACTTTCCCACAGCCTATGAAGTCTCTTGGGTCGAAATACCCCTCCCGATGGTCTCCCGGTACACTACCGGCACTCCCAGTACACTACCGATCAGCACGAAACTTTTTCGGCGACCAAAATAGGACTTCTTATATATCAATCTTTACCTCCGGACCATTCCGGAGCTCCTCGTGACGTCCGGGATCTCATCCGAGACTCCGAACAACCTTCGGTCACCACCATACATAACTCTATACTAACGAAATGTCACCGAACCTTAAGTGTGCAGACCCTGCGGGTTCGAGAACTATGTAGACATGACCGAGACACCTCTACGGTCAATAACCAATAGCGGGACCGGGATTCCCATAATGGTTCCTACATATTCTACGAAGATTTTTATCGGTTGAACCTCTATGTCAAGGATTCAGTTAATCTCGTATGATGTTCCCTTTGTTCTTCGGTATGTTACTTGCCCGAGATTCGATCGTCGGTATCCCTATACCTAGTTCAACCTCGATACCGACAAGTCTCTTTACTCGTTCCGTAACACAAGATCCCGTGACTAACACTTAGTCACATTGCTTGCAAGGCTTATTGTGATGTTGTATTACCGAGTGGGCCCTGAGATACCAATCCATCACATGGAGTAACAAATCCTAGTCTTGATCCATGCCAACTCAACAGACACCTTCGGAGATACCTGTAGAGCAACTTTATAGTCACCCAGCTACGTTGCGACGTTTGATACACACAAGGCACTCCTCCGATATCCGTGAGTTGCATGATCTCATGGTCATAGGAACATATACTTGACATGCAGAAAACAGTAGCAATAAACTGACATGATCATATGCTACGTTTGTAGTTTGGGTCTTGTCCATCACATCATTCTCCTAATGATGTGATCCCATTATGAAATGACATCACATGTCAATGGCTAGGAAACCTTGACCATCTTTGATCAACGAGCTAGTTCACGAGAGGCATAGTAGGGACAAAGTGTTGTCTATTTACCCACACATGTAATGTGTTTCCAATCAATACAATTATAGCATGGATAAATAAACGATTATCATGAACAAGGAAATATGATAATAACTAATTTATTATTGCCTCTAGGGCATCTTTCCAACAGAAGGTGTAATAGTGCAAGACATGGCTCCCCGGTGTGACCTTCCTCACATTCCGGCAATAACACTTAGCCGATTCCTGGAACTATAGGTGGAAATGTATCGATGTGGGTATATCGGAGGTTGGAATGTGCCACAATGTCCCAAACTTGGTTTATCTTGTATCTATGGCATAAACAAACCTAAACATATGAAAACATACATGAGTGGAATCTCGTGCGAAGAAATCTAGGGGGGGGGCAGACCTCCCGGCCCCACAAACATGTGTTTTTGTCGTAGAATGACCACCGAAGCACTGGAATCCAACAAAATCTTGCATGTGGACCTAGAATATGTGTGAAAGTTTTGTGGAAGGTGTAATTGTGCAAGACATGGATCCCCGGTGTGACCTTCCTCACATTCAGGCAATAACGATTGGCCGCTTCCTAGAACTATAGGTGGAAATGTCTCGTTGTGGGTACATCAGAGGCTAGAATGTGCCACAGGGTCACAAACTTGGTTTTCCATGTACCTATGGCGTACACAAACCTAAATCTATGAAAAATTACATTGGTGGAACCTCATACGGAGAAAGCTAGGGGGGTAGGCCTCCCAAGCCCACTTACGGCTATTTTCGCTGGATAATGACCGCCGAATCACTAGAATCCCACCAAATCTTGCATGCAGACCTAGGATATGTGTGAAAGTGTGTTGGAAGGTGTAATTCACCAAATGGTGCAATACATGGCTCCCTGGTGTGACATTCCTCACATTCGGGCGATAACACTTAGCCGATTCCTAGAACTATAGGTGGAATGTCTCGCTGTGGCTATATTGGAGGCTAGAATGTGCCAAAGGGTCCCAAACTTGGGTTTCCTTGTATCTATGGCCTAAAAAAACCTAAACCTATGAGAAAGTACATTGGTGGAACATCGTGCGGAGAAATCTAGGGGGGGAGACCTCCCGGCCACACAAACAGGTGTTTTCATCGGAGAAAGATCACCGGAGCACTGGAATCCAACAAAATCTTGCATGTGGACCTAGAATATGTGTGAAAGTGTTGTCAAAGGAGTAATGGTGCAAGACATGGCTCCCCAGTGTGACCTTCCTCACATTCGGGCAATAACACTTGGCCGCTTCCTAGAACTATAGGTGGAAATGTCTCACTGTGGGTACATGGGAGGCTAGAATATGCCACGGGGTCCCAAACTTTGTTTTCCTTGTATCTATGGCCTAAACAAACCTAAAACGATGAAAAAGTACATTGGTGGAGCCTCATGCGGAGAAATCTAGAGGGGGCAAACCTCCCGGCCCCACAAACAGTTGTTTTCGTCGGAGAAAGACCGCCGGAGCACCGGAAACCAACAAAATCTTTTAAAAATATTTGAAATATTACAGGTTTGATATTTTATATGGACATTAGGTCAAATAAAATGACAAAGTATGAAGTTTTTCCAATTGTTTGATCTTTTTTGAAACACCTATAGTTCAAAGTTTAAAATTTCTAGTTGAATCGCAGATATTTGTCTTTTTGATGAGTCCTAGATGGAAACCTTAAATGTCACGACCAATTGGTGATTTGTACTTTAAATATGGTATACTATTTTACAAAAATGGAGTGGTACTATGTTGCAATAAAGTGATAAAATATGAGGGGGAAGAAATGGCAAAAATTTAGAAAAAAAGGTCTTTGCCGTGTGCTTCCCAACATGACACACGGCAAAGGTTAGAAAATTATACCGGGAACATTTCGCGCATTAATAAAATGTGTGCTAAAAGAAATTTGAAGCAAAAGGGAGGCAAAAAAAATGAAGCAAAATGTGGTCTATGCCGTGTGTATGTACACGGCACAGGCGTCTTTGCAGTGTATCGGCCCACGGCAAAGCCAAAAATATTAATTTCGCGGCATGTAAAATTTAGAAAAATTCTACCGGGAACATTTCGCGTGTTAATAAAATAATATGGCGGACGTAGATTAAATTTGCAATTCAAAACTTTGCCGTGTTTGACGTTGCAGCACACGGCAAAGCCTTGCCGTCACGATGGCCCCGTCAAATGGGCCGAGAAGGTGGGCCCGCCTGGTAGTATGCCATGTGTCTTTGTTTAGTCGGCACATAGTCCTGTGTCGCCCTTACGTCGTCGGTGCGGCGGTTATCGTGAAGGGCAAGACAGAGATCAGCATCACCGCGAAGATCACCGTCGAGTACCCACTCCTCCGCGGAGTGGTCCGCACGCGCCCCGGCGCCAGGACGATAGGCACTCCTTCGGTGATGAGCGGGATGCGGACTTTGACGCCCGCGCATATCTTCTTCAGAAGCGGATCAACAAGAGCAGAGCATATAGAGAAGGACACGACAGAGATGTTCCGAATGGAAGCTCAGCTGAAGTGTCTGGTCCAGTGTGTTTTAGCAGAGCTATACGTTCTGTGGAGATTCCCCCCAACTTCAGAAAGGCGGCGGGGATTGGAAAGTTTTCCGGTGAAACAAAACCGGAGACTTGGCTAGATGATTACCGAGTGGCTGTGCAGATTGGCGGTGGGAATGACAATGTCGCAATGAAGCACCTGCCTCTTATGTTGGATGGTCCAGCTCGAGCTTGGTTGAATCATTTGGCTCCTTCCAGCATCCATTGTTGGGGAGATCTTGCCCGAGTGTTTGTCCGGACCTTCGAGGGCACTTGCAAGCGCCCTGCAGGTCTGGTCGACTTACAACACTGCGTCCAGAAGCCTAGTGAAACCTTAAGGGACTACATTCAGCAATGGTCCACCCTGCATCATACGGTGGAAATTGTGTCGGAACACCAGGTTGTTTGTGCCTTCAAGGCCGGTGTGAGATACAGAGAGCTGTATTTAAAGTTCGAGTGCACTGGTGACGTTTCACTCGGCAAGATGATGTAAATTGCCATTCGGTACGCCAATGGTGAGAAAGAAGACCGCCTCCGTAGCGGCAAAGGAAAAGCGGTCGCCAACGAGTCTGGCGGCGGCAACAATAGCAAACAAAAATGGAAGGCTGAAGACCCAGCTCCGGCAGAGGCGGCATCACTGGCGACTTAGTCGAAGAACAAGGGCAAGGCCAAGGCTCAGTATGCCCCCAAGAAGGGGAATGGTCAGACAGGAACCGATATCTTGGATCAGCCATGTGTGATTCATACGAAGAAAGATGCAGAAGGCAACCTGATTTTGCCCAAGCACACCACTCGACAATGTCAAACCCTCATCCAGCAGTTCAAGGAAGACCAGTCGAGTGGGAAATCTCCTGAAAAAGAAGATGAAGAAGAATTAGGAAACTTACCCGGATGTCACTGCTACACTGATGATCTTTGCTGACGTCGAGAGCAAGAGCCGTCTGAAAGTCATAAATAGAGAGATCAACATGGCTGTGCCGGACACCCCCACCTACCTCAAATGGTCTCAGTATGCTGTAACATTCGACCAGACTGACCAACCTGCTCGTGTGGCCACACCCGGTCGACAGGCTCTGGTAGTTGATCCGGTGGTGCATGTGACTCGACTTAGAAAGGTCTTCATGGACGGCGACAGCGGCCTGAACATTTTGTATGCGGATACCCTGAAGGGGATGAGCATTCCTATGTCTCGTCTCAGCGAAAGCAACATGCATTTTCATGGGGTCATTGCAGAAAAGAAAGCCAAATCACTCGGCCAGATAGCGTTGGATATGGCATTCGGAGATAACAAAAATTTCCGAAAAGAAAAGTTGACCCCGCCTGGTAGTATGCCGTGTATATTCTTTGCCGTGTGTCTTTTTCCCTCTATGCCGTGATTACTTCTTTGTCGTGTGCCTACCAGGTCCTTTGCCGTGGCATTTTTCTGTGCCGTGCGCCGTATTTAGTTTTACCGTGCCGTCGTTCTTTGCCGTGCGCCCCTCCCTTGCATGACGCGGCAAAGGCATCGTTGCCGTGCGGCAGCACACGGCAAAGCTGCGCCTCACGGCAGCAACATTTTTTTCCTATAGTGGATACGGTATCATATTACGATACTACTTCCCCTAAAAAAAAATTTACGATACTACTAGCACGTCTCTCATTCATTAATTGATTTTCCACGTCAGTATTTCGCGAAGGTGGCATGCATGATATCCACTGGCAGAGCCATGCCCAGCGCTACCCGTGCTTTAGCCCTGGACTGAGACAAGGAAACCCAAGTAGCGTCCTTTGATTATTTGACAGAAAAATGATACTACCACTATGGGTAGCCTTAGGAAGGTACCCGCAAAAGAAAAATTAATATATTATATCTATTAATTTTCAATATGCATTAATGATACTACAACAATATCCATTAATTTTTTAATGATACTACCACTATGGTGTGCTGGTCCTTTGAGGCCGTAGCACGACGACTTTCCGTCTGTCTACTACAACAAGCTCTACTACGACAAGCTTTGCTTGGGCTCCGGTGATGGAGCGGCAAGGACGGCGGCGCGCCTGCAGCTCGTGCTAGTGTCTGTAGTCGTTGCTAGGTGGTCCATGGAACTATTTGTAATTTTATTACTTTTAGGCCTCTTTGTACTGCTATTGATGGGTTTCTACAGTAGACGCCACGATGGCTTCCTGAAAAATGGGTAGATCTCATTTTAACGGGTGAGTGTATATCTATTAATTTTGAAGCTGCATCAGGAGAAAAATAACTAATGGTGTTGTTCGCTTTTAGGGTATGAATACGTGCCACAAATGTTGTTTTCTCGTATGTAAATCCTGAAAGCGATACAAACTACTAGGAACACCCCCCATCATATTATACCTATTATGTTTGATATTCCATCAAGGAGAAAAGCACTATGACGCCCCTCTCTTTTCTACTTTCTTTGTATGAATATGTTGTTTTCATGTACATTAATGTTGATCGCGATACCCGAACTACTTGGAACATAGGAAATCCACTTTGTCTCTTTGGTGAAGATGCATCCATTTTTTAAACTAACATTTCAAATGTCGTTCCCAATGATGGCATTCTCTTTTCTGCTTTTTCTATGAATATCCTGCTCAAATGTCGTTTCCTCATACATCAATCTTGATGGAAAAATGAACAACTAGGAACAACCCGTATTATAGTATATTTATTAAGTATCAAATTGCACCAAGGAGAAAAACACTATTTACGTCATTCTCTTTTCTGCTTTCTTTGCGTGCATAAGTTGCTCAAACGCCGTTTTCTCATACAATCTTCATGGTGATACCGAACTACTTGAAAAGCCTCCCTATTATATTATATGTGTAAAGTTTTAAATTGTATCAAGTAGAAACAAACACTACTTATGTCATTCTCTTTTCTTCTTTATGTGTATGAATACGTTGCTCGAATTTGTTTTCTCGTACATAAATCTTGATGGTGAACCAAACTACTTTGAACAACCCCTGTTGTAATATATCTATTAAGTTTCAAATTGCATCAAGGAGGAATAACACTATATATCTCGTTCTCTTTTCTTGTTTCTTTGTATGAATATGTTGTTTTCATGTACATTAATGTTGATCGTGATACCTGAACTACTTGGAACATGGGAATTCCACTTTGTCTCTTTGGTGTACATGCAATCATTTTTTAAACTAACATATCAAATGTCAAACATTTGTGGAAAACAATTCGCATGTATATATGTCTGGATGTTTTCGCACCCAAAGTTTTCGCATCAAGGAAACTAATGTTGGCATTCGCTTCTCTGCTTTTTCTATGAATATGCCGCTCAAATGTGTTAGCTCGTACATCAATCTTGATGGAAAAACGAACAACTAGGAACAACCCATACTATATTATATCTATTAAGTATGAAATTGCGCCAAGGAGAAAAACACTATTTACGTCATTCTCTTTTCTGCTTTCTTTGCATGCCTTCATTGCTCAAACTCCATTTTCTCATGGAATCTTGCGGCGACACCGAACTACTTGAAAAGCCTCCCTATTATATTATATGTGTTAATTTTTAAATTGGATCAAGGAGAAATAAACACTACTTATGTCATTCTCTTTTTTTCTTTATGTGTATGAATACATTGCTCAAATTCGTTTTCTTGTACATAAATCTTGATGGTGAGACCAAACTACTTTGAAACAACCCCTGTTGTAATATATCTATTAAGTTTGAAATTGCATCAAGGAGGAATAACACTATATATGTTGTTCTCTTTTCTTGTTTCTTTTTATGAATATGTTGTTTTCATGTCCATTAATGTTGATCGCGATACCCGAACTACTTGGAACATGGGAAATCCACTTTGTCTCTTTGGTGTAGATGCAATCATTTTTTAAACCAACATTTCAAATGTCAAACATTTCTGGAAAACAATTCGCATGTATATAGGTCTGGATGTTTTCGCATGCACCCAAAGTTTTCGCATCAAGGAAACTAATGATGGCATTCTCTTTTCTGATATTTCTATGAATATGCTGCTCAAATATCGTTTCCTCATACATCAATCTTAATGGAACAATGAACAACTAGGAACAACCCGTATTATAGTATATCTATTAAGTATGAAATTGCGCCAAAGAGAAAAACACTATTTACATCATTGTCTTTTCTGCTTTCTTTGCATGCCTACGTTGCTCAAACGCCGTTGTCTCATAGAATCTTGATGGCGATACCAAATTACTTGAAAAGCCTTCCGATTATATTATCTGTGTTAAGTTTTAAATTGGTTCAAGGAGAAACAAACACTACTTATGTAATTCTGTTTTCTTCTTTATGTCTATGAATACGTTGCTCAAATTCGTTTCCTCGTACATAAATTTTGATGGTGATTCCAAGATACTTTGAAGAAACCCTATTGTAATATGTCTATTAAGTTTGAAATCGCATCAAGGAGGAATAACACTATATATATCGTTCTCTTTTCTGATTTCTTTGTATGAATGTGTTCTTTTCAGGTACATTAATGTTGATTGCGATACCCGACCTACTTGGAACACGGGAAATCCACTTTGTCTCTTTGTTGTAGATGCGCCCATTTTTTAAACTAAAATTTCAAATTTCAAACATTTATGGAAAAAAATCGCATGTATATATGTCTGGATGTTTTCGCAGCCAAAGTTTTCGCATCAAGGAAACTAATGATGGCATTCTCTTTTCTGCTTTTTCTATGAATCTGCCGCTGAAATGTCGTTTCCTCGTACATCAATCTTGATGGAAAAACGAACAACTAGGAACAACCCGTACTATATTATATCTATTAAGTATGAAATTGCACCAAGGAGAAAAACACTATTTACGTCGTTCTCTTTTCTGTTTTCTTTGCATGCATATGTTGCTCAAACGCCTTTTTCTCATAAAATCTTAATGGCAATACCGACCTACTGGAAAAGCCTCCCTATTTTATTATTATAGTAAGTTTTAAATTGGATCAAGGAGAAACAAACACTACTTATGTCATTCTCTTTTCTTCTTTATGTGTATGAATACGTTGCTCAAATTTGTTTTCTTGTACATAAATCTCGATGGTGATAACAAACTACCTTGAATAACCCCTGTTGTAATATATCTATTAAGTTTCAAATTGCATCGAGGAGCAATAACACTATATATATCGTTCTCTTTTTTGACTTCTTTGTATGAATATGTTGTTTTCAGGTACATTAATGTTGATTGCGATACCCGAACTACTTGGAACACGGGAAATCCACGATGTCTCTTTGTTGTAGATGCGCCCATTTTTTAAACTAACATTTCAAATGTCAAACATTTCTGAAAAAAAAATCGCATGTATATATGTCTGGTTGTTTTCGCACCCAAAGTTTTCGCATCAAGGAAACTAATGATGGCATTCTCTTGTCTGCTTTTTCTATGAATATGCCGCTCAAATGTGTTAGCTCGTACATCAATATTGATGGAAAAACGAACAACTAGGAACAACCCATACTATATTATATCTATTAAGTATGAAATTGCGCCAGGGAGAAAAACACTATTTACGTCATTCTCTTTTCTGCTTTCTTTGCATGCCTACCTTGCTCAAACTCCATTTTCTCATGGAATCTTGACGGCGACACCGAACTACTTGAAAAGCCTCCCTATTATATTATATGTGTTAATTTTTAAATTGGATCAAGGAGAAATAAACACTACTTATGTCATTCTCTTTTTTTCTTTATGTGTATGAATACATTGCTCAAATTCGTTTTCTTGTACATAAATCTTGATGGTGATACCAAACTACTTTGAAAAACCCCTGTTGTAATATATCTATTAAGTTTGAAATTGCATCAAGGAGGAATAACACTATATATGTTGTTCTCTTTTCTTGTTTCTTTGTATGAATATGTTGTTTTCATGTCCATTAATGTTGATCGCGATACCCGAACTACTTGGAACATGGGAAATCCACTTTGTCTCTTTGGTGTAGATGCAATCATTTTTTAAACTAACATTTCAAATGTCAAACATTTCTGGAAAACAATTCGCATGTATATAGGTCTGGATGTTTTCGCATGCACCCAAAGTTTTCGCATCAAGGAAACTAATGATGGAATTCTCTTTTCTGATATTTCTATGAATATGCTGCTCAAATATCGTTTCCTCATACATCAATCTTAATGGAACAATGAACAACTAGGAACAACCCGTATTATAGTATATCTATTAAGTATGAAATTGCGCCAAGGAGAAAAACACTATTTACATCATTGTCTTTTCTGCTTTCTTTGCATGCCTACGTTGCTCAAACGCCGTTGTCTCATAGAATCTTGATGGCGATACCAAATTACTTGAAAAGCCTTCCTATTATATTATCTGTGTTAAGTTTTAAATTGGTTCAAGGAGAAACAAACACTACTTATGTAATTCTGTTTTCTTCTTTATGTCTATGAATACGTTGCTCAAATTCGTTTCCTCGTACATAAATTTTGATGGTGATTCCAAGATACTTTGAAGAAACCCCATTGTAATATGTCTATTAAGTTTGAAATCGCATCAAGGAGGAATAACACTATATATATCGTTCTCTTTTCTGATTTCTTTGTATGAATGTGTTCTTTTCAGGTACATTAATGTTGATTGCGATACCCGACCTACTTGGAACACGGGAAATCCACTTTGTCTCTTTGTTGTAGATGCGCCCATTTTTTAAACTAACATTTCAAATTTCAAACATTTATGGAAAAAAATTCGCATGTATATATGTCTGGATGTTTTCGCAGCCAAAGTTTTCGCATCAAGGAAACTAATGATGGCATTCTCTTTTCTGCTTTTTCTATGAATCTGCCGCTGAAATGTCGTTTCCTCGTACATCAATCTTGATGGAAAAACGAACAACTAGGAACAACCCGAACTATATTATATCTATTAAGTATGAAATTGCACCAAGGAGAAAAACACTATTTACGTCGTTCTCTTTTCTGTTTTCTTTGCATGCATATGTTGCTCAAACGCCTTTTTCTCATAAAATCTTAATGGCAATACCGACCTACTGGAAAAGCCTCCCTATTTTATTATTATAGTAAGTTTTAAATTGGATCAAGGAGAAACAAACACTACTTATGTCATTCTCTTTTCTTCTTTATGTGTATGAATACGTTGCTCAAATTTGTTTTCTTGTACATAAATCTCGATGGTGATAACAAACTACCTTGAATAACCCCTGTTGTAATATATCTATTAAGTTTCAAATTGCATCGAGGAGCAATAACACTATATATATCGTTCTCTTTTTTGACTTCTTTGTATGAATATGTTGTTTTCAGGTACATTAATGTTGATTGCGATACCCGAACTACTTGGAACACGGGAAATCCACGATGTCTCTTTGTTGTAGATGCGCCCATTTTTTAAACTAACATTTCAAATGTCAAACATTTCTGAGAAAAAAATCGCATGTATATATGTCTGGTTGTTTTCGCACCCAAAGTTTTCGCATCAAGGAAACTAATGATGGCATTCTCTTTTCTGCTTTTTCTATGAATATGCCGCTCAAATGTCGTTTCCTCGTACATCAATCTTGATGGAAAAACAAACAACTAGGAACAACCCGCACTATATTATATCAATTAAGTATGAAATTGCACCAAGGAGAAAAACACAATTTACATCGTTCTCTTTTCTGATTTCTTTGCATGCATAAGTTGCTCAAACGCCGTTCTCTCATAAAATCTTGATGGTGATACCGACCTACTGGAAAAGCCTCCCTATTTTATCATTATAGTAAGTTTTAAATTGGATCAAGGAGAAATAAACACTACTTATGTCATTCTCTTTTCTTCTTTATGTGTATGAATACGTTGCTCAAATTTGTTTTCTTGTACATAAATCTTGATGATGATACCAAACTACGTTGAATAACCCCTATTGTAATTTATCTATTAAGTTTGAAATTGCGTCAAGAAGGAATAGCACAATATATGTCCTTCTCTTTTCTGATTTATTTGTATGAATATGTTGTTTTCATATACATTAATGTTGGTCGCGATACCCGAACTACTTGGAACATTGGAAGTCCACTTTGTCTCTTTGATGTAGGTGCAATAATTTTTTAAACTAACATTTCAAATGTCAAACATTTGTGGAAAACAATTCGTATGTATATACGTCTGGATGTTTTCGCACCCAAAGTTTTCGCATCGAGAAACTAATTATGTCATTCTCTTTCTGTTTTTTCTATGAATATGCTACTCAAATGTCGTTTCCTCATACATAAATCTTGATGGAAAAATAAACAACTAGGAACAACCCATACTATATTATATCTATTAGGTATAAAATTGCGCCAAGGAGAAAAACATATTTAGTCATTCTCTTTTCTGCTTTCTTTGCATGCATATCTTGCTCAAACGCCATTTTCACATAAAATCCTGATGGTGATACCGAACTAGTTGAAAAGCCTCCCTATTATATTATATGTGTTAACTTTCGAATTGGATTAAGGAGAAACAAACACTAATTATGTCATTCTCTTTTCTTCTTTATGTGTATGAATACGTTGCTCAAATTTGTTTTCTCGTACCTAAATCTTCGTGATGATAACAAACTACCTTGAATAACCCTTGTCGTAATATATCTATTAAGTTTCAAACTGCATCAAGGAGAAATAACACTATATATATCGTTCTTTTTTCTGATTTCTTTGTATGAATATGTTTTTTTTCATGTACATTAATGTTGATCGCGATACCAGAACTACATGGGACACGGGAAATCCACTTTATCTCGTTGCTGTAGATGCACCCATTTTTTAAACTAACATTTCAAATGTCAAACATTTCTGGAAACAAAATCGCATGTATATATGTCCGGATGTTTTCGCACCCAAAGTTTTCGCATCAAGGAAACTAATGATGGCATTCTCTTTTCTGCTTTTGCTTTGAATATGCTGCTCAAATGTCGTTTCCTCGTACATCAATCTTGATGGAAAAACGAACAACTACGAACAAACCATACTATATTATATCTATTAAGTATGAAATTGCGCCAAGGAGAAAAACACTATTTGCGTTGTTCTCTTTTCTGATTTCTTTGGATGCATATGTTGCTCAAACGCCGTTTTCTCATAAAATTTTCATGGCGATACAGAACTACTTGAAAAGCCTCCCTATTTTATTATTATATTAAGTTTTAAATTGGATCAAGGAGAAAACAACACTACTTATGTCATTCTCTTTTCCTCTTTATGTGTATGAATACGTTGCTCAAATTCATTTTCTCGTACATAAATGTTGATGGTGATACCAAACTACTTTGAATAACCCCTGTCGTAATATATCTATTAAGTTTGAAATTGCATCAAGGAGGAATAACACTATATATGTTGTTCTCTTTTCTTGTTTCTTTGTATGAATACGTTGTTTTCATGTACATTAATGTTGATCGCGATACCCAAACTACTTGGAACATGGGAAATCCACTTTGTCTCTTTAATGTAGATGCAATCATTTTTTGAACTAACATTTGAAATGTCAAACATTTCTGGAAATCAACTCGCATGTATATATGTCTCGATTTTTTCACACCCAAAGATGGCATTCTCTTTTCTGAAATTTCTATGAATATGCTGCTCAAATGTCGTTTCCTCATACATCAATCTTGATGGAAGAATAAACAACCAGGAACAACCTGTATTACAGTATATCTATTAAGTATGAAATTGCGCCAAGGAGAAAACCACGATTTATGTCATTCTCTTTTCTGCTTTCTTTGCATGCCTATGTTGCTCAAACGCCGTTTTCTCATAGAATCTTGATGGCGATACCGAACTACTAGAAAAGCCTCCCTATTATATTATATGTGTTAAGCTTTAAATTGGATAAAGGAGAAACAAACACTACTAATGCCCTTCTCTTTTCTTCTTTATGTCTATGAATACGTTGCTCAAATTCGTTTCCTCGTACATAAATCTTGATGGTGATTCCAAGCTACGTTGAAGAACCCCTGTTGTAATATGTCTATTAAGTTTGAAATTGCATCAAGGAGGAATAACACTATATATATCGTTCTCTTTTCTGATTTCCTTGTATGAATATGTTGTTTTCAGGTACATTAATGTATATTGCGATACCCGAACTACTTGGAACATGGGACATTCACTTTGTCTCTTTGTTGTAGATGCACCCATTTTTTAAACTAACATTTGAAATGTCAAACATTTATGGAAAAAAAATCGCATGCATATATGTCTCGATGTTTTCGCACACAAAGTTTTCGCATCAAGGAAACTAATGATGGCATTCTCTTCTCTGGTTTTTCTATGAATATGCCGCTCAAATGTGTTAGCTCGTACATCAATCTTGATGGAAAAACGAACAACTAGGAACAACCCATACTATATTATATCTATTAAGTATGAAATTGCACCAAGGAGAAAAACACTATTTACGTCGTTCTCTTTTCTGATTTCTTTGCATGCATATGTTGCTCAAACGCTGTTTTCTCATAAAATCTTGATGGGGATACCGAACTACTTGAAAAGCGTCCCTATTTTATTATTTTATTAAGTTTTAAATTGGATCAAGGAGAAACAAACAATACTTCTGTTATTCTCTTTTCTTCTTTATGTGTATGAGTACGTTGCTCAAATTTGTTTTCTTGATGATGATACCAAACTACCTTGAATAACCCCTGTTGTAATTTATCTAGTAAGTTTAAAATTGCATCAAGAAGGAATAACACTATATATGTCCTTCTCTTTTCTGATTTCTTTGTATGAATTTGTTGTTTTCATATACATTAATGTTGATCGCGATACCCGAACTACTTGGAACATGGGAAATCCTCTTTGTCTCTTTAGTGTAGGTGAAATCATTTTTTAAACTAACATTTCTAGTGTCAAACATTTGTGGAAAACAATTCGCATGTATATATGTCTGGATGTTTTCGCACCCAAAGTTTTCGCATCAAGGAAACTAATGATGGCATTCTCTTTCTGGTTTTTCTATGAATATGCTGCTCAAATGTCGTTTCCTCATACATCGATCTTGATGGAAAAATGAACAACTAGGAACAACCCGTACTATATTATATCTATTAAGTATAAAATTGCGCCAAGGAGAAAAACATATTTAGTCATTCTCTTTTCTGCTTTCTTTGCATGCATATGTTGCTCAAACGTCGTTTTCTCATAAAATCTTGATGGTGATACCGAACTACTTGAAAAGCCTCCCTATTATATTATATGTGTTAAGTTTTAAATTGGATTAAGGAGAAAGACACACTACTTATGTCATTCTCTTTTCTTCTTTATGTGTATGAATACGTCGCTCAAATTTGTTTTCTCGTACATAAATCTTGATGGTGATAACAAACTACCTTGAATAACCCCTGTGGTAATATATCTATTAAGTTTCAAATTGCATTAAGGAGGAATAACACTATATATATCGTTCTCTTTTCTGATATCTTTGTATGAATATGTTGTTTTCATGTACATTAATGTTGATCGCGATACGTGAACTACATGGAACACGGGAAATCAACTTTATCTCGTTGGTGTAGATGCACCCACTTTTTAAACTAACATTTCAAATGTCAACCATTTCTGGAAAAAAAATCGCATGCATATAAGTCTGGATGTTTTCGCACCCAAAGTTTTCGCATCAAGGAAACTAATGATGGCATTCTCTTTTCTGATTTTTCTTTGAATATGCTACTCAAATGGCGTTTCCTCGTACATCAGTCTTGATGGAAAAACGAACAACTCCGAACAACCCGTACCATATTATATCTTGTAAGTATGAAATTGCGCCAAGGAGAAAAACACTATTTACATCGTTCTCTTTTCTGCTTTCTTTGCATGCATATGTTGCTCAAACGCCGTTTTCTCATAGAATCTTGATGGTGATACCGAACTACTTGAAAAGCCTCCCTATTATATTGTATTTGTTAAGTTTTAAATTGGATCAAGGAGAAACAAACACTACTTATTTCATTCTCTTTTCTTCTCTATGTGTATGAATACGTTGCTCAAATTCGTTTTCTCGTACATAAATCTTGATGGTGATACCAAACTACTTTGAAGAACCCCTGTTGTAATATATCTATTTAGTTTGAAATTGCATCAAGGAGGAATAACACTATATATATCGTTCTCTTTTCTGCTTTCTTTGTATGAATATGTTGCTTTCAAGTACATTAATGTTGATCGCAATACCCAAATTACTTGGAACACGGGAAATCCACTTTGTCTCTTTGGTGTAGATGCACCCATTTTTTAAACTAACATTTTAAATGTTAAACATTTCTGGAAAAAAATCGCATGTACATATGTCTGGATGTTTTCGCACCTAAAGTTTTCGCATCTAGGAAACTAATGATGGCATTCTCTTTTCTGCTTTTTCTATGAATATGCTACGCAAATGTTGTTTCCTCGTAAATCAGTCTTGATGGAAAAATGAACAACTAGGAACAACCCGTACTATATTATATCTATTAAGTATGAAATTGCACCACAGAGAAAAACACTATTTACGTCGTTCTCTTTTGTGCTTTCTTTGCATGCATACGTTGCTCAGACGCCGTTTTCTCATAGAATGTTGATGGCGATACCGAACTAATTGAAAAGCCTCCCTATTATATTATATTTGTTAAGTTTTAAATTGGATCAAGGAGATACAAACACTACTTATGTCATTCTCTTTTCTTCTTTATGTGTATGAATACGTTGCTCAAATTCGTTTTCTCGGACATAAATCTTGATGGTGATGCCAAACTACTTTGAACATCCCCTATTGTAATATATGTCTATTAAGTTTGAATTGCATCAAGGAGGAATAACACTATATATACCGTTCTCTTTTGTGCTTTCTTAGTATGAATACGTTGCTCAAATGTCGTTTTCTCCTACATGAATCCTACCACAAGGAAATAGGTTTTATATATTCCCTAGTTTCAAAAGACAAATTTGGCGTTGTTCGCTGAAAATGACTTCGAAGGCTGAATTAAAGAAAGTAATTTGGTGTAGCCCCTGAATTTGATGTAGCTTGCTAGAAAAAACTCTTAGGTGTGATATCAAGACTTATTATTGAATCCTATAATTTTTGGCTACCTTGTTTAAAACAACATTGAAGTGTGAGTGGAGACTACTCCGATGTAGACTGATAACTCAGTCTTGTTCGTGGAAAACGACTCCAGTGTATGAAGCAAGTGACTAATTTGGTGTGGCTCGTTAGAAACGACTGTGAGGTCTGAACTGAAGGGACTAGTTTGGTTAAAATCGAATATGACATCTGAACTCAGAAGACTACTCCCTTCACTTGGGTTAATAGGGCGCCTAATGAAAACCAGATTATTTTGAAAATTGGGCCCAATGAGAATATTTAATGCATGTTTAGTATGATGGTGTACTACCCGTGCGATTAAAGCCCCGTTAAGTATGCATGTGCGTGAGACTGATTGAGCAGATCTATCCATGCGTGAGGGAGGGAGCAAGAGCGTCTCCAACAGGTGTGTATGGGTGATCGAGAGAGAAGGTACGGGTAAGCCAATAATTAATAAAGCTCTGCTTTTCCAGCTTATCCATTTTCTGGCTATCCGAAACATAACCGGATCCTCACAAAAGAATAAACTACAACCTGGTTCATATTTTTTACACTAAGGACCTTGGATAGAAATAAAAAAGCAATCAAGTGCATTGCAATTTCGTTCTTCTTCGTAACCTGTGGGCATTTATAACAAGAAAGTTTCAGCATTCACATTAGATCCACGCCAAACTGTACTCATGACTAGGTTTTTTGAGAGGGGGGGGGGGGGGGGGCTTGAGGAGGTACTCATGACTAGGTTAGTGGTATTAATGTTCTTCCCCTCCTGTCACTTCAAGGGATGGCAACAGTAGCTGTCCCAGGGCAGTGATAGGTCAATGGTCGTCCGCGGAAACGTTGGAGGGTCGGTAGCTGCTGAGAAGCCTGGGAAATGAGCCGATGTCACGGCCAGATGAGAATTTTCGGTAAGTTCAAATATCTACCCGCATAGGTAGGGATAATACTCTGTCTGTTTCATATTATATATAAAACGTTGGTTAGCCAAAACTTCTTATAATATGGGACAGAGAAGTAATTGCTAGCGAAGTTGTAAGTTGCTTTAATCACAACATCACTTGCTCTTATCGGAACATGAACTAGTATGGAATGTTTTGAGCTTTGCTTTGTGAACACGGTCCATATATGCATGCTTCGAACTTGCAACGATGCTTCACCACCTTCTGAGGAGTAAGCTATGAGATTGTGTTTGAAATGATCTTATGGATGGACTACACCAGTGGACATCCACCTCAAGCTCCCCGATGGAAGGGTTGAGTATCGCAAGAAGAATCTGGAGGCCAAGCCAAGAGTTAGTGGCTGCCAATCGAGGTTGGCAACATTCAGCGACAGTGGGGACAGAGAAGACATTAATTTGTCTCCCTGTTTCCTTTTTCATCATGGTGGTGGGCACTGGAAGAGGGGCCACACCATCAGGCCAAAAAAATGATGTCCCTGTATTTGGCTGTAATCTTTTCTGGACGCGCGCGTCAATTGTCACGTGGCTGTGTGGTACCGGCCGTGTGCTTCTGGCCTATGGTCCGACTGAAACAAATATTCATGAATATATTGGCAGATGTGTTAATATGTCACTATTTCTTAAGGACTAGTACATGAAAACTTCGTGTTAATAGCTTATGCCGTCGGGTGAATTCGCCAAACAGCAATGGTGTATCCTGGTTTGGAAATAGATTAGTTCCTTCATGTCAGAACGCTCCTTCCCGATCTTGGCACCCGGCAAGATCGGATCGGAACCGAATGCCCTCCCCCCGTGTCCCTCTCTGAGGCGACACGGGGGGAAACCCCTAGCTCCCCGCCGCCCCCTCCCCCCCCCTCTCACCCCCTTGCCTCCGTCGGAGAACGCAGCGTGTCAGCAGCGCAAGGAGGGCGCATGGAGGCGGCGTGGCGGGCGCGCTGTGTTGGAGGTTGCTGCTTGGTGTGCGCCGGTGGGCGCGGGGGTTGGGCACGATCTAGGGCTCGTCGGGCCTAAGCGGGTCGGGGCTCTGGCGTGCGTTGGTGGAGCGGGAGACCTCAACTCTGGCGTGGCGACCATGGTGGTGATGCCAGCCAGCAAGGGGGGCCTCCTCCTCCGAGCCCTTGCTGGTTGATAGTGAGGCCGGTGGTGGTCGACGACCCTCTCCTACGCAAATGTTCCTTCCTCTCTACGGTGGTGGCTCAAAAAAGGCAGCTTCCATCCCTGTCCCGCGTCCCAGTCGGCCATCTCTGGCAGCATCGAGGTCTTGGTGGATGGCCAGGGTGAAAGCCCTGGTCGGCGGCGGTCGATGCTGACCAAGGCGATGCATGCAGGCCCTGCATCCTTCCTGAAGGCGTGGTCATTGCCATCACCACGCCTCCCTCCACCTCGGAAGCCGGGTGAAACCCTAGGTCCGGTCCGCCACACCAGGTGGCGGCACGCCACAGTGTCGTTACATTCTTGAAGACGTCGTCTAGGCTACATGGGGTGAGGTCGATGTGACCTTTAGAGGCTGGGGCAGTGATGTTCTGCCCATATTGGCTGCCGCCCAGGGCTTGGTCTTCCAGGGTGCAATGAATGGCATGGCGGGCGCATCTTGGTCGATGTCTTCCCCCAGTCTATTAGGATCCTGCCTCCTACTTGCCAACCCTCTAGGCACAAGAGGGGAGGTACGTTGGTCCGGGTTGCCTTGGAGTCAAGATCGTGCTTTGATGGTGTCTTGCGGATCGTGATGTGCCCTTGAAACCATGTGCTCCATCTCCTCACTATTCGTAGTAGGATGTTGTGCAAGGGAGTCGTTTATCATCATGCTTGTGGAGGGTGCATTGTTTGCCGCTTGGATGCATGGAGTTGTAGCCTTCGTGGCGATGTACCGGCCGTCTCGGCCTTTTCCTCTATGTGATTAATACACCTTCCATGGTGTATTATAGAAAAAAGATTCGTGTGAGTTGATCTCGCTTAGGTGGACTTCGCGTGGGCATGCGGTGTAGATCTTGGGTTGCTCGAACATGTCCCAGAGTGCTAGCTCGGACAAGGGTACCGACCACTAGTGCAAGATTGAAGGACGAACATGAGCCCACATTGGTGAGGTGTTGGGCCCACATATGGTGTGCGGGCACGGTAGGCACGCGGTGTGTGGCGTGGTTGGTTGAGAAGCTTCTAAGGTAGGTGGAGCTAGCGAGTGAGCAAGCCACGGAGCATAGGACAACACACTTGACAAATTGATGTGGGGCGGGCGAGGATGAACAAACCGGCACGGCTTCATGAACCCCTCCCCCCCGAGTCTCGAACAACTAGGATACCCACCATACTTTGGTGCGGGCGCCATCCCGATGAGGAGCTCACCGGCAATGAGATAAGTGATACTATCTAGTGTATGGGATGTACTACCCTTAGACCACCTTTGTGAAGACAATTTACAACCTTGAAGTCAAGAAGAATTCAAACTTTTCCAAAGGCTTATGAAGCTATGTGGAAGGACATTGAGTGAGCATTTTAGAGTGTTTCAAAAGCTACTAATTGTGCGTGAACCTACAAAAAAAGACATTTGCAGGCATCATGATATGTTGTGTTATCCTCCACAACATGAACATAGAAGAGGGGAGGTGTAACATCCCGTAGTTTAAGATACACGTAAATGGGTAGATGATAGCTTTGTGCATTGCATCCATGCATATAAAATCCGGGAGAACAAAAAACCTTTTGATAGAACTTGTCAAAGTGATTGAAGTTCCACTTGAGCTGGTGATTTAGGACTAGTTCATCATCCTGAGTGTTCCAACTTTGAAATAATATTTGGTAAACTTCTATGTTAGGAAGGGTATATGTAAGAAAGTAAATCAACACCCCACATACTTAATGAGCAAGTAAAACTTGATGCTTAACTCATCTTTTCTAAACCTCATTTAACACATGTGCTGATTAAACCTTAGCATGTGAACGCACCATTCAAATACATTCTTAACTCATCTTATCTTATTCTATCTGAAACAACAATCCATTCTACCAACACTTGTGATTGACAAGAGTCAAGTAACAAGTAAATCATCCAAGTCCTTAAACCAAATCTTGACCTATCTAAATCTTGACTTATCAATTCTATCCAACATACTTACCTTATTAATCACAGGGATGAGATATGTACTTAATAACAAGTCTTAAGTAATCTTCTATGGATTGAACCTTATTGAGCATACTTGATAAGAAAGCATCTATTCTAAACCCATATCAAGTCTGACCACTGTCAAGACCACCTTATCACCATCAATTCACCTTGGGAGTTGATGATGACAATACTCTGAGAATACTTAGAGTGAACCATATAGTCTGGTAAATCTTAAAGCAAGACTATGCTTGGACTTCCTTACCACAAGCCAGTACCAACTTTAACCGGGAACACTTGTAACTTCAGCTACACCTTAGCTGAAGTAAACCTTGTTGACAACTCATTAGTCTCCAATTGGTGAATCTCTTCACACAATCAAGCCATTCATCAGTGGTATCTTATCCAAGTCATTGGACCAACCTTTGACTATTCCATTGAATTCTATTTCTAAATCCATATTGTATCCAATTCTGTGGAGGAGTATAATTCCTACTTAATATCGAGGGAAATTAAGTGGATGACTAATACTCTATTTCTAGCTAGGGCATATAACTTATGTCATAGTCACCCAGAGAGAGTAAGTCCATATTATGTTTCCCTACATAGTTTGTGACTCATCTCTATCAAGCTAATCATAGACATGATCCTATGGTTAGGAGACCATATCTTGTCTATTCCTCAACCATAAGAGTCAAGTGTTGAGATGATCCATGAAGAAAAGTCGACCCTATGTTTGCACGCATAGCAAGTGACTCAACTCTACCAAGCCATTCCTTTAACACTAAACCCTAGTGCTATGCTAACAAGATGATCACATACATTAGAATTAAAGTAAAACCTAAACCTTACCCATTGGTTAATATTACCATATGAGACACATTATTGTCTTGGATAAAACACACAAAGAACATCTTATGATTTTCAACATAGGATTAATTACTCAAAACCATTCCTATTTGCGAGTAATGAATATACTCAAATCGCTTATCAAATTCTTTATAAGTATCTTCACTCAATTTTGATATGCTTAAGATCTTATAAAGTACTTTCTAAACAAAAAGGAATCCATTTAAGATTTCTCTCAAATGGAAAACCCTATTGGTTATTCTGCAATATCATATCCATAAATGATAGCAGGAATACTTTATAATTGTTAAAAGATAAATTTAAGAGAAGATAATGAGACCATAGAATCATTGAAGTTTCAAAATATTCATTTTGAATAAAGATTCATTTGAAGGTTTCAATATTCTTCTCTTTCATGAAAATAATTCCCTAATAGGAAAGTCATTCATAAATTTTCATATATGAAATGATACAAATTCTTGGAAAATATTTTTATCCAATCCTTGTGCATAGGAGATATGTTTATAGTTCAAAATATTTCTTAAAGACAAACTCCATTTGAAATGGTTAAAATAAATTTGAATACCACATATTGTTATGTGAGAAAGAAGTGTTACAAAACCATTTTAAAATAATTTGGAGATATGCCAAATACCTCTCTGTCCTATTCATGACCACCCAAATGTTTGAATTATTCAAACATAATTTAAACCCGAGGAAATGGTGAAGTCAAATATGAATGTCACATATTTCTATGTGAGAAAATAATGACTTAAAATCATCTTCCAAAATATATTGGAATGTACCAAAATACATCTGTGTGGCATCCATATTGATCCAGCATTTGAACTATTCAAACACATTTCCAACACCAGAGCCATTTTAGAAACAGAATTCAAATGAGAATTCAAAACATAAAATAGGATTTGAAAATAGAAAAGAGGTCAGAAGAAAAACATACCTGGACGCGTTAACGGACAACAACCACTAACCTAACCCAACCCACGGCCCAACTAGCAGCCCAACCCACCTAAGCCCCGAGTTTTCACCGCAGTCCTTGTTCCTAGGGGGTTTTCTGCAAATGTACAACACAACCATCTCAAACCCTAACATGATCGTCTCTGACAACGGCGATGACACGTAGGCGTTGTGTCGCCCCTCTCCGCCTATAAAACAGCTCCACGACCTCTCCTGAGCCTTGCAATGGAAGGCTCATCCCTCGGGAGACGTAGCTTATCCTAGCCCTTCGACATTTCCACCACCTCTGAGCACAGATCTCCGCCATCGGCGAGGTTGGACACCGCCTCTACCGCACCTATAAATACCCCTCGAGCTAACCCAAGATCCTCCTCATCCCTCATTTCCCTCCCTTCGAGCTCCCTTACTTGCACCGCCCGGGAGCAATTGTCGGAGCACCGAGCCGGAATCCGCGACGCAATCGACCACACCAGCCAGAATTGAACCCCAAGGATGGGGTAGCGACCCCCTACGTGAGTGTGCGAGCCCCTAGAGCCTAGTAATTAGTCGTATCTTAGGCCATAGAGTAGATTGCAGAGGTTCGCCGGAATGCGCCGCCAAAGTAGTTGGACGATGTCATCATCTCCGGTGACGATTAGCCCTGTAGAGTAGTTCGTTAGCCTCCGAGTGTTCGTACACGTCTTCCGAGCCCACGACATCATCACGGCGTGCTCTGTAGCGTTGGTTCCTTCATCGACCGACGGAGCTCCGCCGCAATCGAGCACGTCGGCGTCAATTCCGACGATAGTTCAGACCGAGGACTACACCAATATACTTGCCTCGGTCTCCTCTTTAGAACACACCTTGTATCACTCTCTGCGTGCCGTAAAATGGCAGCGCCGTCACTCGCCGTCGCCAGTCAACACGTCGCCGGCGGGATGGGGTCAAATTTGACCATTTGACTTGGTCTTTGCTTGCGTGGCTGACAGCGTGGATGTGGCCCCACTAGTCAGCCTCTGTGGCTAGAACTGACTCAGTGGAAAATGTTTCACTTACATACGTGGCACTGGACCCACACGTCAGTCGCTGTGATGTCCACGTGTGTAATAAACATTATCCACTTAGGAAATTCCAGGAAATGATTAAACCTGAGAAAAATCATATCTAACTCATCCTAAATGAAACAAATACATATAATATACCAAAATGATCACAAAAATAAAATATATCTATTTCCATCATAATATAATAACCTTATGTGGAATAAAAATAAATCAAATTAGGAAAACCTTCACATATAAAAATAAATCAAATAAGGATAAACAAAATAGAAAATGAATCATTTAAAAGTAGAACAAACAAAATCTTATCTTTAAGAATAAAATCAAACTACATTTTATTCCTAAATAAAAATAAATGATAAATCACAAAATAATTATACTTGAGTGATAATTGAACATAATAACATGTAATTTGAAAAAATGCTTTATAAATAATATTTCTCACCTAGAAATCTTTTGATAATTAAATCCTCCTTAACTTTGAAATATTTGATATGATTACAAATGCCATGCTCACATTAAAATAAAATGAAATAATCATTTCTTTAACATTTCTGGTAACAAGATAAAATGTGATAGTAAAATAAAATCAACCCAAATGTTTTAACTTGAACTCATAATTGTCATAATTAAAAGAAAGTTAATAGTGAAAAGATCTCATAAAAGAATTTTCTTCAAAAATTATTCTTTTTGCAAAAGAAAGAAAACTAAATGATGCCTAAGTAAGATTTGATTGCTAATTAAAATAAGCATGCCATGACTTATCTCGAATGAATGTGATATAGAACTTCCATTAAGACTATTGAATGCTTGAACCTGTTTTACTGGGTGAGGTAAACTTAGACCTAAATCAAAACACTAAGAAATCACAAATCCAAGCACTAAGACAACCTGTAAACGAAATCAATGGGGAATCAGTACCAAGGGATTAGAACGCTTGCATCTCATATATTGTGCATTCAAGCATATTGACTCTTTAAACATTAGTCCTGATCGGACCGATGATGCTATTTGGATCTTATGACGGTAGAAGATGCTAATTGCAAAACCTGCAATCAGAAGGCAAGTTCAATCCTTGCATGTCCTTTATTTTACAAAAATCTTTTCAAAAACCTTATCACATGCATTAAAAGCAAAATACCGTTTTCGAAATGAAATGAAATGTGAAATGGTGAGCAATGGAATCATGGAAGGAATACATGGTTGGGAAGCAGTGTGGTGGAGATTCCATTGTACTCGGAAAGTTGGGACGACTTAACAACAAATGCAGTCAGTGATTTAAAGCACCGTATAACCATGCTAACCACATATCTTGTTATGGGACGGGCAAGTCAGCTGTACCTTTTTCCTTTCGTATGTCCTCGTATTCTAAGCCGGGCTATGAGCCAAGGTGGTGATCAGCGGGTGGGAGCCCGTAACGTCCCTATTCCGTGCTGCGGGATAGCGGTTTAGAATATCCAAGGGATGGTAATTGAGCGTGGGTCTCGTGACCGAAACTCGATACAAAGGGCAGACTGCGGGGTTGTGGCGAAGGACAGTGAATGGCTAGTCTTTACTAGACCTTATACCTTGGATGTCTGAATGGGAATTGTGTGCATACAATTCCCGGTTGTGTAACAAGGCTAAAGACGTTTGTTGGTAAAATGGCACACCTCTCGAAAGTGTACAAATGAGACATGTTTCTTCCTATTCTGGGAAAGAACTACGATCGCAGCGTGGAAAGGAACTCCATGAAGTTCTCACAACCCATGAATACTGACAGACATAGATTTTCTAAACTAAAACTTACCTTGTCTAAAAACCCGATTTCGAAAACTGCACCAACCTAGGATGTCTGATCCACGGCTATTCATCAAACACCCACATAGATAGGACTTGTTGAGTACCTCGTGTACTCATCCGTACTTTCTCACCCTCGCTTAGGTTGAAGTCAATGACGGGACTGCAAATGTGGTACTAGAAGACTTAGGAGGAGTCTACGAGGAGTCGAAGTTAAACCAACGAAGTCAAAGGAGTCAGTTACCTCAAGTCAGTGATGGTGGATAACAAGTTAAACATAGAAGGGATTCACCTCCCCAAGATAGGAACCCTACCATTAGAAGTTGCTACTAGGGCAAATAGGCAGCCTTTAGACAACGAGATAGGTCTAGAGGTAGATCTAGTACTAGATTAGTCTATCATTTGCTTCTTCTGGATCTTGGTTTGAACAGGAACTTATCTGGCAAGCTCATTGTGCCAGGGAGGTTCCGAGGATCTTCTGTAAAGAGATCTTTGATATGAATACTATAGTTATACCATGAACCTGCAATTATTCTGTTGTACTACACTGTTGGGTGTAATATTCGTGGAACAGTGTTCCGTGAGTGTTATGCCAACGACTCGTGCGCTACATCATGCAGTGGCGTGCTAGGTCACCACAGGATCGTACAAGTGGTGACCAACAATTACTATACAATTGGGACTACTTTGAGACCTAGCGTGTTTCTGATCAAATCGACAGATTCATTGCAGCCTACCTAAAGATTAAAGACTAGCTGCCCTTACGTACGTAGCTTCAGCAGGATCTCATTGAGCACCAGTAAACTCTACGTCGTTGTCGACTGTATCCATTTGAGGATGCAGTTTACCCTATGTTATGTTTGTTTTCAACATGAACTATTTATGTTTGGAACATTTATTTTTCTACTATGAAGAACTATTTGTCATGGTTTTATCGTGAATTAATTGTTATGCATGGATTTCGTTAGTTATCAAAAATGTATTCGAATTTCATTCAGATAACAAATGGTGCTTATATGATCAAAACTCAAAAAATGCAGCAAACTTAAATATAGAGGCCAGTTTAGGGCGGTTGTATTTACAAGAAGTTCAGGGCGTTTGTATTTACAAGAAGTTCAGGGCCTATATAAACCATTAGTAACTGTTAGTAAGAGGAGTCTGCAAAACAATTATGAAGGCCAAACAATAGGGCAACTTCTGATATTGCTGTAAATATTTTAGCACGTTTTGCGTATCTTTTTATTCATTTGAAGCCAGTTTACTATATCAGCCACTTTCATAACAACATGCTCGAAATTCGTGGAGTTAGAGCACATCGGAGCAACAAAAAAGAAGTTTGGTGGCACCATTGCTTTCACATGTATTGGAAAATAAATCACATGGATTATTGTCCTCCAAAAAATCTAGGAAGAAATTGCAACCAAAAGTAGATATAAACTTTTGTTGGAAATATGCCCTAGAGGCAATAATAAATAAGTTATTATCATATTTCCTTGTTCATGATAATCGTTTATTATCCATGCTATAATTGTATTGATCGGAGACTTAAATGCATGTGTGGATACATAGACAAAACCATGTCCCTAGTATGCCTCTAGTAGACTAGCTCGTTGATCAAAAGATGGTTAAGGTTTCCTAGCCATGGACATGAGATGTCATTTGATAACGAGATCACATCATTAGGAGAATGATGTGGTGGACAAGACCCAAACTACAAACATAGCATATGATCTTGTCAGTTTATTGCTACTGTTTTCTACATGTCAAGTATATGTTCCTATGACCATGAGATCATGCAACTCACGGATATCGGAGGAGTGCCTTGTGTGTATCAAACGTCGCAACGTAACTGGATGACTATAAAGGTGCTCTACAGGTATCTCCGAGGGTGTCTGTTGAGTTGGCATGGATCGAGACTGGGATTTGTTACTCCGTGTGACGGAGAGGTATCTCAGGGCCCACTCGGTAATACAACATCACAATGAGCCTTGCAAGCAATGTGACTAATTGTTAGTTGCGGGATCTTGTATTACGGAACGAGTAAAGAGACTTGCCAGTAACGAGGTTGAACTAGGTATGGAGATACCGATGATCGAATCTCGGGCAAGTAACATACCGAAGAACAAAGGGAACATCGTACGGGATTAACTGAATCCTTGACATAGAGGTTCGACCGATAAAGATCTTCATAGATTATGTAGGAACCAATGTGGATGTCTAGGTCCTGCTATTGGTTATTGACAGTAGAGGTGTCTCGGTCATGTCTACATAGTTCTCGAACCCGCAGGGTCTGCACACTTAAGGTTCGGTGACGTTTCGGTAGTGTAGAGTTATGTATGGTGGTGACCGAAGTTTGTTCGGAGTCCCGGATGAGATCCCGGACGTCACGAGGAGGTCCGGAATGGTCCGGAGGTAAATATTCATATATAGGAAGTCCCAGTTTTGTTTCCGGAGAAGTTTCGGGCTCATCGGTATTGTACCGGGAGTGCCGGTAGTGTACCGGGAGGCCTCCGGGAGGGGTATTTCGACCCCAAGAGGTCCATGGGCTGTGGGAGAATAATAACCAGCCCTTTGTGGACTGCTAAAACAGCCACAAAGTCCCATGGTGCAGGAGAGAAAGTCCTAAAGCAAAAAGTGGAAAATCAGCCAATAGGAGGCAATCCTACTCCACCTAGGATTGGAGGTGAAGTAGGATTGCTTCCCACCTCCTATTTAGGCCGACCCAAAGGCCTTGGCTGCATCTCCTCTCCTCTCCTCCTATATATACTAGTGGATTGGGTGGTTTTTGGACAGAATTTCCGGCCACGTGCTACCCGTTTCACCGGTGCACAGTTTCTCCTCTAGATCGGTTTTCCGCAGCGCTTAGGCGAAGCCCTGCCGGAATCACTCCACCACCATCACCGGAGCGCCGTCACGCTGCCGGTGAACTCTCTCTCCTATCCACCTCCTCTTTCTGGATCAAGACGGTGGAGATCGTCATCAAGCTGCACGTGTGCTGAACGCGGAGGTGTCGTCCGTTCGGCGCTAGATCGGAAGGACCGTGATCGAGATAGTGAGACGGTTCGTGATGAGATCGCGGAACGGATCGTGATGAGTTCGCGGGACAGATCGTGATCAAGATCATGAGACGGATCGTGATGAGATCGCGGGACGGATCGTGATGAGTTCACGGAACGGATCGTGATTGGATCGCGAAACGAATCGTGATGAGATCGTGGGACGCTCGGCGATTTGGATCGCGAAGATGTTCGACTACACCAACCGCGTTTCTTAATGCTTCCCGCTTAGTGATCTAGAAGGGTATGTAGATCCACTCTCCCTCTCGTAGATGCTCATCACCATGGATAGGTTTGCGTGTGCAGAGGAAATTTTTTGTTTCCCATGCGACGTTCCCCAACAGTGGTATCAGAGCTAGGTTGATGGTTCGATGAGATCTCGAGTAGAACACAAAAGTTTTGTGGGCG
Source organism: Hordeum marinum (assembly GCA_022496015.1). Lineage (NCBI taxonomy): Eukaryota > Viridiplantae > Streptophyta > Magnoliopsida > Poales > Poaceae > Hordeum > Hordeum marinum. The sequence continues at coordinate 448,551 of JAAAWK010000085.1, forward strand.
TTGATGCTTAGATTGCTTCATCCCTTGGTCGGATTTTGGTTCAGCGGGATTGTAAGATGAAGCGGCCCGGACCAACATTACTCGTACGCTTACGAGAGACCGGTTCCCTCGACGCAACTTGTTGCTTAGATGGCTTGCGAGTGACAGTTTCTCTTACTTTAGTTGGATCGGATCCGACAAAGGCGGTCCTTGAGAAGGTTGAAAAGCAATCTATGTATCACCGTTGTGGTTTATGCGTAGGTGAGAATCGTTCTTGCTAGATACCCGTAGCAGCCACGTAGAACTTGCAACAACAATAAGAGGACGTCTAACTTGTTTTTGCAGGGTATGTTGTGATATGATATGGCCAATTACATGATGTGATATATGTGATGTATGAGATGATCATGTGATGTATAGATTATCACGACTTGCATGTCGATGAGTATGGCAACCGAAAGGAGCCATAGGGTTGTCTTTAATTATTGTATGACCTGCGTGTCAATCATTAAGCGCTATGTAATGCTTTACTTTATCGCTACGGTAGCAATAGTAGTAGAAGCATGCAGGGCGTGACAACCCTGATGGCGACACGTTGATGGAGATCAAGATGATGGAGCTCATTGTGTCATGCCGGTGACGATGGAGATCATGTCGGTGCTTTCTAGATGGAGATCAAAAGCACAAGTTCATGGCCATATCATGTCACTTATGATTTGCATGTGATGTTAATCCATTTTATGCACCTTGTTTTGCTTAGGACGACGGTAGCATTATAAGGTGATCCCTCACTTAATTTCAAGATAAATTGTGTTCTCCCCGAGTGTGCACCGTTGTGAAAGTTCGTCGTGTTGAGACACCACGCGATGATCGGGTGTGATAGACTCTACGTTCACATACAACGGGTGCAAGCCAGATTTGCACGTGCAGAACACTCGGGTTAAACTTGACAAGCCTAGCATGTACAGACATGGCCTCGGAACACAAGAGACCGAAAGGTCGAACATGACTCATATAGTAGATATGATCAACATGATGATGTTCACCATTGTAGCCACCTCAACTCACGTGATGATCGGACTTGAGTTGGTTAATTTGGATCATGTATCACTCGAATGATCAGAGGGATGTCAACTTGAGTGGGAGTTCTTAAGTAATATGATTAATTGAACTCATTATCATGAATATAGTCAAAGTGTCTTTGCAAATTATGTTGTAGATTACTAGCTCACGCTGTAGCTCCCTTGTATTTTTTCTATGTTCCTAGAGAAATAGAATTGAAAGATGATGGTAGTAATATTGCGGGTTGGGTCCGTGATCTGAGGATTGTCCTCATTGCTGCACAGAAGGCTTATGTCCTTAATGCACCGCTCGGTGCGCCAACCCTTGTAGCGTCGTCTGTAGATGTTGTGAACATCTGACAAGCACGTTCTGATGACTACTTGATAGTTTAGTGCGTCATGCGTTACGGCTTAGAATTGAGGCTCCAAAAACGTTTTGAACGTCACGGAACATATGAGATGTTCCTAAGAGCTGAAATTAGGATCTCAGGCTCGTGCCCGTGTTGCGAGATATGAGATCTCCAACAAGATTCTTGCCTGCAAGATGAAAGAGAAGAGCTCAATCGTTGAGCATGTACTCAGATTGTCTGGGTGCTACAATCGCTTGAATCAAGTGGGAGTTGATCTTCCAGATAAGATAGTGATTGGCATAGTTCTCCAAGTCACTGTCACTAAGCTACTAGAACTTAGTGATGAACTATAAATTGCCAGGGATAGAAATAATGATTCCTGAGCTGTTCGCGATGTTTTTACACCGCGAAGGTAGAAATCAAGAAGGAGCGTCAAGTGTCGATGGTTAACCAAACCACTAGTTTCGAGAAGGGCAAGAGCGAGGAGGGAAACTTCATGGATAGCAAGTCAGTTGCTGCTCCAGTGAAGCAACCCAAAGTTGAACTCAAACCCGAGACTAAGTGCTTCTGTTATGAGGTGAACGGTCGCTGAAGTGGAACAACCCTAGATACTTGGTAGATAAGAAGGCTGGCAACATCGACAGAAGTATATTTGATAAACGAGTTATTGATGGGTACCTTGCTAGTACTCCTAGTAGCACCTGGGTATTGGATACCGGTTTGGTTGCTAAATGTTAGTAACTCGAAATAAAAGCTATAGAATAAACGGAGAACTAGCTAAGGGTGAGGTGACGATATGTGTTGGAAGTGTTTCCAAGGTTGATGTGATCAACATCGCACGCTCTCTCTACCTTCAGGATTAGTGACGAACCTGAATAAATGTTATTTGGTGTTTTGCGTTGAGCATGGACATGATTAGATCATGTTTGTTGCAATACGGTTATTCATTTGAATTAGAGAATAATGGTAATTCTGTTTGCATGAATAGTACCTTCAATGGTCATGAACCCAGTGAGAATGGTTTGTTGAAATCTTTATTGTAGTAATACACATGTTCATAACATTGATGTCAAAAGATACAAAGTTAATAATGATAGTACCACATATTTGTGGCACTGCCGCAGAATGTCATATTGGTATAAAGCGCATGAAGAAACTCCATGCTGATGGATCTTTAGACTCATTTGATTTCAAATCGGTTGAGACATATGAACCATGCCTCATGGGCAAGATGACTAAAGGACCCCGTTGGATGGAGCGGGCAAGTGATTCATTGGAAATGATACATGTTGATGTATGCAATCCAGTGAGTCTGGTAGCGTGCAGTGGATATCGTTATTTTCTTACCTTCACTGATGATTTGAGTAAATATAGTGTATATTTACTTAATGAAACACAAGTCTGAATCGTTTGAAAGGTTCAAGCAAATTCAGAGTGAAGTTTAAGATCATCGTGACAAGAAGATAAAAATAACTGCGAGATGATCGTGGAGGTGAATATCTGAGTTACGAGTTTGGCATACAACTTAAGACAATGTGAAATTTGTTTCACAACTAACGCCACCTGGAACACCATAGTGTGATGCTGTGTCTGAACATCATAGTCATGCTCTATTGATATAGTGCATATTGTGATTTCTCTTATCGTTTTACTACTATAATTTTTGGGGTTATGCATTAGAGACAACTACATTCACTTTAAATAGGGCATCATCTAAATCCGTTGAGATGACACCGTGTGAATTATGGTTTGATAGAAACCTAAGCTGTCATTTCTTAATATTTGGGGCTATGACACTTGTGTGGAAAATGTTTTCACCTAATGAGGTCGAACCCAAGGCGGACAAATGCATCTTCATAGAATACCCTAAGATTAGTTGGGTGAACCTTCAATCTCAGATCCTAGTGCAAAGTGTTTGTTGTTTAAACGGATCCTTTCTCGAGGAAATGTTTCTCGTGAAAGAATTGAGTGGGAGGAATATATAACTTGATGAGGTTGTTAAACCTTTATTCAACCAGAGAGTAGCGCAGCATAGAAAGATGTTTATGTGAATCCTACGTTAGTTGAAGAGGAAGTTAATGATGATGATCATGAAGCTTCAGGATCAAGTTACTATCGAACTTCGTAGGCCGACAAGGATGTGTACTGCTCCCAAGTGGTACGACAACTCTGTCTTGGAGATCATGTTGTTGGACAACAATGAACCTACGAGCTATGGAGAAGCGATGATGGGCACGGATTCTGACAAATGGTTGGAGGCCATGAAATCCGAGATAGGATCCATGTATGAAAACCAAGAGTAGACTTTGGTAGACTTGCTCGTTGGACGGCAGGTCGTTGAGTACAAATGGATCTTTAAAATGAAAACAGACACTGATGGTGAATGTCACTATTTGTAAAGCTTGACTTGTTGCAAAGATGTTTGTGACAAGTTCAAGTAGTTGACTACGATGAGACTTTCTCACTCGTAGTGATGCTAAAGTCTGTTGGAATTATGTTAGCAGTTGTTGGGTTTTTCAATGATGAAATCTGGCAGATGGATGTCAAAACATCGTTTCCTTAACTGTTTACTTGAGGAAAGGTTGTATGTGATACAACCGGATGGTTTTGTTAGTCCTAAGGATGCTAAAAGGTGTGCAAGCTTTAGTGATCCTTCTATGGACTGAAGCAAGCATCTCGGAGTTGGAATATACGCTTTGATGAGGTGATCAAAGTTTTAATGTTTATACAAGGTTTACGAGAAACTTGTATTTACAATAAAGTGAGTGGGAGCACTATAGAATTTCTGATAAGTATATGTGGATGACATATTGTTGATCGGAAATAATGTAGGATTTCTAGGAAGCATAAATGGTTGTTTGAAAAGTGATTTTTCAAAGGAAGACCTGGATAAAGCTATCTAATTGTTGAGCACCAAGATCTATAGAGATAGATCAAGATACTTGATGAGACTTTCAATGAGCATGTACCTTGACAAGATTTTGAAAGAGTTCAAAATGGATCAGTCAGAGAAAGAGTTCTCGCCTGATTTGTAAGGTATAAAATTGAGTATGACTCATTTCCCAGTGACTATAGAAGATAGAAAAAAGATGAGTGTCATCTCCTATGCTTCAGCCATAGGCTCTATCATGTATGCAATGTTGTGCACAAGACCCGATGTCAGCCTTGCCATAAGTATGGCTGGAAGGTTTCAAAGTGATCCTGGAATGGAGCACTGGACAGCGGTCAAGATTGTCCTTAGTAACTAAAAGACTAAGGAGATGTTTCTCGATTATGGAGGTGATAAAGAGTTCCTCGTAAAGAGTTACGTCGATGCAAGCTTTAACACCAATCCGGATGACTCGTAGTAGCACTATGGATACGTATAGTGGAGCAGCCATTTGGAATAGTACCAAGTGGAGTGTGGTAGCAGTGTTTTCGGTTTGACATAGAAATTTGCAAAGTACACACAGATCTGAATATCGCAGACCCGTTGACTATAATACCTCTCTCACATGCAAAGCATTATCGAGCCCTAGAACTCATTGGGTGTTAGATTCATAACAATGCAAATCACATGGTCATGTGAACTAGATTATTGACTCTAGTGCAAGTGGGAGACTGTTGGAAATATGCCCTAGAGGCAATAATAAATAAGTTATTATCATATTTCCTTGTTCATGATAATTGTTTATTATCCATGCTATAATTGTATTGATCGGAGACTTAAATGCATGTGTGGATACATAGACAAAACCATGTCCCTAGTATGCCTCTATTAGACTAGCTCGTTCATCAAAAGATGGTTAAGGTTTCCTAGCCATGGACATGAGATGTCATTTGATAACGGGATCACATCATTAGGAGAATGATGTGGTGGACAAGACCCAAACTACAAACATAGCATATGATCGTGTCAGTTTATTGCTACTATTTTCTGCATGTCAAGTATATGTTCCTATGACCATGAGATCATGCAACTCACGGATATCGGAGGAGTACCTTGTGTGTATCAAATGTCGCAACGTAACTGGGTGACTATAAAGGTGCTCTACAGGTATCTCCGAGGGTGTCTGTTGAGTTGGCATGGATCGAGACTGGGATTTGTTACTCCGTGTGACGGAGAGGTATCTCAGGGCCCACTCGGTAATACAACATCACAATGAGCCTTGCAAGCAATGTGACTAATTGTTAGTTGCGGGATCTTGTATTATGGAACGAGTAAAGAGACTTGCCAGTAACGAGGTTGAAGTAGGTATGGAGATACCGACGATCGAATCTCGGGCAAGTAACATACCGAAGAACAAAGGGAACATCGTACGGGATTAACTGAATCCTTGACATAGAGGTTCGACCAATAAAGATCTTCGTAGAATATGTAGGAACCAATGTGGACGTCCAGGTCCCGCCATTGGTTATTCACCGTAGAGGTGTCTCGGTCATGTCTACATAGTTCTCGAACCCGTAGGGTCTGCACACTTAAGGTTCGGTGACGTTTCGGTAGTGTAGAGTTATGTATGGTGGTGACAAACGTTTGTTCGGAGTCCCGGATGAGATCCTGGACGTCACGAGGAGATCCGGAATGGTCCGTACGTAAAGATTCATATATAGGAAGTCCGAGTTTGGTTTCCGGAAAAGTTTTGGGCTCATCGGTAGTGTACCGGGAGTGCCTGTAGTGTATCGGGAGTGCCGATAGTGTACCGGGAGGCCTCCGGGAGGGGTATTTCGATCCCAATAGGTCCATGGGCTGTGGGAGAATAATAACCAGCCCTTAGTGGGCTGGGAAAACAGCCACAAAGTCCCATGGCGCAGGAGAGAAAGTCCTAAAGCAAAAAGTGGAAAATCAGCCAATAGGAGGCAATCCTACTCCAACTAGGATTGGAGGTGAAGTAGGATTGCTTCCCACCTCCTATTTCGGCCGACCCAAAGGCCTTGCCTTCCTCTCCTCTCCTCTCCTCCTATATATACTAGTGGATTGGGTGGTTTTTGGACAGAATTTCCGGCCACGTGCTACCCGTTTCACCGGTGCACAGTTTCTCCTCTAGATCGGTTTTCCGCAGCGCTTAGGCAAAGCCCTGCCAGAATCACTCCACCACCATCACCGGAGCGCCGTCACGCTGCTGGTGAACTCTCTCTCTCCTCTCCACCTCCTCTTGCTGGATCAAGACGGTGGAGATCGTCATCAAGCTGCACGTGTGCTGAACGCGGAGGTGTCGTCCGTTCGGTGCTAGATCGGAAGGACCGTGATCGAGATCGCGAGACGGTTCGTGATGAGATCGTGGAATAGATCGTGATGAGTTCACGGGACAGATCGTGATCAAGATCATGAGACGGATCGTGATGAGATCGCGGGACGGATCGTGATGAGTTCACGGGACGGATCGTGATTGGATCGCGGGACGGGTCGTGATGAGATCGCGGGACGCTCGGCGATTTGGATCGCGAAGATGTTCGACTACACCAACCGCGTTTCTTAACGTTTCCCACTTAGCGATCTACAAGGGTATGTAGATCCACTCTCCCTCTCGTAGATGCTCATCACCATGGATAGGTTTGCGTGTGCGTAGGAAAAATTTTGTTTCCCATGCGACGTTCCCCAACAATGTTGTGATATGATATGGCCAATTACATGATGTGATATATGTAATGTATGAGATGATCATGTGATATAGATTATCACGACTTAAATGGCGATGAGTAAGGCAACAGGCAGGAGCCATAGGGTTGTCTTTAATTATCGTATGACCTGCGTGTCAATCATTAAGCGCTATGTAATGCTTTACTCTATCGCTACGGTAGCAATAGTAGTAGAAGCATTCAGGGCGTGACAACCCCGATGGCGACACGTTGATGGAGATCAAGATGATGGAGATCATGGTGTCATGCCGGTGACGATGGAGATCATACCGGTGCTTTCTAGATGTAGATCAAAAGCAAAAGTTCATGGCCATATCATGTCCCTTATAATTTGCATGTGATGTTAATCTTTTTTATGCACCTTGTTTTGCTTAGGACGACGGTCGCATTATAAGGTGATCCATCACTTAATTTCAAGATAAATTGTGTTCTCCCCGAGTGTGCACCGTTGAGAAAGTTCGTCGTGTTGAGACACCACGTGATGATCGGGTGTGATAGACTCTACGTTCACATACAACAGGTGCAAGCCAGATTTGCACATGCAGAACACTCGGGTTAAACTTGACAAGCCTAGCATGTACAGACATGGCCTCGGAACACAAGAGACCGAAAGGTCGAACATGAGTCGTATAGTAGATATGATCAACATGATGATGTTCACCATTGTAGCCACCTCAACTCACGTGATGATCGGACTTGAGTTGGTGAATTTGGATCATGTATCACTTGAATGATCAAAGGGATGTCAACTTGAGTGGGAGTTCTTAAGTAATATGAGTAATTGAACTCATTATCATGAACATAGTCAAAGTGTCTTCGCAAATTATGTTGTAGATTACTAGCTCACGCTGTAGCTCCCTTGTATTTTTTATATGTTCCTAGAGAAATAGAATTGAAAGATGATGGTAGTAATATTGCGGGTTGGGTCCGTGATCTGAGGATTGTCCTCATTGCTGCACAGATGGCTTATGTCCTTAATGCACCGCTCGGTGCACCAACCCCTCTAGCGTCATCTGTAGATGTTGTGAACATCTGACAAGCACGTTCTGATGACTACTTGATAGTTTAGTGCGTCATGCGTTACGGCTTAGAATTGAGGCTCCAAAAACGTTTTGAACGTCACGGAACATATGAGATGTTCCTAAGAGCTGAAATTAGGATCTCAGGCTCGTGCCCGTGTTGCGAGATATGAGATCTCCAACAAGATTCTTGCCTGCAAGATGAAAGAGAAGAGCTCAATCGTTGAGCATGTACTCAAATTATCTGGGTGCTACAATCGCTAGAATCAAGTGGGAGTTGATCTTCCAGATAAGATAGTGATTGACATAGTTCTCCAAGTCACTGTCACTAAGCTAGTAGAACTTAGTGATGAACTATAAATTGCCAGGGATAGAAATAATGATTCCTGAGCTGTTCGCGATGTTTTGACACCGCGAAGGTAGAAATCAAGTAGGAGCATCAAGTCTTGATGGTTAACCAAACCACTAGTTTCGAGAAGGGCAAGAGCAAGGAGGGAAACTTCATGGATAGAAAGTCAATTGCTGCTCTAGTAAAGCAACCCAAAGTTGAACTCAAACCCGAGACTAAGTGCTTCTGTTATGAGGTTAACGGTCGCTGAAGCGGAACAACCCTAGATACTTGGTAGATAAGAAGGCTGGCAACATCGACAGAACTATATTTGATATACGAGTTATTGATGTGTACCTTGCTAGTACTCCTAGTAGCACCTGGGTATTGGATACCGGTTTGGTTGCTAAATGTTAGTAACTCGAAATAAAAGCTATAGAATAAACGGAGAACTAGCTAAGGGTGAGGTGACGATATGTGTTGGAAGTGTTTCCAAGGTTGATGTGATCAACATCGCACGCTCTCTCTACCTTCAGGCTTAGTGACGAACCTAAATAAAAGTTATTTGGTGTTTTGCGTTGAGCATGGACATGATTAGATCATGTTTGTTGCAATACGGTTATTCATTTGAATTAGAGAATAATGGTTATTCTGTTTGCATGAATAATACCTTCAATGGTCATGAACCCAGTGAGAACGGTTTGTTGAAATCTTGATTGTAGTAATACACATGTTCATAACATTGATGTCAAAAGATACAAAGTTAATAATGATAGTACCACATATTTGTGGCACTGCCGCAGAATGTCATATTGGTATAAAGCGCATGAAGAAACTCCATGCTGATGGATCTCTAGACTCATTCGATTTCGAATCGGTTGAGATATGCGAACCATGCCTGTTGGGCAAGATGACTAAGGACCCCGTTGGATGGAGCGGGCAAGTGATTCATTGGAAATGATACATGTTGATGTATGCAATCCAGTGAGTGTTGTAGCGTGCAGTGGATATCGTTATTTTCTTACCTTCACTGATGATTTGAGTAAATATAGTGTATATTTACTTAAGGCAACACAAGTCTGAATCGTTTGAAAGGTTCAAGCAAATTCAGAGTGAAGTTTAAGATCATCGTGACAAGAAGATAAAAATAACTTTGATATGATCGTGGAGGTGAATACGTGAGTTACGAGTTTGGCATACAACTTAAGACAATGTGAAAGTTGTTTCACAACTAACGCCACCTGGAACACCATAGTGTGATGGTGTGTCCGAACATCATAATCATGCTCTATTGATATAGTGCACACTGTGATGTCTCTTATCGTTTTACTACTATAATTTTTGGGTTATGCATTAAAGACAACTACATTCACTTTAAATAGGGCATCATCTAAATCCGTTGAGATGAGACCGTGTGAATTATGGTTTGATAGAAACCTAAGATGTCATTTCTTAATATTTGGGGCTGTGACACTTGTGTGGAAAATGTTTTCACCTAATGAGGTCGAACCCAAGGCGGACAAATGCATCTTCATAGAATACCCTAAGATCAGTTGGGTGAACCTTCAATCTCAGATCCTAGTGCAAAGTGTTTGTTGTTTAAACGGATCCTTTCTTGAGGAAATGTTTCTCGCGGAAGAATTGAGTGGGAGGAAGATAGAACTTGATGAGGTTGTTAAACCTTTGTTCAACTTGAGAGTAGCGCAGCGCAGAAAGATGTTTCTGTGAAGCCTACGTTAGTTGAAGAGGAAGTTAATGATGATGATCATGAAGCTTCAGGATCAAGTTACTATCGAACTTCGTAGGTCGACGAGGATGTGTACTGCTCCTAAGTGGTACGACAACTCTGTCTTGGAGATCATGTTGTTGGACAACGATGAACCTACGAGCTATGGAGAAGCGATGATGGGCCCGGATTCCGATAAATGGTTGGAGGCCATGAAATCCGAGATAGGATCCATGTATGAAAACCAAGTGTAGACTTTGGTAGACTTGCTCGTTGGACGGCAGGTCGTTGGGTACAAATGGATCTTTAAAACGAAGACAGACACTGATGGTGAATGTCACTATTTGTAAAGCTCGACTTGTTGCAAAGATGTTTGTGACAAGTTCAAGAATTTGACTACGATAAGACTTTCTCACTCGTAGTGGTGCTAACGTCTGTTGGAATTATGTTAGCAGTTTCTGTGTTGTCAATTATTAAATCTGGCAGATGGATGTCAAAACATCATTTCCTTAACTGTTTACTTGAGGAAAGGTTGTATGTGATACAATCGGATGGTTTCTTTAGTCCTAAGGACGCTAAAAGGTGTGCAAGCTTTAGTGATCCTTCTATGGACTGAAGCAAGCATCTCGGAGTTGGAATATACGCTTTGATGAGTTTATCAAAGTTTTAATGTTTATACAAGGTTTACGAGAAACTTGTATTTACAAATAAAGTGAGTGGGAGCACTATAGAATTTCTGATAAGTATATGTGGATGACATATTGTTGATCGGAAATAATGTAGGATTTCTGGGAAGCATAAATGGTTGTTTGAAAAGTGATTTTTCAAAGGAAGACCTGGATAAAGCTACCTAATTGTTGAGCATCAAGATCTATAGAGATAGATCAAGATACTTGATGAGACTTTCAATGAGCACGTACCTTGACAAGATTTTGAAAGAGTTCAAAATGGATCAGTCAGAGAAAGAGTTCTCGCCTGATTTGTAAGGTATAAAATTGAGTATGACTGAATGCCCAGTGACTACAGAAGATAGAAAAAAGATGAGTGTCATCACCTATGCTTCAGCCATAGGCTCTATCATGTATGCAATGTTGTGCACAAGACCCGATGTCAGCCTTGCCATAAGTATGGCTGGAAGGTTTCAAAGTGATCCTGGAATGGAGCACTAGACAGCGGTCAAGATTGTCCTTAGTAACTAAAAGACTAAGGAGATGTTTCTCGGTTATGGAGGTGATAAAGAGTTCGTCGTAAAGAGTTACATCAAGCTGCACGTGTGCTGAACGCGGAGGTGCCGTCCGTTCTGCGCTAGATCGGAAGAACCGTGATCGAGATCACGAGACGGTTCATGATGAGATCGCGGGACGGATCGTGATGAGCTCGCGGGACAGATCGTGATCAAGATCGTGAGACAGATCGTGATGAGATCGCGGGACAGATCGTGATAGGATCACGGGATGGATCGTGATGAGATCACGGGACGCTCGGCGATTTGGATTGCAAAGATGTTCGACTACACCAACCGCGTTTCTTAACGCTTCCCGCTTAGCGATCTACAAGGGTACGTAGATCCACTCTCCCTCTCGTAGATGCTCATCACCATGGATAGGTTTGCGTGTGCGTAGGAAAATTTGTGTTTCCCATGCGACGTTCCCCAACAACTTTACCACCTAGCCTGTGCGTATATTTGAAAATAGATTGCATGGATTTTCGTCCTCCAAAAATATTCTTGGAAGAACTTGCAATGAAAAGTAGATACTCCCTCTATCATGAATTAGATTTTTTTTCGAAAAGGAGGATATCCCCCGGCCTCTGCATCTTGCGATGCATGCAGCCACTTTATTAAAAATTCAAGTAGTCCAACAAAGTCATCATAACATAGTCTCCAAAAATCAAATGGTGCTCCTCAGAAGCAATGAAAGATAATAAAAAATGACAAAGCTTCAACCAGTGAAACAAGAAATAAGATCGGAAACTACTCTCCTATCCTATTACATGACCTCCACCCAAACCGGTTGAAGATACCCCGCGCTACCATCTCCCATCGGATAGACCCAGTAACCAAATGCTCCCTGGCCTCCGTCGGAGTGAGTAGCGACCACATACAGATTAATGTTGTGGCCCTGAATACAACCTGCAAAAGATGAAAGTTTGTTTTTTATTAAAAACCAAATCATTCCTGCAATTCCAAATAGCCCACAGTAACGTGCATACGCCTACACGGATGTGTTTTGCCGTTTGAACCTCCACTCCGCTGAGCCACGTCCCAAACAACGTGCCGATTCTAGTGGGAGGAGCAATATTAAACGTTATAAGACCGACCGCCATAAAAGTTTAGCCAATGGGCATTCCAGAAATAGGTGTTTGACAGATTCATCATTATCACAGAAACTACATCTACGTGATCCAGCCCAGTTTCGTTTTTCCAGGTTATCCTTCGTGAGTATAACTTGTTTGTGCACAAACGACATGAACACTTTGATTTTAATAGGAACTTTGACCTGCCACATATTCGCTGTACGAGGTATATTTGTTGAGTTTATCATATCCATGTACATTGATTTGACCGAAAATGAACCATTCTTCGTCAGTGACCAATACACACGATCTGGTTGGTTAGATAGCTAGATGTCCATAAGTCGTCTTACCAGATGGAGCCATGCTTCCCAACAATTTCTGACTAAGTTCCTTCTAAATTGAATGTTTATAGGAGTGGAATGTAATACCGTTGCAACATAGTGTTGGAAATATGCCCTAGAGGCAATAATAAATTAGTTATTATCATATTTCCTTGTTCATGATAATCGTTTATTATCCAATGTATAATTGTATTGATCGGAAACTTAGATGCATGTGTGGATACATAGACAAATGATGGTTAAGGTTTCCTAGCCATGGACATGAGATGTCATTTGATAAAGGGGATCACATCATTAGGAGAATGGTGTGATGGAAAAGACCCAAACTACAAACGTAGCATATGATCGTGTCAGTTTATTGCTACTATTTTCTCCATGTCAAGTATATGTTACTATGACCATGAGATCATGCAACTCATGGACATCGGAGGAGTGCCTTGTGTGTATCAAACGTCGCAACGTAACTGGGTGACTATAAAGGTGCTCTACAGGTATCTCCGAGGGTGTATATTGAGTTGGCATGGATCAAGACTGGGATTTGTTACTCCGTGTGATGGAGAGGTATCTCAGGGCCCACTCGGTAATACAACATCATAATAAAGCCTTGCAAGCAATGTGACTAAGTGTTAGTCACAGGATCTTGTATTACAGAACGAGTAAAGAGACTTGCCGGTAACGAGGTTGAACTAGGTATGGAGATACCGACGATCGAATCTCGGGCAAGTAACATACCGAAGAACAAAGGGAACATCATACGGGATTAACAGAATCCTTGACATAGAGGTTCGACCGATAAAGATCTTCGTAGAATATGTAGGAACCAATATGGGCATCCAGGTCCCGCTATTGGTTATTGACCGTAGAGGTGTCTCGGTCATGTCTACATAGTTCTCGAACCCGCAGTGTCTGCACACTTAAGGTTTGGTGATGTTTCAGTAGTATAGAGTTATGTATGATGGTGACAAAAGGTTGTTCGGAGTCCCAGATGAGATCCCGGACGTCATGAGGAGCTCCGGAATGGTCCAGAGGTAAAGATTCATATATAGGAAGTCCTATTTTGGTCGCCGGAAAAGTTTTGGGCTCATCAGCAGTGTACCGGGAGTGCCGGTAGTGTACCGGGAGACCACCGGGAGGGGTATTTCGACCCAAGAGGCTTCATGGGCTGTGGGAGAGTAAATACCAGCCTTTTGTGGGCTGGTGGAAGTCCCACACAAGGCCCATGCGTCTGGGAGAAAAAGCCCAAAGGGAAAAGGTGGAAAAAGGCCAAAAAAAGGAGGAATCCTAGTCCTACTAGGATTGGAGGAGGAGTCCTCCTCTCCTCCCCACTTTGACCGACCCAAGGGCTGGCTTTTTGGAAGCCAAGCCTCCTCCTCCTCTCCTCCTATATATACTAGAGGATTTTAGGGTTTTGGCACAGAATTTTCAGCCACGTGCTACCTGTTCCTCTAGTGCATAGTTTCTCCTCTAGATCGGTTTTCTACAGTGCTTAGGCGAAGCCCTGCCGGAATAGCTCCACCACCATCACCGCAGCAGGCGTCACGCTGCCGGAGAACTCTTATACCTCTCCGCTACCTCTTGCTGGATCAAGAAGGCGAAGATCGTCATCAAGCTGTACGTGTTCTGAATGCGGAGGTGTCGTCCATTCGGCGCTAGATCAGAAGGACCGTGATCAAGATTGTGAGACGGATCGTGACGAGATCATGGGACGGATCGTCATGAGATCGCGAGAAATATCGTGATGAGCTCGTGGGACGGATCGTGACGAGATCGCGGGAGGGATCGTGATGAGTTCGCGGGACGGATCGTGATTGGATCGCGGGACGGATCGTGATGAGATCGCGGGAAGCTCGGCGATTTGGATCGCGAAGACGTTCGACTACACCAACCGCGTTTCTTAATGCTTCCCGCTTAGCAATCTACAAGGATACATAGATCCATTCTCCCTCTCGTAGATGCTCATCACCATGGATAGATCTGCGTGCGCGTAGGAATTTTTTTTCCCATGCAACGTTCCCCATCAGTGGCATCATGAGCTAGGTCTATGTGTAGATGAGACCTCGAGTAGAACACAAAGAGTTTGTGGGCGTTGATGCTTAGATTTCTACCTCCCTTGGTCGGATTTTGGTTCAGCGGTATTGTGAGATGAAGCGCCCGGACCAACATTACTCGTACGCTTACGAGAGACCGATTCCCTCGACCGCAACTTGTTGCATAGATGGCTTGCGGGTGCCAGTTTCTCTCACTTTAGTTGGATCGGATTCAACAAAGGCGGTCCTTGAGAAGGTTGAAAAGCAACTAGTGTATCACCGTTGTAGTTTTTACATAGATGAGAATTGTTTTTGCTAGATACCCGTAGCAGCCATGTAAAACATGCAACAACAATTAGAGGACGTCTAACTTGTTTTTGCAGGGTATGTTGTGATATGATATGGCCAATTACATGATGTGATATATTTGACGTATGAGATGATCATGCGATGTATAGATTATCACGACTTGCATGTCGATGAGTACGGCAACCGGAAGGAGCCATGGGGTTGTCTTTAATTATTGTATGACCTGCGTGTAAATAATTAAGCGCTATGTAATGCTTTACTTTATCTCTAAACGATAGCAATAGTAGTAGAAGCATGTTGGGCACGACAACCCCGATGGCGACACGTTGATGGAGATCAAGATGATGGAGATCATGGTGTCATGCCGGTGACGATGGAGATCATGCCGGTGCTCTCATGATGGAGATCAAAAGCACAAGTTCATGGTCATATCATTTCACTTATGATTTGCATGTGATGTTAATCCTTTTATGCACCTTGTTTTGCTTAGGACGATGGTATTATTATCAGGTGATTCCTCACTTAATTTCAAGATAAATTGTGTTCTCTCTGAGTGTGCTCCGTTGCGAAAGTTCTTCGTGTCGAGACAACACGTGATGATCAGGTGTGATAGACTCTACGTTCACATACAATGGGTGCAAGCCAGTGTTGCACATGCAGAACACTCGGGTTAAACTTGACGAGACTAGCATGTACAGACATGGCCTCAGAACACAAGAGATGGAAAGGTCGAACATGAGTCATATAGTAGATATGATCAACATGATGATGTTCACCATTGAAACCACCTCAACTCACGTGATGATCGGACTTAAGTTGATGAATTTGGATCATGTATCACTCGAATGACTGGAGGGATGTCAATTTGAATGGGAGTTCTTAAGTAATATGCTTAATTGAACTCATTATCATGAGCATAGTCAATAGTGTCTGTGCAAATTATGTTGTAGATTACTTGATCGTGTTGTAGCTCACTTGAATTTTTATATGTTCTTAGATAAATAGAGTTGAAAGATGTTGGTAGCAATATTGTGGACTGGGTCCATGATCTGAGGATTGTCCTCATTGCTGCACAGAAGGCTTATGTCCTTAATGCCCCGCTCGGTGAGCCAACCCCTCTAGCGTCGTTTGTAGATGTTGGGAACATCTGATAGGCACGTTCTGATGACTTCTTGATAGTTTAGTGCGTCATGCATTACGGCTTAGAATTGAGGCTCCGAAATGTTTTGAACATCACAAAACATATGGGATGTTCTAAGAGCTGAAATTAGGATCTCAGGCTCGTGACCATGTTGCGAGATATGAGATATCCAACAACATTCTTTGCCTGCAAGATGAAGGAGAATAGCTCAATCGTTGAGCATGTGCTCAGATTGTCTTGGTGCTACAATCGCTTGAATCGAGTGGGAGTTGATATTCCAGATAGGATAGTGATTGATATAGTTCTCCAAGTCACTGTCACTAAGCTACTAGAACTTGGTGATGAACTATAAAACGCCAGGGATAGAAATAATGATCCCTAAGCTATTCGCGATGTTTGACACCGCGAAGGTAGAAATCAAGAAGGAGCGTCAAGTGTTGATGGCTAGTAAAACCACTAGTTTTGAGAAGAGCAAGGAGGGAAACATCATGGATGGCAAGTCAGTTGCTGCTCCAGTGAAGCAACCCAAAGTTGAACTCAAACCCGAGACTAAGTGCTTCGATTATGAGGAGGGCAGTCCCTGAAGCAAAATAACCCTAGATACTTGGTAGATAAGAAGGCTGGCAACATCAACAGAAGTATATTTAATATACCTGTTATTGATATGTACCTTGCTAGTACTCCTAGTAGCACCTGGGTATTGGATACCGGTTCGGTTGCTAAATGTTAGTAGCTTGAAATAAAAGCTACGGAATAAACGGAGAACTAGCTAAGGGTGAGGTGACGATGTGTGTTGGAAGTGTTTCCAAGGTTGTTGTGATCGACATCACACGCTCTCTCTACCTTCGGGATTAGTAAAAAACCTAAGTAAGTGTTATTTGGTGTTTTGTGTTGAGCATGAACGTGATTAGATCGTGTTTATTGCAACACGGTTATTCATTTTAGTTAGAGAATAATGGTTATTCTTTTTACATGAATAATACCTTCAATGGTCATGCACCCAGTGAGAATGGTTTGTTGAATCTTGATCGTAGTAATACACATGTTCATAACATTGATGCCAAAAGATACAAAGTTAATAATGATAGTACAACATACTTGTGGCACTGCCGCTAAATGTCATATTGGTATAAAACGCATGAAGAAACTCCATGCTGATGGATCTTTGGACTCTTTCGATTTCGAATCGGCTGAGACATGCGAACCATGCCTCTTGGTCAAAGATGACTAAGGACCCCGTTTTCTGGTTTGATTGAGCGGGCAAGTGATTTATTGGAAATGATACATGTTGATGTATGCAATCCAATGAGTCTTGTAGCGTGCGGTGGATATCGTTATTTTCTTACCTTCACTGATGATTTGGGTAGATATAGTGTATGTTTACTTAATGAAACACAAGTCTGAATCGTTTGAAAAGTTCAAGCAAATTCAGAGTGAAGTTTAAGATCATCGTGAAAAGAAGATAAAAATATATGCGATATGATGTGGAGGTGAATATCATAGTTACGAGTTTGGCATACAACTTTAGACAATGTGAAAGTTGTTTCACAACACACGCCACCTGGAACACCATAGTGTGATGGTATGTCCGAACGTCATAGTCGTGCTCTACTGGATATGGTGCATGTTATGATGTCTCTTATCGTTTTGCTACTATAATTTTGGGGTTATGCATTAGAGACAACTACATTCACTTTAAATAGGGCACCATCTAAATCCGTTGAGATGACACCATGTGAATTATGGTTTGATAGAAACCTAAGCTGTCATTTATTGATGTTTGGGGCTGCGATGCTTGTGTGGAAAATGTTTTCACCTAATGAGCTCGAACCCAAAGCGGACAAATGCATCTTCGTAGAATACCCTAAGAACAGTTGGGTGAACCTTCTATCTCAGATCCAGGCATAAAGTGTTTGTTGCTAAAACGGGTCCTTTCCCGAGAAAAGTTTCTCTCGAAAGAATTGAGTGGGAGGCAGATAGAACTTGATGAGGTTGTTGAACCTTTGTTTCAACCAGAGAGTAGCGCAGCGCAGAAAGATGTTTCTGTGGAACCTACGTCAGTTAAAGAGCAAGTAAATGATGATGATCATGAAGCTTCGGATCAAGTTACTATCGAACCTCGTAGGTCGACAAGGATGTGTACTGCTCCTGAGTGGTATGACAACCCTGTTTTGGAGGTCATGTTGTTGGACAACAATGAGCCTATGAGCTATGGAGAAGCGATGATGGGCCCGGATTCCGACAAATGGTTAGAGGCCATGAAATCGGAGAAAGGATCCATGTATGAAAACCAAGTATCGACTTTGGTAGACTTGCTCGTTGGATGGCAGGTCGTTGAGTACAAATGGATGTTTAAAATGAAGACAGACGCTCATGGTCAATGTCACCATTTGTAAAGCTCGACTTGTTGCAAAGAAGTTTACAACAAGTTCAAGGAGTTGACTGTGATGAGACTTTCTCACTCGTAGCAATGCTAAAGTTTGTTGGAATTATGTTAGAAGTTGCTGCATTTTTCAATTATGAAATCTGGCAGATGGATATCAAAACATAGTTTCCTTAACGGTTTACTTGAGGAAAGGTTGTATGTGATACAACCAGAAGGTTTTCTCAGTCCTAAGGATGCTAAAAGGTGTGCAAGCTTTAGTGGTCCTTCTATGAACTGAAGCAAGCATCTCAGAGTTGGAATATACACTTTGATGAGGTGATTAAAGTTTTTGAGTCTATACTAGAGGATTTTAGGGTTTTGGCACAGAATTTTCAGCCACGTGCTACCCGTTCCTCTAGTGCATAGTTTCTCCTCTAGATCGGATTTCTACAGTGCTTAGGCGAAGCCCTGCCGGAATAGCTCCACCACCATCACCGTAGCGCCGTCACACTGCCGGAGAACTCTTCTACCTCTCTGCTCCCTCTTGCTGGATCAAGAAGGCGGAGATTGTCATCAAGCTGTACGTGTGCTGAACGCGGAGGTGTCGTCCGTTCGGCGCTAGATCGAAAGGACCATGATCAAGATTGCGAGACGGATCGTGACAAGATCACGGGACGGATCGTGATGAGATCGCGGGACGGATCGTGATGAGTTCGTGGGACGGATCGTGATGATATCGCGGGACGGATCGTGATGAGTTCGCGGGACGGATCGTGATGAGTTCGCAGGGCGGATCGTGATTGGATCGCGGAACGGATCGTGATGAGATCGTGGGACGCTCGGCGATTTGGATCGCAAAGACGTTCGACTACACCAACCGCGTTTCTTAACACTTCCCGCTTAGCGATCTACAAGGGTACGTAGATCCAATCTCCATCTCGTAGATGCTCATCACCATGGATAGATCTACGTGCGCGTAGGAAATTTTTTGTTTCCCATGCAACGTTCCCCAACACATAGGCCTCCCTACGTTGAACAATATTATATAAAGATGGATATTGGATCGCAAGAGGCGTCTCCCCTAACCACGTATCCTCCCAGAATCTCGTAGAGGAACCATTACCCAAAACAAAATTTGTCCTCTGGAAAAAGGTTGATTTCACCCTCATCAAACCTTTCCGAAAGGGTGAATCAGTCGGCCTCGCCGTCACCTGTGCTAAGGTTTTGGACTGTAGGTATTTATTACGCAGAATCTGGGCCCAAATGGCGTCAGTATCGCTGGATAACTTAAACAACCATTTACTAAGTAAGAATTTGTTCTTTATCTCTAAATTCTCAATACCTAGACCTCCTTGGTCTTTCGGTCTACAAATGATATCCCATTTTGCGAGTCGATATTTCCGTTTTGACTCGTCACTTTGCCAAAAGAACCGCGACCGATAGAAATCCAATCTCTTCCGTACCCTGACAGGCACCTCAAAGAAGGATAAAAGAAACATTGGCATACTCGTGAGCACCAAATTAATCAGAACCAACCGGCCTCCATATGACATGAGCTTACCCTTCCAGCAGCTCAGTTTCTTTTCAAATCGGTCTTCCATACATTTCCACTCCTTATTTGGCAGCTTACGATGGTGTAATGGTACTCCCAAATATGAGAATGGCATGGACCCCAGTTCACAACCGAACAATTGTCTATATGCATCTTGTTCTTATTTTGCTCTTCGAAAGCAGAACAATTCTCTTTTATGGAAATTGATTTTGAGTCCCGATAGTTCTTCAAATAAGCATAATAACAGCTTCATATTTTTTGCTTTCGCTAGATCATGTTCCATACAAATGATGGTATCATCAGCATATTGTAAGATGGACACTCCACCATCTACCAGATGCGGAACAAGACCCCCAATTTGGCCACTTTCTTTAGCTCTTCCTATCAGGATGGTCAACATGTCTACCACAATATTGAAAAGGATAGGTGACATTGGGTCCCCTTGTCTTAAACCCTTATGTGTCTGAAAGTAATGACCTATGTCATCGTTCACTTTTATTCCAACACTGCCTTTTTGCGTAAAGGATTCGACTTGCCTTCTCCAAGCCATATCGAATCCCTTCATTCTCAAGGCTTGCTGGAGAAATGGCCATTTGACCTTATCATAGGCTTTCTCAAAATCTACATTAAATATTACACCATCTAGCTTTTTTGTATGCATCTCATCTAATGTTTCATGCAGGACCACTACCCCTTCTAGGATATTTCTGTCTGGCATGAAAACAGATTGAGATGGCTGCACCACACTACGTGCAATCTCTGTGAGCCTGTTCATCCCTAACTTTGTGAATATTTTAAAGCTCACATTGAGAAGACATATTGGCCGAAACTGTTCAATTTTCACTGCCTCATTCTTTTTTGGAAGCAACGTAATCGTTCCAAAGTTTAAGTGGAATAACTGTAGATTCCCTTCGAATAGATCTTGAAACATTGGAAGCAAATCACCCTTAATAATCTGCCAACATTTCTTATAGAATTCCGCTGGGAAACCATTTGGGCCAGGCGCTTTACTATTCTTCATTTGTGAGATTGCATCAAACACCTCTTTCTCAGTAAATGGAGCGGATAAGATCTCATTTTCATCTGCCGTAGCTGTGGGACATCTTGCACCCTCGATTCATCTAAGGATACAAAACTTCCATCTGGTTTCCCAAATAGCTGCTTATAATAATTTGTAATGTATAGCTTAAGGTTTTCCTGACCCACAATCGTCCCTTCATCTTGCTCGAGCTGATCTATCTTCTTCTTTCAATGTTTGCCATTAGCAATCAAATGGAAGAATTGTGTGTTGTTGTCCCCCTGGATGACTTTTCGCACTTTAGCTCTTAGCGCCCATTTTAATTCCTCCTCACACAGCAATTGTTTTAGTCTTTTTTCTGCCTCCACTTTAGTCTACCATTCTCTGTTGTCTAAAATGGTGGACTCAGCTTTCAAATCAAACTCATCAATGAGTTGGATAAGGCCTTCCTTTTCAATTTTATAAGCTCCACTTAAGTGTTTAACCCACCCATGTAGGTATTGCCTTAAGTGTCTAATTTTATTCTGCCATCTTTCAACATTGGACCCACCTCCAGAATCCTTTGCCCACTCATGGGCAACTAGATCCATGAAGCCTTCTCTCTCAAACCAAGCTAACTCGAATGAGCAGATAGTCTTCTTCCCCATAAACCTCGCCTTTCCGGAATCAACCAGGAGAGGAGTATGATCTGAAATTCCCCTCGTTAATTTTTGCACTGTTACTAATGGAAATTTTTGTTCGCACTCCACACTTGTGAGGACCCGATCTAACTTCTCGAAGGTATGAGTTGGGAGTGTGTTGGCCCATGTGTACTTCTACCTGAGAGCTCCATCTCCCTAAGATCAAGGCTCTCAATAATGGCTTAAACATAAAAGACCACCGTCCATCAAAATTTTACCGAAATCCTCGTTGAGGCCGGCTCTGATACCATGTAGAAAGAGATTTGTGCAACGCTAATTCCATTGATCATGCACATGGCATATATATAGGTACAAGGGTGCACTCAAGTCTTGTCTCCCAAGTTACATACATGTTACAAGGGGAGGGAGACGTGACAGGTGCAAACAACCACCTTAACCTATACAATATGTTTAACACCCCCCCCACACACACACACACAGTCGAAGCGTCGCCGGTGACGCAAAGACTGGACCGGAAGCCCTCAAAAGTCGAGGTAGGTAGTCCCTTCATCATAACGTCGGCGAACTGCTGATCGGTGGGCACATGCATGATTCGAACCCGGCCAAGTGCGACATGCTCCCGAAAGAAGTGAATGTCGAGCCCGATATGCTTCGTCCGGTGATGATGAACAGGATTTGCCGTGAGGTAGACCGCGGAGACATTGTCATACTAGACAAGCATGGCCTTGGGGACCTCACAGTGCAACTCCTGAAGGAGCTGTCGTAGCCAGGTGCACTCCGCAACAGCGTTGGCCACTACCCTGTACTTAGCCTCGGCGCTCGATCGTGAGACCGTGGGTTGTCGTTTAGGCGACCACGAGATCAGAGAGGGCCCAAGGTAGACGCAGTAGCCGGAGGTGGAGCACCGCGTGTCGGGACACCCAGCCCAGTCGGCGTCGGAGTAGGCGACGAGGCTGGTGTCAGGGGACACCGTCAGGCTGAGACCCAGGGCAGTGGTTCCACGTATATACCGGAGAATACGTTTGACTAGGGCCCAATGGGTGTCACGAGGATCATGCATGTGGAGGCACACTTGCTGGACTGCATACTGAATGTCCGGACGTGTCAGAGTGAGGTACTGGAGAGCACCGATGATGGAGCGGTAGAAGGGGGCGTCGGACGCCGGAGAGCCCTCAACAGCGGACACCTTGGCCTTCGTGTCGATAGGCGTGGGAGCAGTCCAGCAGTTAAGCATGCCAACTCGCTCCAAGATCTCGTAGGCATACTTCTGCTGATGAAGACGAAAACCAGTAGCGGAGCGAGTGACCTCAATGCCAAGGAAGTAGTGGAGAGCTCCCAAGTCCTTGAGGGCAAACTCAGTGCCAAGGCGACTGGTGATCTGCTGAAGTAGCGTTGGCGAGGATGCAATCACGATGATATCGTCAACATACAGGAGAAGATACACGATGGCGGCTCCCTGGTGGAAGACAAACAGGGAGGCATCGGAACCCCTGCTGCCAGAGGAAGGCCGCAATCCACTGGTACCATGCCCGAGGAGCTTGCTTCAGCCCGTAAAGAGAGCGAGAGAGCAAGCACACGTGATCCGGATGGTCGGTGTCGACAAAACCAGTAGGCTGCTGACAGAAAACCTGCTCGTCGAGATGGCCATGCAAGAAAGCATCGGACACATCGAGCTGGTGGACTGGCCATGTACGAGAAGCGGCGAGCTGGAGGACGGCAGGTATCGTGCCCGGTTTGACAACCGGGGCGAAGGTGTCGGTGAAGTCCACGCCGGCACGCTGGTGAAAACTGCGCACAACCCATCGCGCTTTGTAGCACTCGACGGAACCGTCGGGGCGAGTCTTGACGCGGAAGACCCACTTGCCAGTGATGACATTGGCATGAGGAGGCCGCGGAACAAGCTGCCACGTGCGGTTGCGCTGCAGAGCATCGAACTCCTCACGCATCACGGCGAGCCAGTTCGGATCCCGAAGGGCTGCGTGTACGGAAGTAGGGAGCGAAGCTAAGGCTGAGGTAGAGGCGGTGCACGCGTACTCATCGGCATCGTATCGCGTGCTGGGACGAAGCGACCCAGTCCGAGCCCGGGTAACCACGCCGTTGAAAGGCGCGGGCGCGACCGGCGGAGCCAAGGGGAGAACCGGTGAGGTGGACGTCGAGCCGGCCATCGGGGGCTCCGAGGGGGCGCCGGAAGGCGCACCAGGAGCCGCGGTAGCCGCACTAGGGGCCGTGGCAGCGGGGGCGTCATCGTGGGTAGCCGAAGGGGCCGTGGCCACGGGGGTGGCCAGGACGACGGGGGCGCCAGTGGGCCCTGCCTTGGGGGCATGGACAGACGGGGGGTGCAGCTCGCCAGAGGTGGTAGCAGGGGCGAGCCGAACCGCAGAAGGCGCCGAGGTGCGTGGTACCTGCTGAAATGGAAACACCAACTCATCAAAGTACACGTGCTGCGAAGTGAAAACGCAATGGGAGACTGGATCATAGCACCGGTAACCTTTGGTGGGGGGGTAACCAAGGAACATACAGGGGACCGATCGAGGAGCGAGTTTATGAGGAGTGGTGGACGCGGTGCTAGGATAACAAAGACACCCGAGGATACGGAGACCATCATAGGAGAGAACCGCACCGAAGAGGAGCTGGTGAGGGGTGTAGTTCCAGCGAGAACGAGTCGGATGAATGTTAAGGAGGAGGCTGGCAGTCGCAAGGGCGTCCGGCCAGAAGCGAGGGGGCAGATTGGAGTGGAAGAGCAACGTACGAACACAGTCATTAAGAGTGTGCAGGATGCGTTCGGCGCGACCATTTTGCTGAGAGGTGTATGGGCATGGGAGGCGGAAGGTGGTGCCGTGAGACGCAAGAAGGTGGCAGACGGCAACACTGTCAAATTCTTTGCCGTTGTCAGTTTGCAAGGCTAGGATGGGATGACCGAACTGTGTGGTGACATAGGCATAAAAGGCGGTGAGTGTGGCAAGAGCATCGGACTTGCGACGAAGAGGAAAGGTCCACACATAGTGCAAAAAATCATCCAAGATCACCAAATAGTATAAATAACCCATGTTGCTCGCAACCGGGGACGTTCAAACATCACTATGCAACAACTGAAACGGAAAGGTGGAAATGTTTGTAGACTCGCTAAACGGATGACGCACATGTTTGCCAAGACGACAGGCCTCACAAGTATGGTTTTCAACCTTATTACATGAGAATGAAAAACTCTGAAGAATGTGACGCAAAATGGTGGAGTTGGGATGACCGAGGCGGGTGTGCCAAAGATCGACACTGGCGGCGAAGGAGACTGGACGGGTGGTGGTGGCGGTTGAGGGATACACCGGGTAGAGCTGATCCGGGCTGTCATATCGGTGGAGAACCATCCGTGTACGGGCGTCCTTCACAGAAAAGCCAACATCGTCAAATTCAACAGTAATGGGATTCTCACGAGCTAGGCAACGAACAGATATAAGATTAGTAACTAGGTCAGGTGAAACAAGAACATTAGACATATGAATGGGAGTGGCGGCGGAAGGAAACGAGGTATGACCGACATGAGTGATAGGTAGGGAGGAACCGTTACCAACGGTGATACAAGTGGGAGTATTGACACGAGTGGAAGACATGATGTTATCGGGATGAGCAGTCATATGAGTGGTGGCGCCCGAGTCCATGAACCAGTCACCTCCACCGCCGTAGGCACCGGGCGACGGATTCGAGTGCAGGGCAGCGAGGAGAGTCGGGTCCCATGGTTGTGGCACCGG
Organism: Hordeum marinum; assembly: GCA_022496015.1. Taxonomy (NCBI): domain Eukaryota; kingdom Viridiplantae; phylum Streptophyta; class Magnoliopsida; order Poales; family Poaceae; genus Hordeum; species Hordeum marinum. The sequence goes on from JAAAWK010000085.1 coordinate 474,062, forward strand.
AGGCAGGTGGAACCCGACATAGGCTGGTGCGGAGGCGGCGCTATAGGTAGGTGCCGGCGCAGCGCCGTAGCCGCCCGTGGCGGGCAGCGCCGGATAGGGGCCGGCGCCCGGCGTAGCGAGATACGCCTGGTGACCCGCCGGGCGGGGTCCGAGGAGGCCCGGGGTGGGAGCCCGAGGGACGGGCATAGAGTACGCGTGGACGACACCGGTCCACGGGTTGGCTCCATAGGACCACGACGGGTTGGCCTGGGCCGGCTGCTGCTGCTGGCGAGCCCCCCCCCCCCCCGGGGCTGCTGCTTACGGCCGCCACCACGGCGGTTGCCGCGGCGACCACCACCCTGCGGCTGGGGGGCGGCGGGTGGGGCAGCCGGGTGGGGAAAGAAGCTCGGCGGCGCCGGAGGAGGCGGCTGGGGCCGCGGAGTCGGCACGGAGGGCAGCGGGGCGCCATGAGAGGTTCTGGCGGCGAGGGCGTGATGTTGCACGCGCTTCTTCACACCTTCATCCGGCGCTCCTCCAACCGCAAGTATGTCACGAACTTGGGAAAGGAAGGCTCCGGCATGAGGGTGAGGTTGGAGGCGGCGTTACCGAAATCCTCCTTGAGGCATTTGTCTAGATTCACATGTATATGCACTAAAACGTGTTAAAATATATGCTTATTTAGGCAAATCCGTGACAAATAATTTGAAACAGAGTGAGTAGTATAAATATTGTTGCCACAGCACTGCGGTCTGCCACAAAGCGCACACACATACATCCATTCGCATCGCCCATTCCCTGCTAAACTGAACTAACACCCAGCAGGAGACAGCAGAGGCACCAGCCGCGATGGCGGAGATCGCTGGGGGTGCCGTGCGCTCGCTGCTTGGAGTCATCCGCGATGAGATGTACCGTCTGGACCGCGTCGAGGGCGACGTGCAGTTCATCAAGGAGGAGATGGAGAGCATGAACAGTTTCCTCATGCACCTTGCGAGGACAACACCCCCTGGCCGGGAGCACGACGAGCAGGTTATTGTTGTAACCGAATCTCACTAGCTATGCTCTTCATCATCTTGCTAAAGATGTGCTTCGCACACGTAATTTTGCAGGCCTAGCTTAGCAACTCAGTATTAAACGTGGACCAAAAGCCAATGAAATAATATAGTAGTAATTATTTTATGTTAGCATGTTGCCCAGCTGCATGCGTACTGATTCATTAGAACACTAATGTCACCCCTGTAATTATTTTGGTTCTTTCTTATTTTCGCCTTGTCAGCCTCCTGCAAGTGCAAATCTAAACACTGGCCATACATTGTTAGATAGATTTTCTCAAGGAAAAGAGAAGAGGAAATTTGGAGCCCTCCAGATCATAAAGTTTTGTGTTTTGCGCACCCATAGATCGTTGGCAAGCTCTGCCATAAGAGACCCTGGGGACCATTCGTGCCCAAGTGTCCGATCGCAATTGGTAGGGGTAACGACGCATGAACCATTTCTGAAAATCATAAACCAATTGCGATCGGACACTTGGACACGTTTAATATGCCGCTCGACCTCGTTACCACGTCGCGTCGGCGTCCAGGCGTCTAAGCACAACTGCTAAAGGCCGGCCCGACTACAACTCCATCTCCATGTGGCAAGCAGGCTGACTGATGGGGCCTAGTAGAAAACTTGGGGCTCTGTTCGCCCACACTCATGTGCCGGAAATGCTATATGCCGCCTAAAGAAATTTCTTTTTGGGGGTAGCTAAAAAATATAAGTTGGTTTGCTCGTTATCTTTTTTCCTTTCTAGTTTTTTGGTTCGTTTTTTCTCTTTGTTTTTTGGCTAGTTTTTTCTACTGGTTTTTTGGTTCGTTTTCTTAATATTTTTTCTTTTTTTTTGTTTATTAATTTTTTTAATATGTAGTTTTAAAAATTGTTCATTATTTTTATTATTCTTGTTCACGATTTATAAATTTTTGTTTGATTTTTTAAAAATTGGTTCATGAAATTGAAAATGTGTTCATGATTTTTTTTAAATAATTGGAATATGATTTGTGAAAATATGCTCATGACACTTAAATTGTTCATGATTTTTTAGATTTTCGTTCATGATTTTTAAAAATTTTCATGATTTATTAAAATGTGTTCATGGTTTGAAAAATATGTGAATGATTTGAAAAAAATTCATAAGTTTTAAAAATGTTCACGATTTTATAAAGTTGAATTTTTTAAATCATTATTTACAATATTTTGTTTTTAAAGTAAAAGAAAACAAAAAGAAACCGGAAAAAGAAAAGGGAAAAAAGAAAAACGAAAAAGAAGAAACGAATACCTTACTGGGCTGGCCCGTTTGGACTTTGCTTCAAGCGGCATGAGCGCCCCGCGCCGCAAAAGGTGCGGCATAGCACCTCCACTCCTGTGTTGTGAACGTCGCTTGGAAATGCTGATGATGAATATGTGCCCTTCTGCAAAGGGGCCAAACGTCGTGGAATGGATCCATGATAGCACGATCCAACCACATGTTGCGCAAATAGGGGTTCCTTGTGAGGAGATGATCCACATACTCCTCGGACTGGTTGCACAACACGAGCGCGCCTAGGTGCATTCTCTAGGGCACGTCCACGGTCCAACACCTATACAACTAGGCGAGGCACTAGACAAACTTGACCCGCGGAGGATCACAAAACCTATGGAGAAAGTGATGGGGGCAGAAGGAATTGGCCGCCGCCACCAAAGTGCAGAGCTGGGTGTGAGATGGTCAGTAGATCCGGCATGGCTCGTGGCACATGCGAGGCGAGGCGCTTCAATTTGTTCTCGTTTATTTTTTTCTATTTTGTTCATGTCGAACCATTTACAACGCAACCCATTTTAGCCAATACATAACCATAGCCGTTTGTAGTGTGGTGACCCCATGCAACTGTTAAAATACACAACACCTCGTGCACTAGCGCCCCATAAGCCAAGAGTTAAGGATTTGTGAAACACCGTTACGTACAATGCTCTGACAAACGCTGACAACATGCGACCCTTGCAAACCCTGACCCCTAGGTTTCAACCGCACAAAGGGTACCACCACAAAAATGACAACAACCAAGATGATCAGCCAAGAGACTAAGAACTAACAATCAAGCATCCGTAGGCACCTCGGTAGTCATGCTTACAGTGACTAAAATAGAGGCAGGCAAGGTACCGGAGAGGGTCACAGCACACCGAGACGAGTAGGTTGGGTACCAAGCACCAGAAGCACCGCGTGCGCGTTCGATGCTTGATGGAGAGTTTGTGGTTGGTCCTCTTCCCAGGAGAGGAAGGAGGCGACATGTCTCGATACATGTGGTGCCAACCACGAATATATGATGGAGAGTTATTTTTTATACTAGTACCACAAATTGATATATGAATCTCAAACATTGATGTACTGCAGGTGCGCACGTGGATGAAGCAGGTCCGGGAACTCGCCCACGACTGCAACAACAGCATCGACCGCTACCTGCGGCAGGGGGATCCGGCGGTCTATCGAGCCAGGAGCTCCATGGGTTACCTGTGGTGGCTTCCGTGGTACCTACGGAAGCTGGCCGCACAGCACCTCGCCGCCTCCGAGCTACACGAACTCAAAGCCAGGGCGCGCGATGTGGGCGAGCGGCGGCTCAGATACGGCGTCAAGGTCCCTCCTCCGGCCAAGGGGAAACAAGAGGCCGGAGAGATGGAGACACCGCCAGCAGCAACCTTCAGAGCAGCGACTCAAGTCACCACAGCTGGCCCCCGACGACACAGACACACTACTGATGAAGAGATTGACTCTTCACCTAATGGTTTTGCAACGGCGCCTGTAGCCTTTGCGGAGCCACGTCTCCGGAAGGACTGCACCCAAGAACTAGTCAGGTGGCTCACGACTACATCGGCGTCCAGCTCCGCCGAGGAGGACAAATTCCAAACCATTGCCATTGTAGATCCGGATAAAGAGGACGGAGCTCAAGTTGTGCGTGATGCGTCGGCTGATCAAACCGTGCGGACTAAGTTCAAATACAAGCTGTGGATCAATGTAAGTGGCTGCGGCAGGCCATTGGAGATTCTCAAACAGATGAGGGAAATGTTAATCCCCAAGGACGAGCCGGAAGGCTCGGAGCAGCTCCCGGATGTGAAGGAGACAGATCTCGATGCAAAGATGCAAGATATTAGAGTGAAGATTGAAGAGCGTACGCAAGCCACTCGTGCTGAGAGCTCCCGGGCAGCTCCATGGGAGATCCTCAAGGAGATATTGAGTGGGCATGACACGGATGAATTCAGCAAATGGATTAAAGAAACCATCAAACCCGAAGAACTGGGCCACAAAGAAGAGAAGGAAGAAATTGCACACAAGACCAAGGTGTGCATGGAAGGGAGGCAGCAACTGCCTCCGGAGCCCAAGGAAGGTAAACAGCAGGATGGCAAACTCGGCGAGGATCAGATGATCGAGGAGAAGATCAAACAAACAATCGAGAAGCTCATAGCAAATATGTTGCAGCAGTTTCTTCCCCAGTCCCAGCATGTCGCAGATCAGCTGGACAAGGACAAAAGAAATGAAGAAGAGATGGTCAAGGCCAAGATCCAAGGTATCCTCAAGAATATTAAAGACAAACTTCTGAAGAATCTGATCACTAGAGAAACTACGAGGATCAACAAGCATGTGGAAGGTAAAGTGATCCTGATTATTTTCGAAGGTGCCACTCGCAGTTGCTTGGATAATTGGAAAGACATGAGTTGTGCACTGAGCAAGTTAGATTGCGCAGCCGGCACTGCAGTGATAGTTACCACAGCGGTGTCCGAAGATGCCCAAAAATGTCGCAGTCCAGCCTCGACCATTCCTATAAAATATTCTCTTGTTGCTTTCTACTATGACAAGGCACAAAATCTCGTGGCACATGATCTGAAGAGCATTTTGGGTGAAATCTTGAAGAAATGTGAGCCCAGTGAGTTCTGCATGAAGATGTTCGTCGGTGCTCTGTACGCAAACCCTAACAGGAGCAAAGAAGAACTTCACAAGCTGAGTGACGACCTGTCTTACACAGGATCTGATGAAGCTGCTAAAGCCACCAAGATGATAAAGTTCTTCTACAACGAGCTCCATAGGGACTACAAGGCTTGCTTGCTATACCTAGCCATCTTCCCTGCAGGACGTGGCGAGATGATCAGCCGGTCAAGATTAATCTCACGGTGGGTGGTGGAAGGACTGATCGCTTGTGAAGACTGGAACAAATCGGTTCGTCGGGCCAAGCAATGTTTCTATGAACTTGCCAACCGATGGCTTGTTTGTCCTGGAGTCATTGGTGCTTCAGGGAAGGTCAGGAGCTGCACATTGGATAAGAGTGTTCATGACTTCATCACCAAGATGGCCAAGGAAGAGCAGATCAGAGACAACCGCCTGACACATGAATTGGCTCGCCACTTCTCAGTCCGCAGCAACATCCGGCTCCGAACCTCGGAGAAGATTGAAGACTTCTTGAGGAATCCATCCCGTGCTTCAAGTCAGTTACAGCTGCTTAAGATCCTTGATCTGGAAAACTGTAAATCCTTGGACAAAAAGAACCAGAAAGACCTCAAGAACGTGTGCAACATGGTAATACTGCTCAAGTTTCTTAGCCTGAGGAACACAAAAATTACCAGGCTCCCCAAGGAAATCAACAAGCTCCAGCAGTTGGAGGTATTGGACATCCGACAGACTCATCTGCCCTACAACGGAATAGAACATCTCATGCTAATAAAGTTGAAGCATCTGTTGGCTGGTGGCACTTATCAGAGTACTCCAAGTATTGAACAGAGTAGCCAGACGACGCAATTACATTCCACTGTTCGGATACCTCAGAAGATTGGAAAAATGACGGGCCTAGAAGTACTATCACATGTCGAGGCTCCGAGGCGTGATGCCTGCAGGGAGCTTCAAGAAATATGCGAACTCTGGCAGCTGAGAAAGCTAGGTGTGGTCATTCATGCCGGTCAACTCAATAATTTGCTCCAAGGGATAAGCGATCTGCACGAGTGCCTTGAGTCGCTATCAATAGTGATCGAGCCAGCTGGGTTCACTAAAAGCCAGGAAAAACCTTTTAAGCCTCCCAAGTTGCTCAAAAGCCTAGCAATCAGTGGAGAACCTTCTCAAATGCCCGAACGCCTTCTTCAACGTTTGACTCAAGGTAATGAAGTACTTTCAAAGGTAACTCTACACAACACCTCGCTGAGCCAGGAAGATATGAAATATCTCTCCAAGTTGGACAAGTTGTCCAGTCTCAGCCTCCGAAACGTTAGTGTGAGCCAACTCACATTCACCGCAAATAGATTCAAAACTCTAAGATACCTTCTTGTCAAGGGGCACAACATCACGAAGATCAGCTTCGAAGCTGAAACAACTCCTGATCTTCAAAAGGTTGATGTCTGGTCTTCCTGCTCCGCACAAGTGGTTCCTCTATGCGGAACAGAATTCCTTTCCGATTTTTGTGATGTGGAGTTCAACGGTGTCACCATTCCTCGGTCGAGCCAGAATATCAAAAGCGAGTGCTAGGGAAAAATGTCAATACCGAAAGTTTTCACACAACAAACTGCAGGATCAAGGCCAAGCAACAAGATCAGGGTATCCGTGGCTTCATCCTTTCGTCATCACATCCATGCTTCCCTATGTGAGCATGCATGCACCTATATATTGTTCTCTTTGTGTGTGTTGGTGTATTTACATGCTTGTACATGGGTTCATGTTAGGTGTGTCTGAAAATTAAAGTGTGTTAAGAGTGCGAGCGTGCAGTTAAGTGTGTCTGCGTTAGTTATGTCATGCGTATGCGTATGTGTATGTGTATATGTATGTAATAAAATATTAAAATTGGGCAGGGTTTCCCAGTCCCAAAAAAATGCTCAGGGTTTGGCATCTGCACAAACTTTGATCAGAAGTACACGTGACAGTGCAGACGTGAGATGTTTGGATGTAAACATTCCACTGTGTGATATACTTTCACTACGTGCTTGTACCGGTAACTTCATGGACTTCCTATGGCCGGTACCACCTACAACATATTTCTCTGTTCAATTTGTAGCCTCTAGTCGTCCCAGGGCCGGCTAATTGACTTGAGGTTCTCAAGTTGAGTGCCACTAGCCCTGAAGGGACCCAGTTGGTTGGATTCGATGATGAGAGAAGTCCAATTTACACCCTCAAACTTGTCATCAAGTCAGATTACAACCCCATAATTTGATTTGGTTCAATTCAAAGATGGAATTCTAAATACCATCTAAAATGAGCAACCAACATAAGTCGAAGAAACCGTCTAGCCTAGCCTCCCGGGTCGCCTCAGGCGACCCTGAAGGCGTCGTTGCCTGCCTTACCCGACTCCCCCGCGCAACACCCTAGCTACCATGTTGTCACCGGAGGAAGCTATCCGACGGCGGATGGCGGAGCGAGTCGTCCGCCCTCCTCTTCTGTTTGCCCTTGCATACTCTACCGACGCCCCGTGCGTCTTCTCTGGTAGGCGCCATCTGCAGCCTTTAGGCCATCATTGGTCTGGATCTTTTTTGGCGTTCGATGGCTCTGGTCGGTCAGATCGCATCGGAGTGACTAGTTCTGGATCCACCGGATCGATCCATATGGTTCTTGGCGGCCGCTGATTCTTTGCGCTGTGCTGAGATTTTTGGATTACTAGATCATCATTGTGTGTTCATGCTCTGTAGAGGACCATAGGTGTGGTTCTTCGATCGGGTGGCCAGGGGAAGCGCAGAGTGATACGTGCATTTTGTATCATTAGACTTAGTTTTTATAGTTATATGCATTTTCCCTACATTAATTCCACTTATTCAGATGAGTTATGTGACTTTCTCACAAAGTCCATTGTTTTGGTATTTAATTCCATGGAGACAAAAACCTCCTTTTCCGTATTTTGTTGTTTCAAGAACCTTCAAGAGCTCAATTAGACTAAAGTTTGAGAAGTGCATCAAGATTGTGCAATGTCTATTATAGTGTTGTGCAAAGTCTATTATAGCTAGCTCTGCATCCATCCATCTGTCATGTCTCGGTATGGGTCTTATCTCCTTGCAAAGTAACCTTAATCTTTCAAAGATGAGACCTTTGCTTTGTTGGTGGTAAGCCTAGTAGTGGCATGCTACAGATTCTCATCCCCCCGGTAGCTGCCTTGCTGCCCGTTAAAAAGAAAGTTAATGAATCCTTCCTGACGAACAATCTATGTAATGAACGATTAAAAGAACAAAGCAGTTTCAGCCATTTATCTTTTCAGAAACGAATCTCTGAACAATCCTTGATGGAAAATGTGCCAACGTGAAAGAATTGTTTCTTCGTCGCCATTAGCCTGACCCAGAAATGAGAGTCTCCAGGCTTCCATAGCACCTGAGACATCGCTTTCGAACCAATATATTTTCTCCTTAGGAGGGTTTGCCAAACACCATCCTCAGTAAGTAGCTTGAAAAGCCATTTTTCCCGCAGGGCGGTGTTTTTGACCTGAAGGTCATGAATACCAAGACCTCCTTGGTCCTTAGGACGCCAAACCACACTTCATTTGGCCAATCGATATTTTTTTTCTCACTATCCCCTTGCCAAAAGAATCTTAACCGGAAATAATCCAATCTATTCAAGACTTCTTTTGATAGTTGGAAGAAAGAGATCATATATAGTACCATATTACTTAGTACCGAATTTATCAACACCAATGTTCCACCAAGAGATAGTAGTTTTTCTTTCCAACTGCTTAGTCTTAATTGTAGTCTTTCCTCAACGTGTTTCCATTCAGCATTTGTGAGTATCCGATAATAAATCAGCATCCCCAAATAATTGATTGGAAACTGGCCCTGTCCACAGCCAAATAGGTCGGCGTACAGGTGGGCCTCGTCTTGAGCCTCGCCGAGGAGAACAATTCACTCTTATAGAAATTGATCTTTAGACCAGAAAGTTGCTCGAAAGATGATAATATTAATTTCAGATTTCTAGCCTTTTCCAGGTCATGTTCCATAAACAAAATTGTATCGTCTGCGTATTAAAGGATAGATAAACCATCATCGACAAAATGAGGGACTACCGTATTAAAGGATATTAAATAGTATCGACGATAATGGGTCACCTTATTTCAAACATTCTTGTCTAGAAGTATCCGCCAACGTCATCGTTGACTTCGATAGCAACGCTACCTCCAAACACAAAGCTTTGAATTAAAGTACACCACTCTACAGAGAAACTTTTCATTCTGAGAGTTTGCTGAAGTGGTGAACTACAATGGTGATAAATAGTGTAATAATAGCACTAGCATTACAGTTAGCAGATCTGCGGCATTCGTTGATCTATCTATGGATTAAAAGGTGATTTGGTAAATTACTCCCTCTATTTCACAACATAATCCTTTTTAGCAAGCTGTTTTAGTTTACTAAAAAGACTTATATTGTGGAGCGGAGGGAGTAGTTTATTATATTTCCGTGGCCTGCTCGTCCTTGTCGTCATCGTCGGTGTAGAGTTGGGGGATCTCGAGGCATGCGTATCCCCTAGAGCTGTACTGCTGGAGGACGTCCGCATGGATGCGCCGTTCGTTGTGCGCGTTCTGGGACGCTCGGAGCATGGTGTCGACCTCAAGTTGGTCGAAACCCATCCTGCGCATGAGCTCGGCGCTGTATGTGCGCGTCAATGGCGGGCGGAGCGGAAGTAGCGGATGGTCTCCTCGTCCACCAGCCGCATCCGTCTCCCGTCCTCCGTCACCACGATCATCGGGAGGCCTGCGGCGACGGCCCCCGCTCCGGCGAAAGCTGACATCCTCATGGATCGGTGAGGTGTTGGGTGTACTGAACAAGGTGTTTGTTCACGTGCCTGAACCTGAGGCTGTTCTGGTGCTGATTGACGGTCGAGTTTGGATTTGCTAGACCGCGTTTGGTTGAGGCCTTTTCGCTGGGGTGTCCGCAGACCGCGTTTTAGACATGAAAAGTGCAAATGCTCCCTCCCGTTGGGTGTGCATTTTTAAGGGAGTCCCCTGTTTTGAGATATAGGGGAGAAATTTTAGGGGAACTATTGGACTTGCTCTAAGGCAAGTCTCCATCTCGGACTCTGCTTCGAACCTGAGGCTGTTCTGCTTCGAAGAACCTGAGGCTGTTCTGCTTCGTGACTAGGTAATAAATTACTCAGACGATAATATAAACATTGTGACACTTAATCTTGTGCGCATCGGCTATCATCTATACAGAGGACAAAAGGTCATACTTTTCTAAAAAAATAGTGCTATTTTATGCTCGGAAAAATACATTTTAAGGGGGTTGGTTGGCAAAAGAAAAGAAAAGAACTAAAATTTCTACAAACTCTGATCCAATTTAATTATAGCAGGTATAGACAATGATGTTGATCAATATACTACTCCCTCCCATCCGGCTTAATTGTCGCGGTTTTAGGCTGCCTAAGAATAACTCACGAGTGCGTGTCTTTTCAGGACTTAATCATGAAGTTGATAGGAAAGAGCGCGCAACATGAGATCAATTTGATATGGCGGCTGCTACAAATCAGCCGGCAGATTTCCTCCAGTTGTAAGCCGCCTCGCCAGCCGTCCGATCCAATCAGTTCACGCCGTCGGATTAAGTCACCACATTGCCTCACCTGAGCACCAGCCCAATCCCCTTTTGCAACGATGGTCCTGCTGCGTTGCAGTAATACCAAACCAAACAGTTTTCCACCTGAACCCCGCGAATCACGACCGACAACCGCCCGGTGGTACGGCGACACCGCCCCCCCTCCCCCCCCCCGCATTCCCCTCCGGCCTGCCACCCTCTGCTGCCGTTCCGCCGCCAAATCTCCATCGCCTGCAATGCCTCCATTGTACCCGAGCCGCCCCCGACTGGATCCATGGCGCACCACATCTACAAAGAGCTTGCTTCGACTTTTGCTCGAAGCTCTGATGGATCCGTTGCATCCAGGTGGACGGATCCAACTCCAACGACCTACAGAGTACCTCCTGCCACTAGCTACATGAATTGAATCCACCAGTCTTCTTCCCGAAGAATCAACCTCCTACTGTCAATTCTTCTGCAAATTGGGTGAGTTCCTCTGTAATCCCTCCTTACACATTCAATAGGGTTGCTACAAAAAAACAGTGTTGCAATGTTACTCTGTTTAATTACCAGTACTGATATAAATTGTGAAGCAGTGCTTGTGATTGGTTTGTTGCCTTGGACATGATAGTCTCTGTTCAGAAATAAAAAGCAGTAGGGTTGCTGCAACAAATTCAGAAAATTCAGCCTTAGAAATGTGTGTTAACAAAGTTCAAACTACCATGTTCCTAACTTGATGTTTCCAGTCTTACTAGTGAAGAAATTGATGAAGACAAATTGGTTGCAATAGAAGGAGGGATTGTTGTTGAAATTATTGTTGAATAAAAAAATTCAGAAACAATTGTCTTGTTTTCATAGTGAAGATGATTTTAGGATGTTGAGTTAGAAATGAATTTTGTCAAAACTGCTAATGGAATGTTTCAAGCTGTTAATGGCATGTAACAAATAATTAGATAATTATAATATGAAGCATTTGCAAGTTCTCATCAAAAATCCCTAAAATGTTTGGACGTGCTTTTTGTGCTTTTTCATAGGGTGCTGATGATGGGACAGCAGCTCAACAGCGCTATGCAGCGCATGACTTTGCAACAAATGCAGGAATGAATTCACATACTGGACACACGAATCCCGCTGCAATGTATGACGGTGATGAAGACGATGAAGAGATTTCATCGCAACCACTTTTACCCTATGTTGGCATGGAATTTGACTCTGTTGATGATGCTAAAGCAATCTACAATGAGTATGCCTTCAAGATGGGATTTGGAATTCACATAGAGTATACCCTATGTTTTCCGAACTCAGTTTTATCGAGGCTTAGCTTATTCTTATCAATTGCTTCTAGCAAATCAAAGTCCTCGATGCAAACGAAGCATACCCTCGGGAGAGAGCACCGAATTATATGATCAGAAACCAACACAAGAGGCACGTCAACAAAGTCCATGTAAATTATCTACAAAAACACATAAATGCCAATGTGAGCCTACCTGATATAGAAAGATACTAAAGCGCAACAAAAATGAAAAAGAAAAGATAAACAAAAAAGGAGAAGCTCATGGGCCATACCGCAAACATTGGTAGACAACCGCCGATCCAGAAGCCACTTTTTCCTTCATTCCTCTTCTTTTGGTACTTCTTCACCTCATTCAACGCAGCAGCCAAGAAATGCTCGTCCCACGCAAACTCGCTTATCTTGTCCTTGTCAACCAAGCTCACAAGATATCAAGAGGTACCATGTTGCCAATCCCAGGCGATAGCACAAGAGCAATACATAATAGTACCCATGTCCTGTTTACAGTAACAACATCAATATGATCTGAACCATCAAGCACATCAATAGTGCGCTTCATTGGGGCCCTTGACCCTATTCGATAGGGTTCACGCAACACGTGTGGCTCATTCCTCCTCAACAGTTCCACGGGCCTTGACCCAGAAGGTACATTGAATTTTTTTAGCACCATGTCTTTTCTAAACAATATGTACTTCTTCTTGTGACTGCAGCAGCAAATAGATACAACAACTGAGCCTATAACAAACAAAACCTATTGCAACAAAGAAAGGAAAACAAAAACAACAAGCATCTGTTTGAATTTGCATGCCTAAACAACACCTTTTCTGGGTCAATTTTCATGACTACCCAATCCACCAGATCGGTTAGCACAGAAAAAGAGTTGATCTTCAAGAGGGATCCAAAGCTGCCTTTGCTTATAACTTCCTACTGTTTTTTGACTGAGGATTCGCAATCACTCGCAAGCGCGAAGCCGAGAAACGTGTTGAGAATGACCCATCAGCAGTACTCTCATCGTCATCCAATCTGCAATAAAAAAGAAAAACAAAAACAAAGTTATAAAAACACTGAAAACTTATTGCAGCACAACAGAAAAAACATAGTTGTAACAACTATACTACATCCTAAATACCTAGAATAAGAGCTATTACTACATCTGAAAAAAAGTAGCACATCAAACTTGACTATTTTCACTCGATCTGATAACAAACACTAATTTCAACAAAAAATAGAAGATGGCTGTATGTTCAAATGTGACACAGGAACCTGAAGATAGCTAAACATTTAGACTACATGTACAGTTGAACACTGCTGCAAATGCCACTATCAACAGAAACAACATGGAAAATACTCATGAGCCTACAAAGGATACTGCTGAAAAAACAGAAACGCAACAGTCATGTTGCAATGCCACTATCAACAAAGATAACAGGGGAATGCTCATGAGCCTACAAAGTGAACTGCTGGAAAAACAAAGACAACATCAGTACTGTTGCGATGCCACTATCAACAGGGGAATGCTCATGAGCCTACAAAGTGAACTGCTTGAAAAACAGAGACAATATCAGTACTGTTGCAATGCCACTATCAACAGAAACAACTGAACTAGAAGATAGCAGTTCCCACATGAAAAAATAGAAAAAAACATGCAAAAACTACACTATGCAATGACACAATTTGCTATATTCCACTGATGAACACCAGAATCATGCTAGGGTTCCTACAGCTTCTCCACACCACACCACCCCTCACCCCCACAACAGCTACTACCAGCACCGACCCACCCCACCCCCACCCCCACCCCCTAGATCTGGAGGACATGAAGCCACCGCGGGGGCAAGATCGCCGACGTGCCCAACACCAACACCCGCAACCAGACAGTTTAGATCCATGAGAACAAACCACTCCACCTACCACAGGACCTCCACCCCTCCACCCTCTAGAAATGCTCCGATTCAGTCGACATCTAGAAAAAAATGAACCTCAGCTCAGGGTCGGCGGCGGCGGCCATGGAGTGTGAAGACGATGCGCGGGTCCTCGCTCCCTCCCTGCCCGCCGGCACCGCCGCTCCTTTGCCAAGCTGGCGCGCTGACCGTCGCATCCGGCGGTTGCTGGATCCGGTCGGAGGAAATGTCGTTCCCGTTCCAATGAAACCACCTGTCGGGGCTGGGCGCTACAATCACTCGCGCGTGGGCCAAGTCACCTGGTCCGGGGCCTCGGGGTTGCGCGTGTCGAGATGAGGAGAAGAGGAGCTGTGCGATTCGATTCGATCGAACGGCAGAGGAGGCGGCTTAGGAGGCGGCTTACGGACCAACGAGATCAGCCGGTTGATTTTAAACGTTTTCCATTTGATATTGACAATAAGGAAGACAGATCGATCAGGAGCTAGCGATGATCGAGACTGACAGCAGCGTGATGTTGGCAGCAATGGACCAACGGGCGAGAGCCACGCGACGGCATCCGCGAAACACCTCCGGAACGCCTCCGTGCCGGCCGGCGGCAATGACATGCCCTCCTACATGCCTCCTCGGCCTCTCTCCGCTACCGCCATGGCCCCAGTCCATATTCAAAGCGAGGACACACACCGCTTGAGGCCAGGCAACAGGGGACGAGCCAGCACAAAGTGGTGGAACTCGACAAACTGAGGGGAGGGACATCCAGGCGGCGCCTCAAAGAAGGAGCACGGCGCCGCCAGCAATGGCCAAGACCTTGCACAGTTTTCACTGCTGTCCACCCAACACAGAAGTTGAAAACACCGAAGGGACCAAGAGAAGGACCATGTAGATGTCCACGGAGCAGGAAGGAGAGCTCTGCGGCTGGAACACGCAGAAATCAGCAGAAGGTTGTGGGATTGAGGGGGGAACCGCGAGCCTTGCTCCGGTTCCATCGGCATCGCAGACCTCCACTGAGACCGCGCTCGCACAGTCCCCACCAGAGCCCACGCCCTTCACCAATTGACGAAGACGAGCTCTCGCGACCAACAACCCAGCAGATAGCCACCCATGGCTGACGCCAGCTGGCCGGAGACACCAAGAACAGCAGCACGGCCACTCCAGAGAAGCGGCGGCGAGGTCACTACCATGCCGCCGACGACACAGACCCTACCGCGCCGTCCTCTGCTTGACTCCACCACCGCGAGAACCACTACCAGAACACATTTACCAGCCGGAGACGTGGGTTGCCTGCCCCGGCCAGATCTAGATCCGACACCCACCACCGCGATGGGAAGAGCAGAGCTCGAGATCTGCAAGGATCCTGCAGCCACACTCCAATCCGGCCAGATTCGAAGCCGGCACCGGCCACCACGACGGGGACGACACCGGAGCTGCACGGGGGAGCCAGCAGCTGCGCCTGGACCGCCGGAGAAGGTGCTTGCCGGGCAGCACGACGCGACCTAGGAGAGGGTAGCGGTGGGACGGGAGAACCGCAACCTTGAGAAAACCAGCGGAGGAGACGCCCGCCGCCGTCTTCGGGCGGCCAGGGCCGCCGGCGACGACGGCGAGGAAGGGGGGAGCAAGAATTTGAGGCCTCTGGCGGCTAGGGTATTACAGTTCAGTAAATGGTCCTTCTGCAGAATCTTGCCGGTCTTTTTACCCTGCCTTCATCCGAGGAACCATGGGAAGGATTTGTTTTGCTTCTCACCGGTATAAAACAGGCCTTCGGTCCTGAAAAGCCTATTAATCCCGGTTTATTCATGAACCGAGATCCAGGGCATCGCCGTACCTCGTGGGTCATTGGTTTCGATTCATCTGATTCCTTTGGTTTCGGTTCCAGACACGAACCGGGTTCAATGGGCCTCGCTCCTGGCCCACAACCATTGGTCGACCCCATTTGGTCTCGGTTCCGGCCACAAACCGGGACCAAAGGGAAGCCTATATATACCCCCTGCCGACGAGCAGAGCAGTGCACTGCTCTGTTTTTTTGGCCGGCCGTGGGAGAGCTTTGTGATGCTCTAGCTCACCTCCCATGCATATGAGGTGTTCGATGAAATGCCCGAGCCACACTTAAACTTTCTCCTCTCGAAGCTCCTTGTCCAAGCTCCATTTTCCTCAAGATTTGTCTAGGTTTGGCGATCCGTCCTGTCCCGTCCCCGTCCTTATCGCCGTCGATCGACCACGCCGATCTCGGCGCCGGCACCACCGTGGTTAGCCTCTTCTTCTTACTTCTTTCTAAAACAAAAAAAGTTCTTACTTGTATGATTTAGATAGATACTTGTGTAATTTTCTTACTTTTATTATTGTTTGTTATTATATAGTGTGATGGTTTTGGTATCCGCCTCCGTCGGCCCTCGTCCTGTCTATGATTCAAATGTGATATATATTATCTTTTATAACTATTTGTTTTATTTAGTATTTATGACAATTATGCCGACCAACGTGACATAGATTTTTTAATCTAAGAGGTATGTGAACCGAAAATTCCAACCGACAGAGAAATTCTTGTCGAGAAGTTAAATTTGGTTGAAAAAGAAAACAATTACTTGAAAGAAAAATTACAAAGAGTTGAAGAGGAGAAGATGAAATTGGAATTGAATGTTGCCGATGTCATCGACGATCACAAGATCAAGATGGATGCAATGCGCTTGAAGATTAGAAAGATTAGAAAACATGCCATTCATATTGAGGCTTGGTATCATTATGTCGTTGGATCAATTGGTACATTAATTGCGGTTATGATCGCATTTGTTGTTGCATTTAATTTTTTTACATAGTTTCAATGTATGTTTTAATTAGATGCTCTAAAGAGCTATATGTTGTTCAATAATGAGAACTATATAACGCACGTAGATGAATCGGCAATGGATGTACGGTGACCGACGCACCTCCGAGTATATTAAGGGCCTGCATAATTTCTCGAAGCGGCTGAGGCAAACAAGCAGAATGGTTTTATGCATTGTCTATATACTGTCTGTGAGAATACAAAGGCTTTCTCCAACTCTAAAACCCTTCACTTCCACCTGCTTGAGAAGGGTTTTATGTCACACTATAATGTTTGGACCAAGCACGGGGAAAGAGGGGTTATGATGGAAGATAACGAAGAAGAAGAGGATGATGACAACTACCCGCCCTCTGAATACGGGGATGCTGCAATAGGGGAAGCTGAAGATCAAGAGGAACGGGACGATGTGCCCGATGATGATCTTCGCCGGGTCATTGTTGATGCATAGAGAGAATGCGAAAGTGAATGGGAGAAGTTGAAGTTCGATATCATGTTAGAGGATCACGAAAAAGGGTTGTACCCAAATTGCGAAGATGACAACAGAAAGCTCAATACCACACTGGAATTGCTGCAATGGAAGGCAGACAATGGTGTATCTGACAAGGGATTTAGTTCACTACTGAAAATAAAAAAGAAGAAGCTTCCAAAGGATAACGAATTGCCCGGCAGTACGTACGAAGCAAAGAAGGTTCTATGCCCTCTAGGATTGGAGGTGCAGAAGATACATGCATGCCCTAATGACTGCATCCTCTACCGCGGTGCGTACGAGGATTTGAACGCATGCCCAGTATGCGGTGCATTGCGGTATAACATCAGAAGAGATGATCCTGGTGATGTTGAGGGCCAGCGCATCGGGAAGAGGGTTCCTGCCAAGGTGATGTGGTATGCTCCTATAATACCATAGTTGAAACGTTTGTTCAGAAACAAAAAGCATGCCGAGTTGATGCAATGGCACATAAAAGACCGTAAGAAAGACGGGAAGTTGAGAGCACCCGCTGATGGGTCGTAGTGGAGAAAGATCGAGAGAAAGTGGAGCGACTTTACAGATGACCCAAGGAACGTATGGTTTGGTTTAAGTGCAGATGGCGTTAATCCTTTTGGGGATCAGAGCAGCAAGCATAGCACATGGCCTGTGACTCTATGTATGTATAACCTTCCTCCTTGGTTGTGCATGAAACCAAAGTTCATTATGATGCAGTGCTCATCCAAGGCCCTAAGAAACCCGGCAATGACATTGATGTGTACCTAAGGCCATTAGTTGATGAACTTTTACAGCTATGGAATGGAAGAGGTGTACGTGTGTGGGATGAGAACGAACAGGAGGAATTTGACCTACATGCGTTGCTGTTTGTAACCATCAACGATTGGCCTGCTCTCAGTAACCTTTCAGGATAGAAAAACAAGGGATACCATGCATGCACACTCTGTTTAGATGACACCGACAGTATATATTTGGACAAATGAAGGAAGAATGTGTACTTGGGGCATCATCGATTTCTTCCGATCAACCATCAATGTCGAAAGAAAGGAAAGCATTTCAAAGGTGAGGCAGATCCCCGGAAGAAGCCCGCCCTCCGTACTGGTGACCACATACTTGATATGGTCAATGATTTACAAGTAATCTTTGGAAAGGGTCCTGGTGGACTATCTGTTCCGACTGACGATGCGGGGCGCGCACCCATGTGGAAGAAGAAATCTATATTTTGGGACCTACCCTATTGGAAAGACCAAGAGGTCCGCTCTGCAATCGACGCAATGCATGTGACGAAGAATCTTTACATGAACCTGCTAGGCTTCTTGGGAGTGTATGGGAAGACAAAAGATACCCAGAGGCATGGGAGGAACAACAACGTGTGCATGAAAAAGACGGAATGCATCCAAAGCAGTATGAAGGTCTTGCCAGCTACGCTCTTACCAAAGAAGAGAAGGAAATCTTCTTTGAATGCCTGCTCTTAATGAAGGTCCCATCTGGCTTCTCGTCAAATATAAAGGGAATAATAAATATGGCAGAGTAAAAGTTCTAGAACCTAAAGTCTCATGACTGCCACGTGATTATGACGCAACTGCTTCCGGTTGCATTGAGGGGGCTTCTAGAGAAAAACGTTCGATTAGCCATTGTGAAGCTATGTGCATTCCTCAATGCAATCTCTCAGAAGGTGATCGATCCAGAAATCCTGCCAAGGTTAAGGAGTGATTTGGTGCAATGTCTTGTTAGTTTCGAGCTGGTTTTCCCACCATCCTTCTTCAATATCATGACGCATGTCCTAGTTCATCTAGTCGACGAGATTGTCGTTCTGGGACCTGTATTTTTACACAATATGTTCCCCTTTGAGAGGTTCATGGGAGTCTTAAAGAAATATGTTCGTAACTGCGCTAGGCCAGAAGGAAGCATCTCCATGGGCCATCAAACAGAGGATGTCATTGGGTTTTGTGTTGACTTCATTCCTGACCTTAAGAAGATTGGTCTCCCTCAATTGCAGTATGAGGGGAGACTGACTGGAAAAGGCACGCTAGGAGCGGACTCAATAATATGTAGGGACGAGCATTCTTGGTCTCAAGCACACTACACAGTTCTACAGAATTCTACCTTGGTGACCCCGTATGTCGATGAATACAAGAATATTTTGCGCTCCAAACACCCGGAGCAGTGTGACGACTGGATTACATATGAACACATCAGGACTTTCGGCAGTTGGTTGCAAACATGTTTCATTGGTGGCAACACTGTTTCTGATGAGCTGTACTCGTTGGCCAGGGGACCATCTTCGACTGTATTGACTTACAAAGGGTATGAGATAAATGGGAATACATTTTACACGATTGCCCAAGATCAAAAGAGCACCAACCAAAACAGCGGTGTCCGCTTTGCTGCAGCAACCAAGAGGGAAAAGGACACATATTATGGTTACATAGATATGGGAATTGACTATGGACATGATTTCAAGGTCCCTTTGTTTCAGTGCAAATGGGTCAATCTATCAGGAGGCGGGATACAGGTAGACCCACAGTACGGAATGACAATAGTGGATCTAAACAATCTTGGGTACATAGATGAACCATTCGTCCTAGCCAATGATGTGGCGCAGGTTTTCTATGTGAAGGACATGTCTACCAAATCGAGAAAAAGAAAAGATAAGGAAGCAAATACATCATACGATGAGCCAAAGCGCCACATAGTTCTTGCAAGAAAAAGAGACATCGTGGGATTGGAGGGAAACACAGACATGTCTGAAGATTATGAAAAGTTTCATGAAATTTCTCCCTTGAAAGTCAAGGTTGACCCAAGCACTCTATTAAACGATAAAGATTATCCATGGTTACGGCGCAATAAGCAAAGGACACAAGCGAAGAAAAAGTGAAGAACTTCTCTCCACGACTAGTATGATGATGCCTTTGATCTAGAATATCACTGCAGTTACATGTGAAGAAATGAAATGTCTTTTGTAATAGATGAGTTTTCGTATGAAACCCTAATACTTCGAAAGAGATTGTCCGTTTTGTACACGAAGTGCATCCAGTTTTTGCCGTAACCCTCTCAACTTTTTATAACATGCTATGTGGGTGAAATGATGATACCATGCCAACTTTCAACCTTTTCAAAGTTCATTTGTAGTGCTTCTCAATTTCAAGGTCATTTAGCTTAAAAAATCAGTAAATGCATGAAAAATACCAGATGAAGTCAGAAAGGGTTGAAAATTGATGATGTGGCTTTGAATGGTTCATTTTGAAAGCACAAAAGTCTGGAGTTCAAATAAGTTTTAAAAAATGAAATACCTTTGTAACAAATGAGTTTTCGTCCGAAACCTTGATACTTCGAAAGAGATTGTCCGTTTTGTACACGAAGTGCATCCAGTTTTTGCCGTAACCCTCTCAACTTTTTAGCACATGCTATGTGGGTGAATTGATGATACCATGCCAAATTTCAACCTTTTCAGAGTTTATTTGTAGTGCTTTTCCATTTCATGGTCATTTAGCTCAAAAAACAAGTAAATGCATGAAAAATACCAAATGAAGTCAAAAAGCATTGAAAATTGATGATGTGGCTTTTAATGGTTCATTTTGAACACACAAAAAGTCTGGAGTTCAAATAAATTCAAAAAAATGAAATACCTTTTAAAACAGATGAGTTTTCGGCCGAAACCCTGATACTTCGAAAGAGATTGTCCGTTTTGTACACGAAGTGCATCAAGTTTTTGTTGTAACCCTCTCAAATTTTTAGCACATGCTATGTGGGTGAAATGATGATACCATGCAAACTTTCAACCTTTCAGAGTTCATTTCTAGTGCTTTTCAATTTCAAGGTCATTTAGCTCAAAAAAATTAGTAAATGCATGAAAAATACCAGATGAAGTCAGAAAGGGTTGAAAATTGATGATGTGGCTTTGAATGGTTCATTTTGAAAGCACAAAAGTTTGGAGTTCAAATAAGTTTTAAAAAATGAAATACCCTTGTAACAAATGAGTTTTCGTCCGAAACCTTGATACTTCGAAAGAGATTGTTCGTTCTGTACACGAAGTGCATCCAGTTTTTGCCGTAACGCTCTCAACTTTTTAGCACATGCTATGTGGGTGAATTGATGATACCATGCCAACTTTCAACCTTCTTAGAGTTCATGTGTAGTGCTTTTCCATTTCATGGTCATTTAGCTCAAAAAAACCAGTAAATGCATGAAAAATACCAAATGAAGTCAGAAATGGTTAAAAATTGATGATGTGGCTTTGAATGGTGCATTTTGAGCACACAAAAAGTCTGGAGTTCAAATAAGTTCAAAAAATGAAATCTCTTCGTAACAGATGAGTTTTCGTCCAAAACCCTGATACTTCGAAAGAGATTGTCCATTTTGTACACGAAGTGCATCCAGTTTTTGCCGTAACCCTCTCAACTTTTTAGCACATGCTATGTGGGTGAAATGATGATACCATGCCAAATTCTAACCTTTTCAAAGTTCATTTGTAGTGCTTTTCAATTTCAGGATCATTTAGCCCAAAGAATGAACAAATAGCAAAAAGAATGAACTAGAAAACTTTTATGAAACACTAATAGAAAAAAGAATGAACTAAAAATAATCAATTAAAATATTCTGTTATGATCAACTAAAACAAAACTATAATATTCTTCAATAGCAACAAAAATCAACTAAAAAGCTTTTATAAAACTCTAATAACAAAAGGAATGAACTAAAAAGCTTTTATAAACCTCTAATATTTTTAAAACTAAAATTATATAAAATTTATGCAACTAAAATTATCAAAGTATTATTTGTTCAAAACATTAATAGCAAAAAGATATTTTCTGTTAGAAACTTTAATATCAAACTAAAATAACAAAATCTGTTTTTGCTTAAAACAAACATTTAAAATAACCTAAAAATTACCAAATTGAATGTAATGATAAAACACAGTAATATTAAATAGCAGGAAAAAGAATCACTCAAAAATCTATTTTTTAGTAAATTTATTCACAAACTATGATTCACACAAATTTCAAAAAATTCAAATTTGAAAACTAATGGCACTAACAGAAAGTTTATAATTTTTGTGACCTAAAAGCAAAAAAGAATCACTAAAAAACAGTAAGTATTTAGCTACAAGTAGGAACAAAATAAAATAAATAAAGCAAAAAAACAAAACAAAAAATGGACCACTTTAGTCCCGGTTGGTGCCACCAACCGGGACCAAAGGTCTGTGTTTCTGGGCTGCTGAAAATTGACCTTTGATCCTGGTTGGTGGCACCAACCGGGACCAAAGGTCCATGTTTCCCGCCCGTTGGGCTACTGAAAACTGACCTTTGGTCCCGGCTGGTGGCACCAACCGGGACTACATGGGTGCATTGGTCCCAGTTGGTGGCACGAACCAGGGCCAATTCTTTGGGTATATAAGTAGCACTTAGGAATTTTCAGTTCTCATCTCGCCCCCACCCCCGACGACGCCGACGAAATCAACGCTGCCAGGCTGCCAGACGCCGCCCGCCACCCCCGCCATCACCGCCGCCCGCCGCCCCCGTCGTCGCCATCACTCGCCGCCCCGTCGTCGCCCGTCGCCCCTGTCGTCCGCTCGCCACCCCCGTCATTGCCCGTCGCCCGCCACCCACGTCGTCGCCGCCGCCCTCGCCCATCACCCCTGCCGTCGCCCGCCGCCCCGTCATCGCCGCCGGCCGCCGCCCCCACCGTCGCCATCACAGTTGCCCCCGTCATCGCCCGCCGCCCCCACTGTCGTCTTCACCGTCGCCCCCGTCGTCGCCCGCCGCCCCCGCCCCCCGCCCTCGCTCGTCGCCCCCGCCGTCGCCATCACCGTCACCCCCGCCCGTCGCCCCAGCCGTCGCCGTCGCCATCGCCCCCGTCGTTGCCATGGCGTCAATATTAGGGCAATATATTTTTTTCATATTTTTTTGTTCATGAGAACTTGGTCAATATTTTTTTTGTTCATACCATATTTTTTTGTTCATAGAAATTAGTTAAATGAGGGGCGACATCGGACATGACATGAGGGGGACGTCGGACGTCGGACATGAGGGGTGAGCGTCGTTGTCGTCTACCCCTCCCCAATAACTTCGACATGAGGGAGGACGTCGGACATGACATGAGGGGTGAGCGTCGTTGTCTTCTATCCCCTTCCCGATAACTTAGACATGAGGGGGGACGTCGGACTTGACATGAGGGGGGACGTCGGACGTCGGACATGAGGGGTGAGCATCGTTGTCGTCTACCCCCTCCCCGATAACTTCGACATGAGGGGGGACGCCGGACAGTAGATGAGGGGGGACGTCGGACGTTGGACATGAGGGGTGAGTGTTCTCATCTACCCCCTCCCCGATAACTTCGACATGAGGGGGGATGTCGGACATGACATGAGGGGTGAGCGTCGTTGTCGTCTACCCCCTCCCCGATAACTTCAACATGAGGGGGGACGTCGGACATGACATGAGGGGGAACGTCGGACGTCGGACATGACATGAGGAACGTCGGACGTCGAACATGAGGGGTGAGCGTCATTGTCATCTACCCCCTCCCCGATAACTTCGACACGAGAGGGGACGTCGGACATGTCATGTGGAATTTTTTTGTTCATATAGAAAACTCTGGTAACATAGATTTATAAAGAATGCCCCCATTATGGATGTCCACAAGTTGATCCAATTTTTTTTCCTGATCTCATCTATATATATATTCTTCTACATGTCACATTGTCTGTCAAAGTATTGAAGAAATCCGTGGATTCGTCATTAGAACAGGCGTATGATGTTACGAAGCTCTTCAAAGTTGTTTGGGAACGGAGTTCCAGATAGAATAATTCGCTATTTGGTACGAAATTCAGCAAAGGCCTTCCAAATAGCGAGATTCGGAAGGCTCTTGCCGAACTTCGTACCAAAAAGCTAATTAATTATCCTACCCGGGACTCTGTTCCAAAACAATTTTGGAGAGCTTCGTACCATTATGCGCCTGTTACTTCCGGCTAATGATGAAGCCTTGGTTTTCTTGAATCCTTTGACACTAGAAAACGTGACATATATAAGGGTAGATGAGATCAGGAAAAATATGGACCATTTTTTGCACATCCAGAATGGCGCCATTTTGTTAAATCCCTTAAAGGTTAAGAGAATCCCTTGTTTAACATTCATGAGAGAGGTGGTCCGGACGTTGGACATTCATGAGAGAGGTGGTCCGGACGTCGAACATTCATGTTTGTATATTAATTTCCATGTTGTAATATTTGCAGAAACTATGGATCAAAGAGACTTGGAACAAGAACAGTTATTGGGGGAGATAATCCTCGCTGGACGTGACGTCTTGTCGTTTCTCAATGACACCGATGGTCTAGAAGGAGAGGATGACGGATCCGGTGATCGAACAATGGAGGAGGAAGGACATGATCATGATGGCTCCAGTGACCGAATGCCAGAGGAAGAAGGAGACCATTATGACGGCTCCGATGACCGAACGGAGGAGGGAGCTGTTGCAAAGTCCGGCGAGGTATATATACTAATTAAGCATGTGTTGACTAGCTAATTGATGCATTAATTGTTTTGTTATGTACATATATTAACTATCTTTCTTCTTTTATAGCCCTCCGGATCCAGCCAAACTTTGGTAACGAGACAAGACCCAAAGAGAACGTTGCGCAAGGATGAAAGGTTCTCGATCACAGCACTCATGGACGATGGCCTACCGATTGAACCCAAGCGGACCAAGGACGCATTTTCTACTCAGTGCGGAGCTATTGTTAGGGACAACATCCCGATCAGCATCAAGCAATTGAATAAGCCTAAGGACGACGACCGTGAAGTTTCTTATGTCACCGATAGACAGAAAGATGATCTTTGGACCTCGCTGAAGGCAAATTTCACCCTACCGCCAGTGGAGGATCCGAATAAGCCAGTTATAGAGCCACTGGTCAAGGCGTGTGCTCTTAAGAAGATGGCAGATCTATTCAGGAGGTGGAAGAATGAGTTGAAATCAAAGTTTGTCGACAAAGGGAAGACCCCAGAATTCATCGCTGATTTGTGAAGAGAAGAGATCACTGGCCCGCATTTGTGGCCTACAAGACATCAGAGAAGAGTAAGAAAATGTCAGAGACAAACAAGAACAATGTTGCAAAGAAGCAGTATCACCATCACACGGGGTCAGGTGGCTATCTCAAAGCCCGACCATTGTGGGACAAAGCTGAGAATGATCTGATTGCTAAAGGGGTCGAACCAGAGACAATGAACTGGCTAGACCGTTCAAGGACTTGGTTCTTCGGGGTTAGGGGAACATTGGACCCTGAAATAGGGAAGTGTTGTTAGACGGACGAGCAACTTGCAATACCCGTCAAGAAGCTTCAGAAGTATATCACCGCAACGCGGGTAGGGACGTTCATTCCCGACAGAGAGAAGGACGAGCTAACTGAGGCCCTCAGGAATCCTGAGCACCCTGGATGAGGAAAGCGGGAGCTGAGCGACATGAAGAAGCTCAATGCAAGACTAGAAAAGATAGAGGAACTTGAGAGCCAGCGAGCTGCCAGCCAACCATCTCAGCAGCACGAAGCTACCCCGCCATCTCAGCGGAGAAGCAGTGTGGCTTCCACGGAGCTCGTTCAGCCTGACTTCACGGCTCCTAGCTACCCTGTGGATACTATCACGGAGGCTCAACATTGTGAGCTTATGACGAAATTCCTCAACCTCACTTTCAAGGTGGCTGTCGGCTCTGTTGCACCTCCTCAACCCAACGGAACTTTTCACTACCTTCCAATTCCACATGGCTATGCTAGTGTGACGGTGGATGAAGTAGTGGAGGGATTTGAGGAGCTCGAGCTTGACCATCCTACAGGTGAAGGGGAGAATCAGTTGGTTCATGATCTGAGGAGTACATGTATATGGCGGAAGGAGTACATCAAGCTTCCAAACTGGATGCCTCCGTCTCCTCCTCCTCCTTCGGCAAGTCAAGGCACTCTGCCTCCTCCTCCTCCTCCTCCGGCGAGTGATCAGGGCATTCCGCCTCCTTCTCCGGCTCCTCCAGCGTGTGAGGGCACTCCACCTGCTCCTTCGCCTACTCTGGCGCGTCGAAGCAGTCCGCCTCCTCCTCCGCCTCGTCAGCAATGGCAGAAGGCAGATGTCGCCGCTCTGGCTCCTCCGACGCGTCGGAGCACTCTGCCTCCTTCTCCGCCTCGTCAGCAACGACGAAAGAGAGACGCTGCCGCTCCGACGGGTAGTAGTACAAGCGGAGGTGTGAGGCAATTCAGATACGGTCCATCTCTCAAGGCTCTGGAAAAGTTACCATATGAGAGGACCGAGAAGGAAAACAAGGACATCTATCATGCCCAAGTGAGGGACCATTTTTGCAAAGAAAACTCCACCTTCGAAGGAGAAGCTAGATCCGGTGAAAGTGAAGCGCACTATCGACGCCCTGAAGCGACCACCACCGCCTTCGTTGGATTCCAACTATGTCTGCTGTCTTAAAAAGACATATCAAGATGCGCGGTGGTCAGGAAGTACTTCCAGTGATGCAAGGTTAGCAGAACGAAGAAGTGGGAAAAGAATTCCCCAGCTCGGCGAACAGGCGAACCAATCATGCGCCCCGCTCAAGGTGTCTAGCGATATCATTGCTAATCATTCGGGGATGGTGCCCGGTACCAATCCTAGTGATTACCGGAGCGATGATGTACTGTTTGATCCGTTGGAGCTGGACAAATTCAGATGCCGGTACGGGCCGCCTCTCGTCAAACCTGGTCCTCCTCCTCTAACAACGATGATGCGAAGATTCCATGATTGGTACATGAAAACCAGCAGCGAGTCTAGGAAGGATACTTTGACGCTGAGAATTAAAGAGGAGCACGACCTCGTTGGAATTGAGCAGTTGTCTGTTGAATTTGACGAGTTATTCCAGTTATACAATCAAAAGGCCCTCGACAAAACAATCTTGACTTGCTACTGTCTGTAAGTTCTACTTCTGTAATTAAGTCTCTATATATAGCTCAGCTCTTTCATTGCATGTATATATACTTATCCTCACTATATTATGCAGATTGAAGATCGTCGCATGTAGAAAAGCACAAATCTATGACATTGGGTTCATTAACCCAAATATCATACATGAGTTTACGGTTAAAAACAATGTCACACAAACCGAGGTCAACTTGCTACAATCGTTGCTTACAAATCAAAACAAAGAGACAATACTCTTTCCTTACAACTTCCAGTGAGTGTTGCTGTCTTGTGCATATTCGGTTTCCCTTATTACTCGAGGTAATAGTAATGTAATTGATGAGTTATGCATGCATGTGCAGGTTCCACTATATTCTGCTAGAGATTAAGCTTGAGCAAGGAGTAGTAATCGGCTTAGACTCGAAACGAAAAGATCCCTAGGAATATGTGGACATGACTGAAATGCTCCAAAAGTAAGTTCAATCGATCATTATCGCATCATATCGGCAACTTTATTCATTTCTTGATATCAAGTAATTATTTTCTTTGTCTGGCAGGGTTTGGAAAGAGTTCACCGCAATTGTTCAGGCACTGCCGAGGGAGCTGCGATTTACACACCCGAAAGTAAGTACTACTAGCTAGTTCCACGCATATCCCATTGATTCCAGTTTCATCAATACCATTTATCTTGCTTGATTATTAGTTTGATTGAATTCTATTTCTCGTAAAGTGCTTGTGGCAGGAAGCTGGGAATGATTTTTGTGGATACTACATTTGCGAGTTCATATACAACATGACAACCCCTAAGCAGGGCTACTCTGAAAAACAATATGAATGCATAAGCAATAATATTCACAATTATATTTTATTAACATGATTTGTGTTGAGTTTCATTCATATATATGTATTGACCCCCTTCTTCAAATTAGATGTAGCAGATGCGGGATGAACTCCTACCACATGATCGTATACGAGCAATTCAAGAGGAATTGGCGGGATTCTTTCTTGACCACGTCATAAATAAAGCCAGAGAATACCATCTGGAATTTGACATTAGATGTTAGGGATTAATTGTAAGAGATCTTATATTGTATATTTGTAGCTAGTAGCATCGGATAGATATACGAAAACTTATTGTTCGACCAATCTCTCAGAGAAAGAGAGGTCGATCACTTCTCTCTGTATATGGTCATGACGATCTTGTGTACTTAATGGTTCCTTCATTTGCTTACTAGCTAGCATGTCGAGTTCTCTCTATAGTAGCTAGCGTTGACCAAGCACGAAGAAAGAGAGGACACTTCTCTCTATTATCTAGCTAGCACAATATGAAACCCCTAAATTAACCCTACAAAACCCCCTAACCCCCCCCTTTAAAAAAACAAAAACCCCAGCTCCTGCTAGATGCTGACGCGTGGATGCCTTTTGGTCCCAGATGGTGTTACCAACCGGGACTAAAGGTCCTCCTGCCTGGGCTCCCCACAGCGGCCACGTGGAGCCCCGTCTGTCTCGGTTTTTAAGCAAACCGGGACTAAAGGTTTTGGGCTTTAGTCCCGACCCTTAATTTAGTCCCGGTTCCAGAACCGGGGCTAATGGGCCTCTAGAACCGGGACAAATGGGCAATTTTCTACTAGTGTCTGGATCTTCTCGGCAGTATTTCAGTGGAGGCTGATAATGATTCTTGGACATTCCTGACTGATACTTCCAAGTTCCATGTTGGAAAGGCATATAAGATAGCCATGGACAATGTGACAATACTGGAAGCCTTTTCTTAGATGTGGAAGCGCTGTTGTCAGAAAAAACAGGTCTTCTTGTGCCATCTACTTCATGACAGATTAAATACAACAAGGGAGCATTCACAAAGGAAGAGTTTCATTCTTCCTCAGTATGGGTGGGTGTGTTATGGGTGCCTCAGTGGCTCTACAGAAACAAGAACACATATATTATTTCAACATCTCTTTGCTAATTCTTCTTTACTTCAGCTTGTTGGGCTTTTTCTAGCCGGAGGCCAAAAGCCACAGCTGCAGCCGGAAGCCCCTAAATAGCAGCTTCCGGCTTCGAAGCCGGAAGCCGGAAGCTGCAGCTACAGTTGGAAAATTCCCAACCAAACACCCCCCTATAATATGGTGGTTGTGGAGAAAAAAGAAGAAGATAGTATCACACCATCTAGGCGTATCAACAGGCTATGGAGATGCCCATCAATAGATATCAATGTGAGGGAGTAGGGATTGCCATGCAACGGATGCACTAGAGCTATAAGTGCATGAAAGTGTTGGAAATATACCCTAGAGGCAATATATAAAGTGTTTATTATTATTTCCTTGTTCATGATAATCGTTTATTATCCATGCTATAATTGTAGTGATTGGAAACACATTGCATGTGTGGGTAAATAGACAACACAATGTCCCTAGTATGCCTCTAGTGAACTAGCTCGTTGATCAAAGGATGGTTAAGGTTTCCTAGCCATGGACATGAGATGTCATTTGATAACGGGGTCACATCATTATGAGAATGATGTGATGGACAAGACCCAAACTACAAACGTAGCGTATGACCGTGTCGGTTTATTGCTACTATTTTCTGCATGTGAATGTATATGTTCCTTTGACCATGAGGTCATGCAACTCACGGATATCGGAGGAGTACCTTGTGTGTATCAAACATTGCAACATAACTGGGTGACTATAAAGGTGCTCTATAGGTATCTCCGATGGTGTTTGTTGAGTTGGCATGGATCGAGACTGGGGTTTGTTACTCCGTGTTACGGAGAGGTATCTCGGGGCCCACTCGGTAATGCAACATCACAATAAGCCTTGCAAGCAATGTGACTAATTGTTAGTTGTGGGATATTGTATTACGGAACAAGTAAAGAGACTTGCCGGTAATGAGGTTGAACTAGGTATGGAGATACTGACGATCGAATCTCGGGCAAGTAACACACCGAAGAACAAAGGGAACGTTATACGGGATTAACTGAATCCTTGACATAGAGGTTCGACTGATAAAGATCTTCATAGAATATGTAGGAACCAATATGGACGTGCAGGTCCCGCCATTGGTTATTGGCCGTGGAGGTGTCTCGGTCATGTCTACATAGTTCTCGAACCCGTAGGGTCTGCACACTTAAGGTTTGGTTACGTTTCGGTAGTGTAGAGTTATGTATGGTGGTGACCGAAGGTTGTTCGGAGTCCCGGATGAGTTCCTGGACGTCATCAGGAGCTTCGGAATGGTCCGGAGGTAAAGATTCATACATAGGAAGTCACAGTTTGGTCGCCGGAAAAGTTTCGGGCTAATCGATAGTGTACCGGGAGTGCCGGTAGTGTACCGGGGGACCTCCGGGAGGGGTATTCTGACCCTAGAGGGACCATGGGATGTTTGAGAGTATTAAACATCCCTTTTTGGGCTGGTAAATCAGCCTAGAAAGGCCCATGGCACAGGAGAAGAAAATCCAAAAGGAAAAGGTGGAAAAATCAGCCAATAGGGAGCAATCCTACTCCAAGTAGGATTGGAGGTGGAATAGGATTCCACCCCTCCCTAGCCGGCCGAACCAAAGAGGCTTTGGCTGCCTCTCCTCTCCTCTCCTCCTATATATACTAGTGGAATATCTAGGGTTTTGGCAGAAATTACGGCCACGTGCTACCCGTTCCACCGGTGCTCCTCTAGATTAGTTTTCCGCAGTGCTTAGGCGAAGCCCTACCGGAATTGCTCCACCACCACCATCACCGGAGCGCCGTCATGCTACCGGTGAACTCTCTCTCCTCTCCACCTCTTCTTGCTGGATCAAGACGGTGGAGATCGTCATCAAGCTGCACGTGTGCTGAACGTGGAGGTGCCGTCCGTTCGGTACTAGATCGGAAGGATCGTGATCAAGGCCACGGGACATTTGTGATCGGATCGCGGGACGGATCGTGACGAGATCGCGGGACGGTTCATGATTGGTTCGCGGGACGGTTCGAGATTAGATCGTGGGACGCTCGGCGATTTGGATCGTGAAGAAGTACGACTACACCAACCGCATTTCTTAACGCTTCCCGCTTAGCGATCTACAAGGGTACGTAGATCCACTCTCCCTCTTGTAGATGCTCAGCACCATGGATAGGTTTGCGTGTGCGTAGGAAATTTTTTGTTTCCCATGCGACGTTCCCGAACAGTGGTATCAGAGCCAGGTTGATGGTTCGATGAGATCTCGAGTAGAACACAAAAGGTTTGTGGGCGTTGATGCTTAGATTGCTTCCTCCCTTGGTCGGATTTTGGTTCAGCGGGATTGTGAAATAAAATGGCTCAGACCAACATTACTCATATGCTTACGAGAGACCGGTTCCCTCGACGCAACTTATTGCTTAGATGGCTTGCGGGCGACAGTTTGTCTCACTTTAGTTGGATCGGATCCGACAAAGGCGGTCCTTGAGAAGGTTGAAAAGCAATCTATGTATCACCGTTGTGGTTTATGCGTAGGTGAGAATCGTTCTTACTAGATACCCGTAGCAGCCACGTAAAACATGCAACAACAATTAGAGGACGTCTAACTTGTTTTTGCAAGGTATGTTGTGATGTGATATGGCCAATTACATGATGAGATATATGTGATGTATGAGATGATCATGTGATGTATAGATTCTCACGACTTGCACGTCGGTGAATACGGCAACCGGCAGGAGCCATAGGGTTGTCTTTAATTACTGTATGACCTACGTGTCAATCATTAAGCGCTATGTAATGCTTTAATTATCGCTAAGCGGTAGCAATAGAAGTAGAAGCAGGGCTGGCGCCACAACCCCAATGGCAACACATTGATGGAGATCAAGATGATGGAGATCATGGTGTTGTGCCGGTGACGATGGAGATCATGCCGGTGTTTCGAAATGGAGATCTTAAACACAAGTTCATGGCCATATCATGTCACTTATGAATTGCATGAGATGTTAATCCTTTTATGCACCTTGTTTTAGTACGGCGGTATCATTATAAGGTGATCCCTCACTTAAATTTCAAGATGAACCGTGTTCTCCCCGGGTGTGCACCGTTGCGAAAGTTCGTCGTGTCGAGACACCACGTGATGATTGGGTGTGATAGACTCTACGTTCACATACAACGGGTGCAAGCCAGATTTGCATGTGCAGAACATTCAGGTTAAACTTGACGAGCCTAGCATGTACAGACATGGCCTCGGAACACAAGAGACCGAAAGGTCGAGCATGAGTCATATAGTAGATATGATCAACATAGTGATGATCACCATTGAAGCCAACTTAACTCACATGCTGATCGGACTTGAGTTGGTGAATTTGGATCATGTGACACTCAGATGACCTGAGGGATGTCAATTTGAGTGGGAGCTTTAGTAATTTGATTAACTAAACTCATTATCATGAACAATAGTCTAAGTAACCTTTGCATATTTATGTTGTAGATCAATGGCTCGCGCAGTAGCACCCCTGAATTTTAATGCGTTCCTAGAGAAAGCTAAGTTCAAAGATGACGGAAGTAACTTTGTTGATTGGGCCCGTAATCTGAGGATTATCCTTACGGCTTCCCCAAAACAATATGTCCTTGATGCATCGCTTGGTGACCAACCAGAAGACATGACCTCCGAAGACGTAAAGAATGCTTTGGAGGCTCGTGCTGGAGACTACTCAATAGTTCAGTGTGCAATATTGTATGGCTTAGAACCGGAACTTCAAAGACGTTTTGAACGTCATGGAGCATATGAGATGTTCCAGGAGTTGAAGTTTATCTTTCAGAAGAATGCCCGGATCGAGAGGTATGAGACCTCCGATAAGTTCTATGCTTGCAAGATGGAGGAGAACGGGTCTATCAGTGAGCATATACTCAGAATGTCTGGATATTCAAACCGTCTAGCTGAGTTGGGAATTGCCCTTCCGCAATAGGCGATCGTTGATAGAGTTCTTCAATCACTGCCGCCTAGTTACAAGAGTTTTGTGATGAACTATATCATGCACGGGATGAACAAGTCATCATCCGAGCTGTTTGCGATGCTGAAAGTCGCTGAGTCTGAAATCCAGAAAGAACATTGAGTGTTGATGGTCAATAAAACGACTAGTTTCAAGAAAAATGGCAAGGGCAAAGGCAAGAAGGGTAAAACCAAGAAGGATGGCAAAGCAGTTGCTGCTCCTACAAAGAAGCCTAAGCATGGACGTAAGCCAGAAACTGAGTGTTTTCATTGCAAGGGAACTGGTCACTAGAAGCGGAACTGCCCCAAGTACCTGGCTGACAAGAAGGCGGCCAACAACAAACAAGGTATATATGATATACATGTTATTGATGTGTACCTTACAAGTTCTCGTAGTAGTGCCTGGGTATTTGATACCGGTTCGGTTGCTCACATTTGCAACTCAAAGCAGGAACTACAGAATAAACGAAGACTGGCAAAGGACGAAGTGACGATGCGCGTGGCAAATGGTTCCAAGGTTGATGTGATCGCCGTCGGCACGCTCTCTCTTCGATTACCATTGGGATTAGTGATGAACCTGAATAAGTGTTATTTCGTGCTTGCGTTAAGCATGAACATTATATCTAGATCTTGTTTATTGCGAGACGGTTACTCATTTAAATCAGAGAATAAAGGTTGTTCTATTTATATGAGTAATATCTTTTATGGTCATGCACCCAATGTTAGGGGTTTATTCATTTTGAATCTTGATAGTGATGACACACATGTTCATAACATTGATGCCAAAAGATGTAGAGTTGTTAATGATAGTACCACTTTCTTGTGGCACTGCCGTTTAGGTCATATTGTTGTAAAACACATGAGGAAGCTCCATGCTGATGGACTTCTGGAGTCACTTGATTTTGAATCACTTGATACATGTGAACCATGCCTGATGGGCAAGATGACCAAAACGCCATTTTCTGGAACAATGGAATGTGCGAGTGACTTGTTGGAAATCATACATACTGATGTGTGCGGTCCAATGAATGTTGCAGCGCGCGGTTGTTATCGTTACTTTCTCACCTTCACTGATGACTTGAGTAGATATGGGTATATTTACTTGATGAAACACAAGTCTGGAACATTTGAAAAGTTCAAGCAATTTCAGAGTGTAGTTGAGAATCATCGTAACAAGAAGATTAAATTTCTGCGATCTGATCGAGGAGGTGAATATCTGAGTTATGAGTTTGGCAGTCACTTAAGGCAATGTGGAATTGTTTCACAGTTGACACCGCCCGGAACACCACAGCGTAATGGTGTGTCTGAACGTCGTAATCGAACCTTATTAGATATGGTGCGTTCTATGATGTCTCTTGCCGATTTGACACTATCGTTTTGGGGTTATGCATTAGAGATAGCTGCATTCACTTTAAATAGGGCACCATCGAAATCCGTTGAGACGACGCCATATGAACTGTGGTTTGGCAAAAAGCCGAAGTTGTCGTTTCTTAAAGTTTGGGGATGTGATGCTTATGTCAAAAAGCTTCAGCCTGAAAAGCTGGAACCCAAAGCGGAAAAATGCGTCTTCATAGGATACCCGAAAGAGACAGTCGGGTATACCTTCTATCTCAGATCTGAAGGCAAAGTGTTTGTCGCTAAGAACGGAACCTTTCTTGAAAAAGAGTTTCTCTCAAAAGAATTGAGTGGGAGGAAAATAGAGCTTGATGAGGTTATTGAACCTTTACTTCAACCAGAAAGTAGCGCAACACAGAAAGTTGTTTCTGTGGAATCTACGACGGTAGAAGAGGAAGTTAATAATGATGATCATGAAGCTTCGGATCAAGCTGCTATTGAACCTCGTAGGTCGACAAGGACGCGTACTACTCCCGAGTGGTACGGCAACCCTGTCTTAGAGGTCATGTTGTTAGACAACAATGAACCTATGAGCTATGGAGGAGCAGTGATGGGCCCGGATTCTGAGAAATGGTTAGAGGCCATGAAATCCGAGATGGGATCCATGTATGAAAACAAAGTATGGACTTTGGAAGTATTACCTGAATGGCGAAGGCCATTCAGAACAAATGGATCTTTAAGAAGAAGACGAACGCATACGGCAATGTCACCATCTATAAAGCTCGACTTTTGGCAAAGGGTTTTTCACAAGTTCAAGGAGTTGACTACGATGAGACTTTCTCACCCGTAGCGATGCTTAAGTCTGTCAGAATCATGTTGGCAATAGCTGCTTATTCCGACTATGAAATTTGGCAGATGGATGTCAAAACGGCGTTCCTCAATGGTTTCCTTGAGGAAGAGTTGTATATGATGCAACCCGAAGGTTTTGTCGATCCGGAGAATACTGACAAAGTTTGCAAACTCCAGTGATCCATTTATGGACTGGTGCAGGCATCTCGGAGTTGGAATAAGCGTTTTGATGAGGTGATCAAAGCGTTTGAGTTTATACAAGTTTATGGAGAAGCTTGTATTTACAAGAATGTGAGTGGGAGCTCTATAGCATTTCTAGTATTATATGTGGATGACATATTACTGATTGGAAACAATATAGAAATGCTGGAAAGCGTGAAGGAATATTTGAATAAGAGTTTTTCAATGAAGGACCTAGGAGAAGCTGCTTTCATATTAGGCATTAAGATCTATAGAGATAGGTCAAAACGCTTAATAGCACTTTCACAGAGCACATACCTTGATAAAGTTTTGAAGAAGTTCAAAATGGAGCAGTCCAAGAAAGGGTTCTTGCCTGTGTTACAAGGTGTGAAGTTGAGTAAGACTCAATGCCTAGTGATTGCAGAAGATAAAGAAAAGATGAGCGTCATCCCCTATGCTTCAGCCATAGGCTCTATCATGTATGCAATGCTGTGCACAAGACCCGATGTCAGCCTTGGCATAAGTATGGCTGGAAGGTTTCAAAGTGATCTTGGAATGAAGCACTGGCAAGTGGTCAAGAATATCCTTAAGTACCTTAACAAGACTAAGGACATGTTTCTCGTTTATGGAGGTGATGAAGAGCTCATCGTAAAGGGTTACGTCGATGCAAGCTTTGACACTGATCCGTTCGACTCTAAGTCGCAAACCGGATACGTATTTATTCTTAACGGGGGAGCGGTAAGCTGGTGCAGTTCCAAGCAAAGTGTGGTAGCTGATTCTACGTGCGAAGCGGAGTACATCGCAGCCTCGGAGGCAGCGAAGGAAGGTATCTGGATGAAGCAGTTCATGACAGATCTTGGAGTAGTGCCCAGTGCACTGAATCCAATAAACCTGTTCTGTGACAATACTGGTGCCATTGCTCTAGCCAAGGAACCAAGGTTTCACAAGAGCACCAGACACATAAAGCGACGCTTCAACTCCATCCGGTTCTACATCGAGGAGAAGGACATAAATATTTGCAAAGTGCACACGGATCTAAATTTTTCAGACCCGTTGACTAAACCTCTTCCAAGGGCTAAACATGATCAATACCAGAACTATATGGGTGTTCGATTCATTACCATGTAAATCACATAGTGATGTGAACTAGATTATTGACTCTAGTGCAAGTGGGAGACTGTTGGAAATATGCCCTAGAGGCAATATATAAAGTGTTTATTATTATTTCCTTGTTCATGATAATCGTTTATTATCCATGCTATAATTGTAGTGATTGGAAACACATTGCATGTGTGGGTAAATAGACAACACAATGTCCCTAGTATGCCTCTAGTGAACTAGCTCGTTGACCAAAGGATGGTTAAGGTTTCCTAGCCATGGACATGAGATGTCATTTGATAACGGGATCACATCATTAGGAGAATGATGTGATGGACAAGACCCAAACTAGAAACATAGTGTATGATCGTGTCAGTTTATTGCTACTGTTTTCTGCATGTCAATGTATATGTTCCTTTGACCATGAGGTCATGCAACTCACGAATATCGGAGGAGTGCCTTGTGTGTATCAAATGTCGCAACGTAACTGGGTGACTATAAAGGTGCTCTGTAGGTATCTCCGATGGTATTTGTTGAGTTGGCATGGATCGAGACTGGGATTTGTTACTCCGTGTTACGGAGAGGTATCTTGGGGCCCACTCGGTAATGCAACATCACAATAAGCCTTGCAAGCAATGTGACTAATTGTTAGTTGCGGGATCTTTTATTATGGAACGACTAAAGAGACTTGCCGGTAACGAGGTTGAACTAGGTATGGAGATACCGACGATCGAATCTCGGGCAAGTAACATACCGAAAAACAAAGGGAACGTTATACGGGATTAACTGAATCCTTGACATAGAGGTTCGACCGATAAAGATCTTCGTAGAATATGTAGGAACCAATGTGGACGTCCAGGTCCCGCCATTGGTTATTGGCCGTGGAGGTGTCTCGGTCATGTCTACATAGTTCTCGAACCCACAGGGTCTGCAGACTTAAGGTTTGGTGACGTTTCGATAGTGTAGAGTTATGTATGGTGGTGACCGAAGGTTGATCGGAGTCCCGGATGAGATCCCGTACATCACGAGGAGCTCCGGAATGGTCCGGAGGTAAAGATTCATATATAGGAAGTCCCAGTTTGGTCGCCGGAAAAGTTTCGGGCTAATCAGTAGTGTACCGGGAGTGCCGGTAGTGTACCGGGAGACCTCCGGGAGGGGTATTTTGACCCTAGAGGGACCATGGGCTGTGGGAGAATATTAACCAGCCCTTTGTGGTCTGGTAAATCATCCTAGAAAGGCCCATGGCGCAGGAGAAGAAAATCCAAAAGGAAAAGGTGGAAAAATCAGCCAATAGGGAGCAATCCCACTCCAAGTAGGATAGGAGGTGGAATAGGTTCCACCCCTCCCTAGCCGGCCGAACCAAAGAGGCTTTGGCTGCCTCTCCTCTCCTCTCCTCCTATATATACTAGTGGAATAGCTAGGGTTTTGGCAGAAATTATGGCCACGTGCTACCCGTTCCACCAGTGCTCCTCTAGATTAGTTTTTCATAGTGCTTAGGCGAAGCCCTGCCGGAATTGCTCCACCACCACCATCACCGGAGCGCCGTCACGCTGCCGGTTAACTCTCTCTCCTCTCCACCTCTTCTTGCTGGATCAAGACGGTGGAGATCATCATCAAGCTGCACGTGTGCTGAACGCGGAGTTGTCGTCCGTTCGGTACTAGATCGGAAGGATCGTGATCAAGGCCACGGGACGTTTGTGATCGGATCGCAGGACGGATCGTGACGAGATCGCGGGATGGTTCGTGATTGGTTCATGGGACGGTTCGTGATTAGATCGTGGGACGCTCGGTGATTTGGATCGCAAAGAAGTACGACTACACCAACCACGTTTCTTAACGCTTCCCGCTTAGCGATCTACAAGGGTACGTAGATCCACTCTCCCTCCCATAGATGCTCATCACCATGGATAGATTTGCATGTGCGTAGGAATTTTTTTGTTTCCCATGCGACGTTCCCCAACAGAAATCTCAAAAGAAACTAAGTGGGTGTGCATCCAACTCGCTTGCTCACGAAGAACTAGGGCAATTTGAGGAAGCCTGTCATTGGAATCTACAAGCCAATCTCTATAATGAAAAATTCCCACTAGTATATGAAAGTGACAATATAGGAGACTCTCTATCATGAAGATCTTGGTGCTACTTTGAAGCACAAGTGTGGTAAAGGATAGTAACATTGTCCCTTCTCTCTTTTTCTCTCATTTTTCCTTTTTTTCTTTTTCTTCTTTTTTTCTCTTTTTTTGGTGGTCTTCTTTGGCCTATTTTTTTTATTTGGGCTTCATTGGCCTCTTTTATTTTTTTCATAAAGTTCGGAGACTTATCCTGACTTGTGGGGGAATCATAGCTTCCATCATCCTTTCCTCACATGGGAGAATGCTCTAATAATGATGATCATCACACTTTTATTTACTTACAATTCAAGAATTACAACTCGATACTTAGAACAAAATATGACTCTATATGAATGCCTCCGCCGGTGTACCGAGATGTGCAAAGATCAAGCGTAGCCATGAAAAATCATGGTAGCTATCTTACGATCATGCAAAGCAATATGATAATGATTGTGCATGTCATAATAAACGGAACAGTGGAAGTTGCATGGAAATATATCTCGGTATGGCTATGGAAATGCCATAATAGGTAGGTATGGTGGCTGTTTTGTGGAAGGGTATACGGTGGGTTTGATGCACCGACGAAAGTTGCGCGGTACTAGAGAGGCTAGCAATGGTGGAAGGGTGAGATTGCGTATAATGCATGGACTCAACATTAGTCATAAAGAACTCACATACTTATTGCAAAATTCTATTAGCTATTGAAACAAAGTATTAGACGCATGCCCCTAGGGGAAGGGTTGGTAGGAGTTAACCATCACACAATCCCGACCTCCACACAAAGGATGGCAATCAATAGATAAATCATGCTCCGACATCATCACATAACGGTTCACCATACGTGCATGCTACGGGAATCCCAAACTGTAACACAAGTATTTATACCAATCCACAATTACTCACTAGCATGTCTCTAATATCATTATGTTTATATCTCAAAACAATATGCAAGGAATCAAACTTCTCATAATATTCAATGCACTTTATATGAAAGTATTTATTATATCCCTCTTGGATGCCCATTATATTAGAACTAAATTCATAACCTAACATAATTACCATGCTGTTTAAAAACTCTCAAAATAATGTAAGTGAAGCAAGAGAGTTCAACAATTCTATAAAATAAAACCACCACCGCGCTCTAAAAAGATATAAGTGAAGCACTAGAGCATATTGCCTAGCTCACAAGATATATGTGAAGCACATAGAGTATTCTAATTCACAATTCATGCATGTCCCTCTCAAAAAATATTTGAAGCAAGGATGATTGTGGCAAACTAAAAATCAAAGACTCATATCATACAAGACGCTCCAAGCAAAACACATATCATGTGGTGAATAAAAATATAGCCTCAAGTAAATTTACCGATGGATTGAAGACGAAAGAGGGGATGCCTTCTGTTGCATACCCAAGCTTAGGCTCTTTGATATCCATTAATATTACCTTGGGTTGCCTTGGGCATCCCCAAGCTTAGTCTCTTGCTACTCCTTATTCCATAGTCCATCAAATCTTTACCCAAAACTTGAAAACTTCACAACACAAAACTCAACAGAAAACTCGTGAGATCCGTTAGTATAAGAAAATAAATAACCCCTTTTGTTACTGTTATGAACTCATTCTTTATTTATATTAGTGTAATATCTACTGTATTACAACTTCTCCATGGTTCATACCCCACGATACTACCCATAGATACATTAAAATAAGCAAACAACACAAAGAAAACAGAATCTATCAAAAACAGAACAGTCTGTAGCAATCTGTAAACTTCGCATACTTATGTAACTCTAAAAATTCTTAAAAATTAGGAAAATTTGGGAAATTTGTATATCAATATTTTATAAAAAATTCATATTCAATTGACTCTTCTGTGATTTTATAATATTCTTGGACTGAGCACAAAAGTTTCTGTTTTTCAGCAAGATCAAATCAACTATCACCGTAGACCATCCCAAAGGTCTTACTTGGCTCAAAACCTAATTGAAACACTAAAATACAATTACTACAGAGGTAATAATGTGTAAATTATTCAATAACAGAAACTAAAACAAAAAAACATAAAAATAAAATTGGGTTGCCTCCCAATAAGCGCTATTATTTAACGCCCCTAGCTGGGCATAACGCAATAGATCTAGGTAGTATCATCTTTGGTATGCAATCCATAAGTAGCTCTCATAATAGATTCATATGGTAATTTAATTTTCTTTCTTGGAAATTGTTCCACGCCCTTCCTTAACGGAAATTGAAATCTAATGTTTCCTTCTTTCATATCAATAATTACACCAATCGTTCTAAGGAAAGGTCTACCAAGAATAATAGGACATGTAGGATTGCAATCTATATCATGAACAATGAAATCTAAGGGCACATAATTCCTATTTTCAACAATAAGAACATCATTAATCCTTCCCATAGGTTTTTTAATACTGGAAGCTGCTACATGCAAATTTAAAGAGCAATCATCAAATTCACGGAAACCTAGCACATCACATAAAGTTTTCGGAATCGTGGAAACGCTAGCACCCAAATCAGACAAAGCATGGCACTCATAATCTTTAATTTTAATCTTAATAGTAGGTTCCCACTCATCATAAAGTTTTCTAGGTATAGAAACTTCCAACTCAAGTTTTTCTTCAAAAGATTTCATCATAGCATCAACGATATGTTTAGTAAAAGCTTTATTTTGATTATAAGCATGAGGAGAATTCAACATGGATTGCAGCAAGGAAATACAATCTATCAAATAATAGCTATCATAATTAAAGTCCTTGAAATCCAAAAGAGTGGGTTCATTGCTACTTAAAGTTTTGACCTCTTCAATCCCACTTTTATCAATTTTTGCATTAAGATCTATAAACTCCGAATCATTGGGACGTATTTTAACTAAAGTAGACTTATCTCTAGTCCCATCTTTATCAAGATTTATATTAGAAAACAAAGATTTAATAGGAGTCACATCAATCACTTTAAGATCTTCATCATTATTTAAAGATTCTAGCTTCACGGCCATCTTATTCACTAAGGTAGCTTGTTTATCAGAAATTTGGCCTACTAAAATTTTCAGGTGAGCAAACTGAGATTTCAGACCATAAAATTCCTTATATATGTCATCAAGCTCTTTATTCATGTTCTTTAAGCTCGTTTTTGAAGAAACTGTTATGGCCAAATTGTAGTGATATAAAACTTTTAGCATTATTCTCAATATCTTCCAACTTCCTAAGATAAGGATCAAAGCTTTTGGGGTGATCCATACAGACAAGCAAGCGATCTAATACACAAGCAGACAAAAAGCAAACAAAGAGG
This sequence comes from Hordeum marinum, assembly GCA_022496015.1. Taxonomy (NCBI): domain Eukaryota; kingdom Viridiplantae; phylum Streptophyta; class Magnoliopsida; order Poales; family Poaceae; genus Hordeum; species Hordeum marinum. Next base: position 515,743 of record JAAAWK010000085.1, read on the forward strand.
CAAACGGAAGAAGGGCAAATAAAAAGGCAAATCTTTTTTTTTTCTGAAAATCGTTTTAGAAATGGGGGAGAGAAAAATGAGAGGCAAATGGCAAATAATGTAAATGCAAGAGATGAGTTTATGATGAGTTTAAATTGGCAAGTTGACAGGAGAGTTCTTGTCTTGAATTGCTATGAATTCTCCCCGGCAACGGCGCCAGAAACTCTTCGTGCTACTTCTTGAGCTTGCGTTGGTTTTTCCCTTGAAGTGGAAAGGGTGATGCAGCAAAGTAGAGATAAGTATTTCCCTCAGTTTTGAGAACCAAGGTATCAATCCAGTAGGAGGTACAAGCAAGTCCCCAATCTACACACCTGCACAAACAATCAAACACTTGCACCCAACGCGATAAAGGCATTGTCAATCCCTTCACGGTCACTTGCAAGGATGAGATCTGATAGAGATAGATATAAAAGATTACTAAAATGATAAGATACAATAAAATTAAATAAATTGCAGCAAGGTATTTTTGGTATTTTTATTTTATAGATCTAAAAATATAATATGGAAAATAGACCCGGGGGCCATAGGTTTCACTAGAGGCTTCTCTCTAGAAGGAAGATAATACAGTGGGTGAACAAATTACTGTCGACCAACTGATAGAAAAGCGCATAGTTATGATGATATCCTAGGAAATGATTATGCATATAGGCATCATGTTTGTGTCAAGTAGACCGATACAATTCTGCATCTACTACTATTACTCAACACATCGACCGACTCCTGCCTGCATCTAGAGTATAAAGTTCTTGAAGAACAGAGTAACACATTAAGTAAGATGACATGATGTAGAGGGATAAACTCAAGTAATATGATGAAAACCAAATCTTTTTATCCTTGATGGCTACAATACAAATACGTGCCTCGCTACCCCTACTTTGTCACTGGGTGAGGACACCGCAAGATTGAACCCAAAACTAAGCACTTCTCCCATTGCAAGAATTACCGATCTAGTTGGCCAAACCAAACCAATAACCCGAAGAGACTTACAAAGATATGAAATCATGCATATAAGAATTCAGAGAAGATTCAAATAATATTCATAGATAATCTGATCATAAAGCCACAATTCATCGGATCTCGACAAACACACCGTAAAAGAGTATTACATCGGATAGATCTCCACGAAGATCACACTAGTAGAATGTCGATCAGTAGTCCCGGTTGGGATGTGCCTTTAGTACCGGTTCCCCAACCAGTGCTAAAGGGTCGGGACTAAAGGTCCAGACCTTTAGTACCGCTTGGACCACGGACCGGTACTAAAGGCCCACCACGTGGCTGGCTGCGTGGGCTGGTGGTGGAGGACTTTTAGTACCGGTTGGTGATAAGTGTCTGTTTTTTCCCTTTTAATTAGGTTTTAGTTTTCCTCTCTATTTATTGTGTTTTCCATTCATTTCAAATTTATTTTACGGTGCTACATACTGTAAACATTAATTACACAAGTTGATGCATATATATATGTAATATAATATACAATATCTCTTACACAGTATATATACAAATGGAATTACACATTCATATATATTCTAGACTTATAACTTAAGGCCTAAAACCCGGCCAGGACTAGCTAGCTAGTGCCCCGGATGTAACCTCAGTTTTCTACTACTGATTTGCTGGCATTATTGAGGCGACGGTAAATAATAGTGCTCTCCGTTTGCATCAATGACATGTTGAAGAAAAATGCCGCAAATTCCTCTTGAAGTGCTACGAAGCGTTTCTTGGGTGAGTGCTTCGACAACATCGGCCAAAGCTGGAGTTGTCTTTCACGTGCTCCTCTGCGACGTATACGGCCTTCGGTCTGGATGCGAATGTTCTCGCAGAGGAAGTATCCACATAAATTTGTCCCCCGTGGCTGCTTCGCACACTTTGCAAAAGAATATAATTCAATAAGATAACTAATAATCAAGCATGATAATGGTATTGAAAATAGAATTAAAGAGATGCGCAGACCTAGTAGTACTACTTAATTACCTGCATCTTTTTCCACTTTAGCCTCATGGTCCATTGACGACCATGATGGTTTTTTCTATCATCTTTTTCCAAACACTACGCGGCAAAGAAAAAACGAAAGAGTTATTATAATTACTTTTGATATCAGGAAATAATGAAAGAAAGCGAGGTCAATAAAGATTGAAATTATCGTTCTATCATAAAATACAAGTCCACGTATGATTGTTCTGGTGTATTTAGTGAGTCATACACTTGAACAAGTCCATCCGCGAGGATAATATATAGGAGGATATAGTGGTCTCGGTGCAGAAGTTTATATAATTAAGCAGCCATGCATATAACTCATCAACTACACTTGAGAGCAAGCTAGTAAGAAAAAATTGAATTTGTAGTATACAAGAGAGTAAACACTCACCCCATGTTGTAAGGAAATATTATAGTAGATTTGATATTCATTAGTGCCTCTAGAAAATTTTCCAAGAGATCTTCTGTGTCCTTGGCATAATGTTTTACCACATGACCATTAACGGTACTTGGGTCGATGAACACAATGTCATCGATTCCCTCTTGTTTCAATTCTCACATCTTCAATCAGCAAAATAGCATAGAAAAGAACATATATAGTGAGGATAAGCCAATGAACGATATCTTAGCTAGAGACTTAAATTATTAAAGATATAAATCACTTACAGACATAGATAGACAAGAAGCAATCTAGCTACTAGCTATGGCCCCGTACGTCTGTGGTAAACTACTCATGCTTCATTGGAAGGGCAATGGTGTTGACGTAGAAGCCCTCCGTGATCGAATCCTCCTCTGGCAGATCACCGAAAAAAGCCCCAAGATGGGATCTAATGGGAACAGAGGCTTGCAGCGGCGGAAAAGTATTTTTGTGGATGCTTCTAGTATTGGGTAAATATATAGGCGAAGAATTAGGGTTGGAAGGTCTATGGGGGCCCACAAGCCAGGGGGCGCACTCCCTAGGGCATGCCCTGGCGGGTTATGGCCTCCCCGTAGGTCTTCTGGCCTCTTCTCCAAGCTTCCTGGGTGTCTTATGGTCCAAGAAAAATCATCACGTAAGTTTTATTCCATTTGGACTCCGTTTGATATTCCTTATCTGCAATACTCAAAATCAAGGAAAAAAATAGAAACTGACACTAGGCTCTAGGTTGATAGGTTAGTCCCAAAAATAATATAAAATAGCATATTAATGCATATAAAACATCAAAAATAGATAATATAATAACATCGAACAATAAAAAAATATGGATACATTGGAGATGAATCAATACTCATCGTCGACTCGTTCGCGACGACGTCGTGCTTCAGAGGCACCATGTCCGGGACTGGGCTCCGCTAGGCTGGCCCTGGGAGTTGCTACCTTCCGAGGCGCGCAGCTTGGTGAGGAACTGAGCTCCCGTCATCGACCCGGAGCTTCTTTGGTGGCGTTCGCATGGGCTACATTCGGTGCGGAGGCAGCCGGTCCCGCCGGAGGTGGTACGTCACCGTGTTAGGGAGGAGGACGAGCACGTCCGTCGCTACATGGTTGCGATGGACGTCAGGGTCTCCAATACCTGATAGGTTCTTCGAGGATCTGACCCAAGCTATGATCCTGTGATGGTTCCTTCACTTTGGGTGTCCACCGCCCGCCCCTCAGGAACCGCGAGTGAACTAGATTCTTCGATAATATTTGATCTGTATTACCTAGTGATGTTATATGATAATATTCGAGATGTATTAGTGATAATTAATACTCGAGATGTATTCGAGATTATATTCGATAATATTCGGAACAATGTATTCGAGATTATATTCGATGATGCATACTATCTGGATTATTCAAGATGTATTAGTGATATTATTTGAGATTTATATTGTCTACTATGATTCAGTTTTTCCTTATTGATTGCATTCTAATTGGAATACTAAATTGTTTTGTCTTTCTTCTAGATTAGTTAATATAAGCTATGGACAATACCGGCAAATACGGAGAAGAGACCATGTTCGACATGATACGCTCCCCGATCCCAGATGAGAATGAACCCGGAGATGAAGACTCACAATATATGAACAATTCCAGTGAGGGAGTATTAATATTTGATGAAGACAAACGAAGAAACGAAGGCCACAACAATGTTGACGAAGGAATTGTTCTTCAAATAACAAAGACCAGTGAGGTATATATATAAGGCCTCTGGTGATCATTACGTGTATTAATTGCTTTGTATATATATATTAATGAATTGATATTTCTTATTTTAATTAGCCCCTCGGATCAAGCAAATCTTCTACAAGTAGGGCAGTACGAGGCCCGACCCGAAGGTTGCAGGCTGGCATAAAGTACAACATCGATGCCAGCAAAGAAAATGGCGAACCGCTTGCTCCTAAAAAGAATGCGGGCAAATGGATTCATCAATGCAGAGTTATTGTCAGGGACCAAATCCCAATCTCCATTCAAGAATGGAATAAGCCAGCAAAGGGAGATCGAGGAGTTACTTTTGTCAACGAAAGAGCAAAAGATTTGCTTTGGGAATCGCTCATGGCACATTTCACCCTACCAGATCATTTGACAGATGAAGAATGGGAGGACGTCAAGAAGAGTACTCTTAAGAAGATGGCGATAGCATTCAACAACCACAAGGAAATAATATGGACCAAGTATGAAGCAGATGGAAAGAAGACTCCAGCATTCAAGGCAACACTGGAGAAGGCAAAGGATCACTAGGACGCACTCGCGTAGTTCAAGGAATTGGAATTAGCTAAGGAACAGTCGAGAATAAACAAGATTAATGCTGTGAAAAAAAGTGGCACCATACTCTGGGGCCAGGTGGCTACCAGGTCGCCCGGCCTAAGTGGGATCTCGCTGAGGAACATATGATTGTTGCAGGAGTCACTCCAGTTACATTGAGTTGGCCCCCAGGTGCAGGACTTGGTTTTATGGGCATAGGGGGAAGTTTGACCCAGAGACAAGGCTGGTTAAGGAGCGGGCAAGTCTTAAAGAAGCCACCAATGAATTACTTGTTGCAATAGAGGATGCTCAAACGGGGAAGTACAAGCCCTATAGAGAGAATGACAAGCTTACGCGTGCCCTGAAGAATCATGAACACCCCGGACGAACACGAGGCAAAGGCATTGTTCCGTGGTTTGAGGGGTTTGCGGATTGGAACACCACTTACAGAAGTCGTGCGAGAAAGAGGAAGCACGAGGAGGAGTAGAGGAAGCAGGAAGTAGACCGCCTTCAACTGGTAGAATCAAAGCACGCGGAGTTGGAACGTGCTTTCCTAAGGCAGCAAGAGCAAATCGACTCACTTAGCCAGGAAAGGGTGTTTCAGCAACAGCAGCAAGCAGATCTAGTATCGGAAACAACCGTCCCATCTATGCCGAAAAGCAGCGTGGGTTCCACCCCGGTCGATGATGCACTGCTGGATAGATACCCTATGGATGATATCAAAGATAAGAAAAATTGTGAGCTACACATGAAAGTCAAGAAAATATCCATGAAGGTGGCGGATGGCTATGCTTTGACAAATCCCCCTGAAGCAAACTTCCATTGCAATCCAATTTCAGCTGGCTATGCTTGTGTCGGGGTTGATGAAGTGATGTCAGGATATCACGAGATAGAGCTTGACATTCCTGGAGGTGATGAGGAGCGCACATTGGGAGAGGCCATACATTGTATCATGCTATGGAGAAAGGATTGCATCATATTTCCAAGGCCACCGACTCCTCCTCCAAGTCTGCCGCGTCAGCAAGCTCCTCCTCCAAGTGCGTCGCGTCAACAAGCTCCTCCTCCAAGTCCGCCACCGCGTCAGCCTACTCCAACCCTGCCCGAGATATAGCATGGCACTAGTCCTCCAAGTCCGCCACAGCGTTTACCGACTCCAACCCTGCCCGAGGCGCAGCACGGCGCTAGTCCATCGTCGTGTCAGCCATCTCCACCACCCCACCCCGAGACGGAGCCCATCAACGCGAGTCTGCCATATTGATCTCGGGCACGTCAGCCTTCTCCAAAGCAGAAAAGAGCACCAAGCAAGAAATCTCCTCTTGCCAAAAAGAAGTTGCCTTACGATATGACTAATGAGGAACTCGACGCCGAAGTGGCTGCCCAACTGAAGGCCCATTTTGCACGAAAACAGCCCATGCCGAAGGAGAAAATACCCGATGAAGTCATAAAACCGTTTATTGATAATGCTCAACCGGCTGTGAAGAGGATGGCCTCAGACTATGACCGTATTATTAAGAAGTTATATCATGCACAGGAGTCGATCTCGAGCCAAGCACGTAGTAGTAAATGCGGGAGAACTGTTCCCTGGCTGGGAGAACAGGCAGTCCAATCAATCCCCCCGCTCATTGTACAACAATCACATATGAGTACCGCTAATCTGCCAGAAATAACCGACGCTCATAGACAGATGGCTAAAGAGGGCGGTTGCACTGTTTAACAACTCCTTGGCATCGAGGATCTCCCCAAGATTCAAGATCATGAAGTAGCATGGAAATATGTCCCCGGCCAAGATCTGGTCAGGGATGTCTGATACGTCTCCAACGTATCTATAATTTTTGATTGTTCCATGCTATTATATTATCTGTTTTGGATGTGTTACATACATTAATATGCTATTTTATATTATTTTTGGGACTAACATATTAACACAGAGCCAAGTGCCAGTTTTTGTTTTTCCCTGTTTTTGAGTTTTACAGATAAGGAATATCAAACGGAGTCCAAACGGAATAAAACTTTCATGATGATTTTTCTTGGACCAAAAGACACCAAAAGGACTTGGAGTCCAAGTCAGGAGACCCACCAGGCGATGACAAGCCGCCAGGGCACGCCCTAGGGGGGGTGCCCCTAGGGCTTGTGGACGCCTGGCAGGCCCCCTGACCCTCTTCCTGGCCTATGTATTCTCATATATTCCAAAATCAACGGAGGCGTCCACAAAAATACTTTTCCGCCATCGCAAGCCTCTGTTCCCGTGAGATCCCATCTAGGGACCTTTTCCGGTGATCTGCCGGAGGAGGAATCGACCACGGAGGGCTTCTACATCAACACCATTACCCTTCTGATGAAGTGTGAGTCATTTACCACAGACCTTCGGGTCCATAGCTAGTAGCTATATGGCTTCTTCTCTCTCTATGTTCTTCGATACCATGTTCTCCATGATCTTCGTGGAGATCTATCCAATGTAATACTCTTTTGCGGTGTGTTTATCGAGATCCGATGAATTGTGGGTTTATGATCAGATTATCTATGAATATTATTTGAATCTTTTGTGAATTCTTATATGCATGATTTCATATCTTTGTAAGTCTCTTCGAGTTATTTGTTTGGTTTGGCCAACTAGATCGGTAATTCTTGCAATGGGAGAAGTGCTTAGTTTTGGGTTCAATCTTGTGGTGTCCTCACCCAGTGACAAAGTAGGGGTAGCGAGGCATGTATTTGTATTGTTGCCATCAAGGATAAAAAGATGGGGTTTTCGTCATATTTCTTGAATTTATCCCTCTACATCATGTCATCTTACTTAATGCGTTACTCTGTTCTTCATTAACTTAATACTCTAGATGTAGGCAGGAGTCGGTCTACTTTACACGGACGTGATGCCTATATGCATAATCATTGCCCTATACATCATCATAACTATGCGCTATTCTATCAATTGCTCGGCAGTAATTTGTTCACCCACCGTATTATTTTCCTTCAAGAGAGAAGCTTCTAGTGAAACCTATGGCCCCCGGGTCTATTTTCCATATTATATTTTCAGATCTATAAACCAAAAATACCAAAAATACCCTGGTGCAATTTATTTACTTTTACTTTAATTATCGTTTTAGTAATCATTTATATCTACCTATATCAGATCTCATCCTTGCAAGTGACCGTGAAGGGATTGGCAACCTCTTTTTCGCGTTGGGTGCAAGTGTTTGATTGTTTGTGTAGGTGCATAGATTGGGGACTTGCTTGTACCTCCTACTAGATTGATACCTTGGTTCTCAACTGAGGGAACTACTTATCTCTACTTTGTTGCATCACCATTTTCTCTTCAAGGGAAAAACAACGCAATCTCAAGAAGTACCAGGAAGAATTTCTGGCGCCGTTGCCTGGGAGGTCTACATCAAGCCTACCAAGTACCCATCATAAACTCATCTCTTGCATTTACATTATTTTCCATTTGTCTATCATTTTCCTCCCCCCCACTTCTAAAATGATTTTCAGAAAAACCAAAAAGATTTTCCTTTTTATTTGCCCTTCTTTTCATTCGATCTTGTGTTTTCTTGTGTTACCATGTGCCTTCTTTTTGCTTGCATCTTCTCTTGCTAAAATTTTATGGATCCTCATCCATAGGCTAATCCCTTTAAGAGATCCAATTATGATGAACCAATTGCTAGTGAGTTTTGTGCACTAGATTATCTTCATGAACTTTTGCTTGAAATTCGTGAATCTAAAAATTGTGATAAAGTGTTAAAAGAAGAAATTTATGAAGTGATTCACGATAACTCCTTGGATGAAAATCATGATTGCAATGGTTCTACTATAAATTCTATTAATTTCAGTTGTGCTAATGATATGCAAAACCCTAAGCTTGGGGATGCTAATTTTGCTATGACCACTACTTGTTGCAATGATCATGATTGGGGTGATATTTTTATGATCTTGAAAATTTATTTAAGCCTCATGATGAATATGTTTGCAATAATATTTAAAGTGGGTTTGGAAGAGTGTCAACTCTAGGTAATAATGATCCCACTACTCTGGAGTATGATCAATCTTATGGAATTTTTGATAAAAGTGGGCTTGGAGAGGTCATGACTTTAGTTAATGTTAATCCCACTATCTTGGAAGAGTGTCAACTTTGCATGCATGTGAATCATGTAGAGAATATGTTATGTGATAGATATATTGTTTAATTTGAATATGATCCCACATGTAATTATTACGAGAGAGGAAAATATGGTTGTAGAAATTTTCATGTCACTAAATTACCTGTCGTCATATTGAGATTGCTATTGTTTCTTTCTTCTTCCTTGCATATGCTAGTTTTTGCTTGTATTGATAAATCTTTTACCTATAAAATGCCTATGCATATGAAGTATGCTAGACTTAAACTTGATTTTCACATGCTATACGATGCTCTCTTTGTGCTTCAATTCTTGTCTTTCATGCGAGCATCATTAAACTTATCAATGCCTAGCTAAAAGGCTTTAAAGAAAAGCGCTTGTTGGGAGGCAACCCAATTGTATTTTTTGTTTTTTGTTTTAGTTTCTGTTATTGACTGATTTACACATTATTAATTCTGTAGTGATTGTTTTTATTTTTTTAATTAGTGTTTGAGCCAAGTAAGAGCTTTGGGATGGTCTATGGTAATAGTTTATTTGATCTTGCTGAAAAACAGAAACTTTGTTGCCCAGTACAGGAATTTTATAAATGCACAGAAGTTTCAATTGGATCTGAACTGTTTACACAAGATTTTTATATGAATTTCCCACATTGTCCTAATTTTTCAGGATTTTTAGAGTTACAGAAGTGTGCGAAGTTTCCAGATTGCTACAGAATGTTCTGTTTTTGTCAGATTCGGTTTTCTTTGTGTTGTTTGCTTATTTTGATGCATCTATGGGTAGTATCGGGGGGGGGGGGGTATGAACTATGGATAAGTTGTAATACATTAGATATTACACCAATATAAATAAAGAATGAGTTCACAATAGTTCCAAAAGTGGTATTTTATTTTCTTATACTAACGGATCTCACGAGTTTTCTGTTGAGTTTCGTGTTGTGAAGTTTTCAAGTTTTGGGTAAAGATTTGATGGAATCTGGAATAAGGAGTGTCAAGAGCCTAAGCTTGGGGATGCCCAAGGCACCCCAAGGTAATATTCAAGGATACCAAAGATCCTAAGCTTGGGGATGCCCCAGAAGGCATCCCTTCTTTCGTCTTCAATACATCGGTAAATTTACTTGAGGCTATATTTTTATTCACCACATGATATGTGTTTTGCTTGGAGCGTATTCTATGATATGATTCTTTGCTTTTTAGTTTTCCACAATCATCCTTTATGCACACATCTTTTGAGAGCGACACGTATGAATCGTGAATTTATTAGAATACTCTATGTGCTTTACTTATATCTTTTGAGCTAGGCAATTTGCTCTAGTGCTTCACTTATATCTTTTTAGAGCACGGTGGTGGTTTTATTTTATAGAAATTGAACTCTCTTTCTTCACTTATATTAATTTGAGAGTCTCTAAACAGCATGGTAATTAGCTTAGCTTATGAATTTAGTCCAAATATAATGGGCATCCAAGAGGGATATAATAAAAATTTCATATAAAGTGCATTGAATACGATGAGAAGTTTGATTGCTTGCATATTGTTTTGAGATATAAAGATGATGATATTAGAGTCATGCTCGTGAGTAATTGTGGATTGGTATAAATACTTGTGTTAAAGTTTGTGATTCTCGTAGCATGCATGTATGGTGAACCGTTATGTGACGAAGTCGGAGGATGATTTATTTATTGATTGCCTTCCTTTGTGTGGAGGTCGGGATCGCGCGATGGTTAACTCCTACCAACCCTTCCCCTAGGAGCATGCATCTAATGCTTTGTTTCGATAGCTAATAAACTTTGCAATAAGTGTGTGAATTATTTATGACTAATGTTGAGTCCATGGATTATACGCACTCTCACCCTTCCACCATTGCTAGCCTCTCTAGTACCGCGCAACTTTGGCTGGTGCATTAAACCCAAATACCTTCCTCAAAACAGCCACCATAACTACCTATTATGGCATTTCCGTAGCCATTTCGAGATATATTGCCATGCATCTTCCACCGTTCGGTTTATTATGACACGCACCATCACTGTCATATTGGTTTGCATGATCGTAAGATAGCTAGCATGTTTTGATGGCTACGCTAGATCGTTGCACATCCAGGTACACCGCCGGAGGCATTCATATAGAGTCATATGAGTAAAGGATGATGGAAACTATGATTCCCTCACAAGTTGGGATGAGTCTCCGGACTTTACAAAAACATAAAAGGGGCTAGAGAAGCCCAAATAAAAAAAGAGGCCAAAGATGCCCACCAAAAAAATGAGAGAAAAGAGAGAAGGGACAATGTTACTATCCTTTACCACACTTGTGCTTCATAGTAGCACCATGATCTTCATGATAGAGAATCTCCTATGTTGACACTTTCATATACTAGTGGGAATTTTTCATTATAGAACTTGGCTTGTATATTCCAATGATGGGCTTCCTCAAATTTCCCTAGGTCTTCGTGGGCAAGCGAGTTGGATGCACACCCACTTAGTTTCCTTTTGAGATTTCATACCCTTATAGCTCTAGTGCATCCGTTGCATGGTAATCCCTACTCACTCATATTGATATCTTTTGATGGGCATCTCCATAGCCCGTTGATACGCTGAGTTGGTGTGAGACTATCTCCTTCTTTTTGTCTTCTCCGCAAACACCATATTCTATTCCACCCATAGTGCTATGTCCATGGCTCACGCTCATGTATTGCATGAAAGTTGAAAAAGTTTGAGAATACTAAAGTGTGAAAACAATTGCTTGGCTAAAACCGGGTTTGTGCATGATTTAATATTTTTGTGTGATGAAGATGGAGCATAGCCAGACTATATGATTATGTATGGATAGCTTTCTTTGGCCATGTTATTTTGAGAAGACATGATTTCTTTGTTAGTATGCTTGAAGTATTATTGTTTTTATGCCAATATTAAACTTTTGTTTTGAATCTTATGGATCTGAACATTCATGCCACAATAAAGAATATTACATGGATAAATATGTTAGGTAGAATTAGATACATCTCCAATGTATCTACAATTTTTGATTGTTGCTTGCTATTATATTATCTATTTTGGATGTTTTATATGCATTAATATGCTATTTTATATTATTTTTCGGACTAACCTATTAACCTAGAGCCCAGTGCTAGTTTATGTTTTTTCCTTGTTTTTGAGCTTCGCGGAAAAGGAATATCAAACGGAGTCCAAACGGAATAAAAATATACGGAGAATATTTTTGGAAAATATAAAAAATACTGGAGCAAAAAGATACCAGAGAGGAGTCCCGAGGCAGCCAAAAGCCTAGGGGGCGCCCCCCTAGGGCGTGCCGCTTGTCTTATGGGCCCCTCGGGAGTCCCCCTGACTTGATTCCAACGCCAAGTACTCCTATAAATCCCGTAACCCCCAGAAAGAAACCTAGATCGGGAGTTTTGCCACCGCAAGCCTGTGTAGACATGAAAAACCAATCGGGAGCCCGTTCTGGCACCCTGTCGGAGGGGGAAACCATCACCGGTGGCCATCTTCATCATCCTGGCGGTCTCAATTATGAGGAGGGTGTAATTCACCCTCGGGCTGAGGGTATGTACCAGTAGCTATGTGTTTGATCTCTCTCTCTCTTGCGCGTTCTTGAGATGGCATTATCTTGATGTACTGCGAGCTTTATTAATATAGATAAATCATATGGAGTTTTCCCCTCTCTATCTGCTTGTGATGAATTGAGTTTTCCCTTTGAAGTTTTCTTATCGGATTGAGTCTTTAAGGATTTGAGAACACTTGATGTATGTCTTGGGATGGGATATCTGTGGTGACAATGGGATGTTCTATTGATCCACTTGATCTATGTTTTGGTGATCAACTTGTGGGTTCCGTGACCTTGGGAATCTATGCATAGGGGTTGGCACACATTTTTGTCTTGATTCTCCAGTAGAAACTTTGGGGCACTCTTTGAAGTTCTTTGTGTTGGATTGAATAGATGAATGTGAGATTGTGTAGCATGTCATATAATCGAACCCGTGGGTAGTCGTGGTGACATTGGAGTGCCTAGGTGACATTAGGGTTTCAGTTGATGTGTATCTTAAGGTGTTATTCTAGTACGAACTCTAGGGCCGTTCGTGAGAATTAATGGGGATGGCTCATACGATTGATTGAAAAGGATAACTTTGAGGTGGTTTCGTACCCTACAATAATTTCTTTGTTTGTTCTCCGCTATGAGTTACTTTGGAGTGAACTCTTTGTTGCACGTGAGGGATTTACATATGATTCAACTATGTCAACAATGTTGGGAGATCGCACTAGTGAAAGTATGAACCCTAGGCCTTGTTTCTAAGCATTGTAATACCTATTGTGCTCACTTTTGTTACAAGTTACCTTGCTTATTTTATATTTTCATATTACAAAAACCTATATCTACTATCCATACTACACTTGTATCACCATCTCTTCGCTGAACTAGTGCACCTATACAATTTACCATTGTATTGGGTGTGTTGGGGACACAAGAGACTCTTTGTTATTTGGTTGCAGGCTTGTTTGAGAGAGATCATATTCATCGTATGCCTCCCATGTACTGATAAACCTTAGGTCATCCACTTTAGGGAAAATTTCTTCTGTCCTACAAACCTCTGCACTTGGAGGCCCAACAACGTCTACAAGAAGAAGGTTGCATAGTAGACATCAAGCTCTTTTCTAGCGCCGTTGCCGGGGAGGAAAGTGCTTGAAGTTATATCTTTAGATCTTGCAATTGAATCTTTTAGTTTCTTGTTTTATCACTAGTTTAGTCTATGAAAGAAAACTACAAAAAAATGCAATTGAGGTTGCCTCATATACTTCATCTTTTTAATGTCTCGTGAAAATGATGGAAAGGTAAATTGTGCCAAAGTGTTAGAAGAAGAAATCAATAAAATGTTTGGCACTAAATATTTATATGAGGAGCATGATTGCAATGTTGTTAGTATGAATTCTTTGAATATCCATGATGCTAATGATATGCAAAGATACAAGCTTGGGGATGCTATGTTTGATCAAGATGATATTGTTAGTCCCCCCACTTGAATGATCAAATTTATTATGATGAAAGCATGCCTCCTATTTATGATTATTATTGTGATGACATTTATGCTAAATAATAATGATAACCATGAAACTTGTTATCATGATTTTAATTTTCAATTGGATTATGCCTCACATGATAGTTAGTTTGTTGAGTTTGCTCCTACCACTATTAATCATGAGAAGAAATTTGCTTATGTGGAGAGTAATAAATATTTTATGCATGTGGATCATGAAAATAATGCTTTATGTGATACCTATATTGTTGAATTCATTCATGATGCAACTGAAAATTATTATGAGAGAGGAACATATGCTTTTACACATCTCAATAATATCAAGCTTCCTCTCTATGTGTTGAAAGTTTTGAAGTTATGCTTGTTTTATCTTCCTATGCTAGTTGATTCTTGTTCCCATGAATTATTTTCTCACAAAATACCTATGCATAGGGAGTGGGTTAGACTTAAATTTTCTAGTCATTTTCTTCATGATTCTCTCTTCCATGTTTCAATTTTTATCTTTTATGTGAGCATCATTGAAATCAACATGCCTAGCTTGAAAGGCATTAAAGAAAAGTGCATGTTGGGAGAAAACCCAAAACTTTTACCTACTATTTTTGTGTGTTTACATGATTAATATACTGTAGTAATCATGTTATATATGTTTTATTTCAACAAAGTGCCAAGTAAGACCTTTGGGATGGTGTGGATACTTGTTGATTTGATTCTGTGCAGAAACAGAAACTTTTGTGCCCAGTGAAGAATTTTTATAACTTCACCAGAGGGTTAAAAGCTTCTGAAAGTTTTACACATGATTCACATACAAATTTCCTATATTTCCTAATTTTTCAGAATTTTTGGAGTTGCAGAAGTTTGGTTATTGTTCAGATCATTACAGATTGTTCTGTTTTTGACAGATTCTGTTTTCAATGCATGGTTTACTTGTTTTAGTGTTTCCATAGCTTATATTAAGTGTTATAAATTGTGGAAATGATAAGTTACATTAGGAATTGTATGAGAACAATTATTAATATTATATTTTACTGTACCCAAGTGAATGATTTGCTCTTTATCATACTAACCCATCTCACGAAGTTCCCTTAAGTTTTGTGTTGTGAAGTTTTCAAGTTTTGGGTAAAGATTTGATGGACTATGGAATAAGGAGTGTCAAGAGATTAAACTTGGGGATTACCAAGGCACCCCAAGGTAATATTCAAGGAATATCCAAACAACTAAGCTTGGGGATGCCCCGGATGGCATCCCCTCTTTTGTCTTCAATCTGTCGGTAAATTTAATTGAGGCTACATTTTTATTCACCACATGATATGTGTTTTTCTTGGAGCATAATTTTTTTGTTAATATTTTCTGGATGTTATTTATATTAATGTTTTGCATGTTTTATTTCAATAAAAGTGTCAAGGGTAGCCTTCACCATGCTCAATTTGCAAGTATATGAGTTGCTGTTTCAAAACAGAAAGTTTGTTGTTAGTGAAAAAATTCCCTAGAATAGTCAGTATGTGATGAAGTCTTGAAATTTTTACACAGCATGCTATTATAAATTCTCTACAGTGTGGTAAATTTTCAGAATTTTTGGAGTTAATTAAGTATGGATCTTGCTGCATTCTTTACAGACTATTCTGTTTAGGCAGATTGCTGTTATGTTTGCATTGTTTGCATATGTTGGCTTGTTTAATGATTCTATTTAAGGATGGAAGTATTAAATATGCAGAGGCATTTATTACACAATGTTAAACAATAATTTTAGTCATTTTCTACAGTACATAATGATAAGGTTTTCCATTGATATATACTAACTTATCTCACGAGTTTTTGTTGAGTTTTGTGTGGATGAAGTTTTTTGAGATTTAGGAAAACCGTGATATGAGAGGAATTAAGCAGACACAAGAGATCAAGCTTGGCAATGTCCAAGGAATCCCTAATGGATATTTCAAGAAGTCTCAAGCATCTAAGCTTGGGGATTCCCCGGTTGGCATCCCACCTTTCTTCTTCAACAATGATCGGTTAGTATCGGTTGACCCTAAGTTTTTGCTTCTTCACATGATATGTGCTATCCTTAGAATGTCATTGTATTTTGTTTTGCTGTTTGAATAAAGTACTTAATATCTGAAATTCTTAGATGAGAGAGTCTTCACATAGCTACATAATTATTCAACTACTCATTGATCTTCACTTATACCTTTTTAGAGTAGTTTGTCATGAACTCTCATGCTTCACTTATATGACTTTGTGAGTCTCTAAATAGCATGGTAATTTTCTTTGGTTATGAATTTAGTCCTAATATGATGGGCATCCAGGAGGGATATAATAAAAACTTTCATATAAAGTGCATTGAATACTATGAGAAGTTTGATTCCTTATGATTTTTTTGAGATATAAAGATGGTGATATTAGAATCATGCTAGTGAGTAATTGTGGATTGGTAGAAATACTTGTGTTAAAGTTTGCGATTCCTGTAGCATCCCCGTATGGTGAACCGTTATGTGATGAAGTCGAAGCATGATTTATTTATTTATTGCCTTCCTTTGTGTGAAGGTCGGGATCACGCGATGGTTAACTCCTACCAACCCTTCCCCTAGGGGCATGCATATAATGCTTTGTTTCGATAGCTAATAGACTTTTGCAATAAGTATGTGAGTTCTTTATGACTAATGTTGATTCCATGGATTATATGCACTCTCACCCTTCCACCACTGCTAGCCTCTATTGTACCGCACAACTTTGACCGGTGCATTAAAGCCACGATATACCTTCCTCAAAACAGCCACCATACCTACCTATTATGGAATTTTTATATCCATTCCGAGATATATTGCCATGCAACTTCCACCATTCCGTTTATTATGACACGCATCATCATTGTCATATTGCTTTGCATGATCATGTAGTTGGCATCGTATTTGTGGCAAGGCCACCATTCATAATTTTCATACATGTCACTCTTGAGTCATTGCACATCCCAGTACACCGTTGGAGGCATTCACATAGAGTCATATTTTATTCTAAGTATCGAGTTGTAATTCTTGAGTTGTAAGTAAATAAAAGTGTGTTGATCATCATTATTAGAGCATTGTCCCATGTGAGGAAATGATGATGGAAGCTATGATTCCCTCACAAGTTGGGATGAGTTTCCGGACTTTACAAAAAAGAGAGGCCAATTAAGCCCAAATAAAAAAGAGAGGCCAAAGAAGCCCACAAAAAAAATGAGAGAAAAGAGAGAAGGGACAATGCTACTATTCTTTTTTCCACACTTGTGCTTCAAAGTTGCACCATGATCTTCATGATAGAGAGTGTCATATGTGGTCACTTTCATATACTAGTGGGAATTTTTCATTATAGAACTTGGCTTGTATATTCCAATGATGGGCTTCCTCAAATTAGCCTAGGTCTTCATGAGCAAGCGAGTTGGATGCACACCCACTTAGTTTCTTTTGAGCTTTCATACATTTATAGCTCTAGTGCATCCGTTGCATGGCACTCCCTACTCACTCACATTGATATATATTGATGGGAATCTCCATAGTCCTTTGATATGCCTAGTTGGTGTGAGACTATATCCTTCTTTTTGTCTTCTCCACAACCACCATATTCTATTCCACGTATAGTGCTATATCCAGGGCTCACGCTCATGTATTGCATGAAAGTTGAAAAAGTTTGAGAATACTAAAGTGTGAAATAATTGCTTGTCTAAAACCGGGGTTGTGCATGATTTAATAGTTTGTGTGATGAAGATGGAGCATAGCCAGACTATATGATTTTGTAGGGATAGCTTTCTTTGGCCAAGTTATTTTGAGAAGACATAATTGCTTTGTTAATATGATTGAAGTATTATTGTTTTTACGTCAATATTAAACTTTGGTTTGGAATCTATGGATCTGAACATTCATGCCACAATAAAGAAAATTACATGGATAAATATGTTAGGTAGCATGCCACATCAAAAATTCTATTTTTATCATTTACCTACTCGAGGATGAGCAGGCATTAAGCTTGGGGATGCTTGATACGTCTCCAACGTATCTATAATTTTTGATTGTTCCATGCTATTGTAGTATCTATTTTGGATGTTTTATATGCATTAATATGCTATTTTATATTATTTTTGGGACTAACCTATTAACCTAGAGCCTAGTGCCAGTTTCTGTTTTTCCTTGTTTTTGAGCTTCGCAGAAAAGGCATATCAAATGGAGTCCAAACGGAATAAAAATTTACGGAGAATATTTTTGGAAAATATAAAAGATACTGGAGCAAAAAGATAGTAGAGAGAATTCCCGCGGCAGCCACAAGCCTAGCAAGCGCGCCCCCTAGGGCGCGCCCCTAGCTTGTGGGCCCCTCAGGAGTCCCTGATACGTCTCCAACATATCTATAATTTTTGATTTTTTCATGCTATTATGTTATCAACTTTGGATGTTTTATATGCATGAATATGCTATTTTATATTATTCTTGGGATTAACCTATTAACCTAGAGCCTAGTGCCAGTTCTTGTTTTTTCCGTGTTTTTGACCTTTTTCAGATAGGAATATCAAACGGAGTCCAAACGGAATAATACTTTCGCAGTGATTTTTTATGGAAAATATCAAAAATACCAGAAGGAAAAGATACCGGAGAGGAGTCCCGAGGAAGCCACGAGCCTGGGAGGCATGCCCACCCCCCTGGGCGCGCCTGGGAGGCTCATGACTCCCTCGTGGGTCCTCCTGACTTATTCTCGACGCCATCTGGTCTTATAAATACAAAAACCTCCAAAAATAAACCTAGATCGGGAGTTCCGCCGCCGCAAGCCTCTATAGCCACCAAAAACCAATCGGGAGCCTGTTCCAGC
Organism: Hordeum marinum; assembly: GCA_022496015.1. Lineage (NCBI taxonomy): Eukaryota > Viridiplantae > Streptophyta > Magnoliopsida > Poales > Poaceae > Hordeum > Hordeum marinum. The sequence continues at coordinate 534,418 of JAAAWK010000085.1, forward strand.
ACCCTGCCGAAGGGGGAATCCATCTCCGGCGGTCATCTTCATCATCCCCGGCGATCTCCATGATGAGGAGGTAGTAGTTCACCCTCGGGGCTGAGGGTATGTACCAGTAGCTATGTGTTTGATCTCTCTCTCATGTTCTTGAGATGTCTTCATCTCTATGTACCGCGGGCTTTGCTACTATAGTTGGATCTTATGATGTTCTTCCCCCTCTCCCTTCTTGTAATGAATTGAGTTTTCCCTTTGAAGTTATCTTATCGGATTGAGTCTTTAAGAAGACTTGACGTATGTCTTGCATGTGTCTATCTGTGGTGACAATGGGATATTCATGTGAGTACTTGATGTATGTTTTGGTGATCAACTTGCGGGTTTCGTGACCTCGGGAACCTATGCATATGGGTTGGCACACATTTTGACTCTCTGGTAGAAACTTCGGGGCACTCTTTGAAGTTCTATGTGTTGGTTGAATAGATGATTCTGAGATTGTGTGATGCGTATGATGTCTACTATGCAGCCTTCTCCTTGTAGACGTTGTTGGGCCTCCAAGTGCAGAGGTCTGTAGGACAGTAGCAATTTTCCCTTAAGTGGGTGATCTAAGGTTTATCAATCCGCGGGAGGCGTCGGATGAAGATGGTATCTCTCAAGCAACCCTGCAACCAAATAACAAAGAGTCTCTTGTGTCCCCAACACACCCAATACAATGGTAAGTCGTATAGGTGCACTAGTTCGGCGAAGAGATGGTGATACAAGTGCAATATGGATAGTGGATATAGGTTTTTGTAATCTGAAAATATAAAAACAGCAAGGTAACTAATAGTAAAAGTGAGCACGAACGGTATTGCAATGCGTGGAAACAAGGTCTAGGGTTCATACTTTCACTAGTGGAAGTTCTCTAAAAAATGATAACATAATTGGATCATATAACTAGCCCTCAATGTGCAACAAAGAGTCACTCCAAAGTCACTAATATCGGAGAACAAACGAAGAGATTATTGTCGGGTACGAAACCACCACAAAGTTATTCTTTCTGATCAATCCATTCAAGAGTCCGTCGTAAAATGAGTTCGTACTAGAATAACACCTTAAGACACATATCAACCAAGACCCTAATGTCACCTAGATACTCCATTGTCACCTCAAGTATCCGTGGGCATGATTATACGAGATGCATCACACAATCTCAAAATCATTTATTCAACCAACACACAGAACTTCAAAGAGTGCCCCGAAGTTTCTACCAGAGAGTCAAAACGTTTGCCAATACCTATGCATACGTTCCCGAGGTCATGAAACCCGCAAGTTGATCACCAAAACATACATCAAGTACTCACATGAATATCCCATTGTCACCACAGATAGACACGTGCAAGACATACATCAAGTGTTCTTAAAGACTCAGTTCGATAAGATAACTTCAAAGGGAAAACTCAATTCATTACAAGAAGGGAGAGGGGGAAGAACATCATAAGATCCATCTATAGTAGCAAAGCCCGTGGTACATCGATATCAAGACATCTCAAGAACACGAGAGAGAGAGAGAGATCAAACACATAGGTACTGGTACATACCCTCAGCCCCGAGGGTGAACTACTCCTTCCTCATCATGGAGATCACCGGGATGATGAAGATGGCCACCGGATATGGGTTCCCCCTCCGACAGGGTGCCGGAACGGGCTCCCGATTGGTTTTTGGTGGCTACAGAGGCTTGCGGCGGCGGAACTCCCAATCTAGGTTTAGTTCTGATGGTTTCTCTATTTATAAGACCGTATGGCGTCGAGAACAAGTCGAGAGGGGCCACGAGGAGGTCACGAGCCTCCCAAGCGTGGCCAGGGGGGTGGCCGCGCCTCCCAGGCTCGTGGCTTCCTCGGGACTACTCTCCGGTATCTTTTTCTTCTAGTATTTTTGATATTTTCCATAAAAAATCATAGCGAAATTTTTATTGCATTTGGACTCCGTTTGATATTCCTATCTGAAAAAGGTCAAAAACACGGAAAAAAGGGGAACTCGCACTGGGCTCTAGGTCAATAGGTTAGTCCCAAAAATAATATAAAATAGCATATAAATGCATATAAAACATCCAAAGTTGATAACATAATAGCATGGAACAATCAAAAATTATAGATACGTTGGAGACGTATCAAGCATCCCCAAGCTTAAGTCCTGCTCGTCCTCGAGTAGGGTAGTGATAAAGAACAAATTTTTGATGTGGAATGCTACCTAACATATCTGTTCTATGTCACTTCTTTATTGTTGCATGAATGTTCAGATCCATAACATTCAAAACAATAGTTTAATATTGACATGAAAACAACAATACTTCAAGTATAATAGCAAAGTAATCATGAACTTTCGAAATAACAAGGCCAAATAAAGTTATCCCTACAAAATCATATAGTCTTGCTATGCTCCATCATCCCCACACAACGAATTTAAATCATGCACAACCCCGGTATTGGTCAAGTAATTGTTTTCGCACTCTTACTTTCTCAAACTTTTTTCAACTCTCACGCAATACATGAGCGTGAGCCATGGATATAGCACTATAAGTGGAATAGAGTGTGGTGGAGGTTGTGAGGTAAAAAGGAGGAGATGGTCACATCGACTCGGCGTATCAATGGGCTATGGAGATGCCCATCAATAGATATCAATGTGAATGAGTAGGGATTGCCATGGAATGGATGCACTAGAGCTATAAGTGTATGATAGCTCAAAAATAGAAACTAGTGGGTGTGCACCCAACTTGCTTGCTCACGAAGACCTAGTGCAATTTGAGGAAGCCCGTCATTGGAATATAAAAGCCAAGTTATATAATGAAAATTCCCACTAGCATATGAAAGTGACAAAAGAAGAGACTCTCTGTCATGAAGAACATGGTGCTATTATGAAGCACAAGTGTGGAAAAAGATAGTAGCATTGTCCCTTCTCTCTTTTATCTCATTTTTTGTTTGGGATCTTTGGCCTATTTTTTGTGGGATCTTTGGCCTCTTTTTTTATTTTTAAAGTACGGAGTCTCATCCCAACTTGTGAGGGAATCATAGCTTCCTTCCTTTCCTCACATGGTACAATACTCTAATAATGATGATCATCACATTTTTATTTACTTACAACAAAATACTTAGAACAAAAGATATGACTCTACATGAATGCCTCCGGTAGTGTACTGAGATGTGCAATGACTCATGAGTGACATGTACGAAAGATATGAACGGTGGCTTTGTTACAAATACGATGTCAACTACATGATCATGCAAAGCAATATGACAATGATGATGTGTGTCATAATAAATGGAATGGTGGAAGTTGCATGGCAACATATCTCAGAATGGCTATGGAAATTCCATAATAGGTAGGTATGGTGGCTGTTTTGAGGAAGGTATAGGGTGGGTTTATGCACCGGCGAAAGTTGCGCGGCACTAGAGAGGCTAGCAAAGGTGGAAGGGTGAGAGTGCGTATATACCATGGACTCACATTAGTCATAAAGAACTCACATACTTGTTGTGAAAGTTTTATTAGTAATCGAAACAAAGTGCTAGACGCATGCTCCTAGGGGAAGGGTTGGTAGGAGTTAACCATCGCGCGATCCCGACCGCCACACAAAGGATGACAATCAATAAAAAAATCATGCTCCGACTTCCTAACATAGCGGTTCACCATACGTGCATGCTACGGGAATCAAAAACTTCAAAACAAGTATTTCTATATTCACAACACTCTACTAACATGACTCTAATATCACCATCTCCATGTCTCAAAACTAGATGCAAGGAATCAAACTTCTCTTAATACTCAATGCACTTGAATATGAAAGTTTTTATTATATCCCTCTTGGATGCCCATCATATTAGGACTTGATTCATAACCTAAGAAAATTACCATGAGGTTTAAGACTCTCAAAATAATATATGTGAAGCATGAGAGTTCAACAATTTCTCTAAAATATAAACATTGTAATGCTCTATAAGGATATAAGTGAAGCGCTAGAGCAAAAGACAAACTACTCCAAAAGATATAAGTGAAGCTCAATGAGTAGTTGAATAATTATTTGGCTATGTGAAGAGTCCCCCACCTAAGAAGTTTAGATCTTAAGTACCTTATTCAAACAAAATAAAATGACACTCCAAGGATAGCACGAATCATGTGAAGAAGCAAAAACTTAGGTTTAACCGATACTAACCGATAATTGTTGAAGAAGAAAGGTGGGATGCCAACCGGGGCATCCCCAAGCTTATACGCTTGAGACTTCTTGAAATATGGATTGGGGATGACTTCCCAATATTGAGCTTTTGTGTCTCCTTAATTCCTCTCATATGACGGTTTCCGAAATCTTAAAAACTTCATCCACAAAAAACTCAACAAAAACTCGTGAGATAGATTAGTATAAATCAATGCAAAATTTTATCATCCTCTACTGTAGAAAATTACTAAAATTATTATTTCAAATTTCATACTAAATGCCTCTGCATATTTAAAACTCCCATCATCAAATGGAATCATTAAGCATGCAAACATATGCAAACAATGCAAACATAACAGCAATCTTCCTAAATACAGCAGTCTGTGAAGAATGCAGCAAAATCCATACTTAATTAACTCCACAAATTCTGAAACAATTCCATGCTGTATGTAATTTATAAGATCATACTGTGTCCAAATTTCAAGTTATTCCGACATACAGAAAATTCTAGGGAGTTTTTGCACTACACGCAAACTTTCTGTTTTGGAACAGCAACTCCTATACTTGCAAATTAAACATGGTAAAGGCTATCCTTGACATTGTTATTGAACTAAATGATGAAAAACATTAACATTAATATAAATAACAGTAATTAAGTACTAATAAAATAAAATGACACTCCAAGAAAAATATATATCATGTGGTGAATAAAAATATAGCCCCAAGTAAAGTTACCGATGGATTGAAGACGAAAGAGGGGATGCCTTCCCGGGGCATCCCCAAGCTTAGGCTCTTTGGTGTCCTTGAATATGGCTTGGTATTCCTTGGGCATCCCCAAGCTGATGCTCTTTCCACTCCTTGTTCCGTTGTCCATCCGAACTTTACCCAAAACTTGAAAACTTCACAACACAAAACTTAACGGAACTTCGTGAGATGGGTTAGTATAATAAAGACAAATCATTCATTTTGGTACTGTCAATAAAAGGTTCATAAATGTTCCCACACAATTCCTATTGTATCTTATCATTTCCACAATTTATATCACTTAATATAATTTATGGAAACACTAAAACAAGCAAACTATGCATTGAAAACAGAATCTGTCAAGAACAGAACAGTCTGTAATGATCTGAATGATAACCATACTTCTGCACCTCCAACAATTCTGAGAAAATTATTAAAATTAAGGAAATTTGTATATCAATCATCTTAAGAAACAATCAACTCAATATCAGCATGATCAAGTAACTATCACCCAAACTAATCATAAAGGCTTTACTTGGCAATTTATTGAAATAAAAACTATAAAACATGATTAATACAGAATCTTAATAATGTGAACACACAAAAACATTAAGGATACATATTGGGTTGTCTCCCAACAAGCACTTTTCTTTAGTGCCTTTCAAGCAAGGCATGATGATTTCAATGTTGCTCACATAAAAGATAATGATTGAAACATAATGGAAGCATCATGAAGCATATGACTAGCACATTTAATTCTAACCCACTTCCTATGCATAGGGATTTTGTGAACAAACAACTTATTGGACCAAGAATCATCTAGCATAGGAAGGCAAAACAAGCATAGCTTCAAAAATTTCAACATAGAGAGGAAACTTGACATTATTGCAATATGTAAAAGCATGTGATCCTCTCTCATAATAATTTTAAGTATCATCATTAATGAATTCCACAATATAACCAGCACATAAATCATTATTTTGATGCTGCAAAAGCATAGAATTTTTTTCACTCTCCTCATAAGCAGTTTTCTTCTCATTCAAAATAGTGGGAGCAAACTCAACAAAATAACTATCATGACATACTTGATTCACATAACCACTTTGAATACTAAAATCATGATGAAAAGTTTCATGGTTACCATTACTCTTTATAGCATACGTGTCATCACAATAATCATCATAGATAGGAGGCATGTCATAATCATAATAGTTTTCTTCATCAAAACTTGGGGGGCTAAAAATATCATCCTCATTAAACATAGCTGTTGGAAATATGCCCTACAGGCAATAATAAATTAGTTATTATTATATTTCCTTGTTCATGATAATCGTTTATTATCCATGCTATAATTGTATTGATCGGGGACTTAGATGCATGTGTGGATACATAGACAAAACCATGTCCCTAGTATGCCTCTAATAGAGTAGCTCGTTGATCAAAAGATGGTTAAGGTTTCCTAGCCATGGACATGATATGTCATTTGATAACGGGATCACGTCATTAGGAGAATGATGTGATGGAAAAGACCCAAACTACAAACGTAGCATATGATCGTGTGAGTTTATTGCTACTGTTTTCTGCATGTCAAGTATGTGTTCCTATGACCATGAGATCACGCAACTCACTGACATCGGAGGAGTACCTTGTGTGTATCAAACGTCACAACGTAATTGGGTGACTATAAAGGTGCTCTACAGGTATCTCCGAGGGTGTATATTGGGTTGGCATGGATCAAGACTGGGATTTGTTACTCTGTATAACGGAGAGGTATCTCAGGGCCCACTCGGTAATACAACATCACAATAAGCCTTGCAAGCAATGTGACTAAGTGTTAGTTGTGGGATATTGTATTATAGAAAGAGTAAAGAGACTTGCCGGTAACAAGATTGAACTAGGTATGGAGATACCGAAGATCGAATCTTGGGCAAGTAACATACCGAAGAACAAAGGTAACATCATACGGGATTAACTGAATACTTGACATATAGGTTCGATCGATAAAGATCTTCGTAGAATATGTAGGAAACAATATGGGCATCCAGGTCCCGCTATTGGTTATTGACTGTAGAGGTGTCTCGGTCATGTCTACATAGTTCTCGAAGCCGTAGGGTCTGCACACTTAAGGTTTGGTGACGTTTCAGTAGTATAGAGTTATGCACGGTGGTGACCTAAGGTTGTTCGGAGTCCTAGATGAGATCTTGGACGTCACGAGGAGCTCCAGAATGGTCCGGAGGTAAATATTTATATATAGGAAGTCCTATTTTGGTCATCGGAAAAGTTTCGGGCTCATCGGTAGTCTACCGGGAGTGCCGGTAGTGTACCGGGAGACCATCGGGAGGGGTATTTCTACCCAAGAGGCTACATGGGCTGTGGGACAGTGAATACCAGCCCTTAGTGGGCTGGTGGAAGTCTGACACAAGGCCCATGAGGCTGGGAAGAAAAGCCCAAAAGGAAAAAGGTGGAAAAAGGCAAAAATAGGGTGAATCCTAGACCTACTAGGATTGGAGGTGGATTCCACCTCTCCACCTGGTTCGGCCGACCCAAGAGGACTTAGCCCTTGTGCCAAGGCCTCTCCTCCTCTCCTCCTATATATACTAGAGTCTTTTGGGTTTTTTGCACCTGATTTTCAGCCACGTGCTACCCGTTCCTCCAGTGCATAGTTTCTCTGCTAGATTGGATTTCTGAGGTGCTTAGGCGAAGCCCTGCCGGAATAGCTCCACCACCATCGCTGGAGCACCGTCATGCTGATGGAGAACTCTTCTACCTCTCCGCTCCCTCTTGCTGGATCAAGAAGGCGGAGATCGTCATCAAGCTATACGTGTGCTGAACGCGGAGGTGCCGTCCGTTCGGCGCTAGATCGGAAGGACCGTGATCAAGATCGCGAGACGGATCGTGATAAGATCGCGAGACGGATCATGATGAGTTCGCGGGACGGATCGTGATCAAGATCGTGAGATGGATTGTGATGAGATCGCGGGACGGATCGTGATGAGATCGCGGGACGCTCAGCGATTTGGATCGCGAAGACGTTCGACTACACCAACCGCGTTTTTTAACACTTTCCGCTTAGCGATCTACAAGGGTATGTAGATCCACTCTCCCCCTCGTAGATGCTCATCACCAAGGATAGATCTTGTGTGTGCGTAGGAATTTTTTTGTTTCCCATGCAACGTTCCCCAACAGTGGTATCAGAGCTAGGTCTATGTGTAGATGAGATCTCGAGTAGAACACAAAGAGTTTTTGGGCGTTGATGCTTAGATTGCTTCCTCCCTTGGTCATGTTTTGGTTCAACGGTATTGTGAGATGAAGCAGCCCGGACCAACATTGCTCATACACTTACGAGAGACCGGTTCCCTCGACCGCAACTTGTTGCATAGATGGCTTGCGGGTGCCAGTTTCTCTCACTTTAGTTGGATCGGATTTGACAAGGGCGGTCCTTGAGAAGGTTGAAAAGCAAATTATGTATGACCGTTGTGGTTTATGTGTAGGTGAGAATTTTTCTTGCTAGATACTCGTAGCAGCCACGTAAAACATGCAACAACAATTAGAGGACGTCTAACTTGTTTTTGCAGGGTATGTTGTGATATGATATGGCCAATTACATGATGTGATATATGTGATGTATGAGATGATCATGTGATGTATATATTATCACGGCTTGCATGTCGATGAGTACGGCAACCGGCAGGAGCCATAGGGTTGTCTTTAATTATTGTATGACCTGTGTGTCAATCATTAAGCGCTAGGTAATGCTTTACTTTATCGCTACGGTAGCAATAGTAGTAGAAGCATGTTGGGCACGACAACCCCAATGGCGACACGTTGATGGAGATCAAGATGATGGAGATCATGGTGTCGTGCCGGTGACGATGGAGATCATGCAGGTGCTTTCTAGATGGAGATCAAAAGCACAAGTTCATGGCCATATCATGTCACTTATGATTTGCATGTGATGTTAATCCTTTTATGCACCTTGTTTTGCTTAGGACGACGGTAGCATTATAAGGTGATCCCTCACTTAATTTCAAGTTAAATGGTGTTCTCCCCGAGTGTGCACCATTGCAAAAGTTCATCGTGTTGAGACACCACGTGATGATTGGGTGTGATAGACTCTACATTCACATACAACGGGTGAAAGCCAGTGTTGCACATGCAGAACACTCGGGTTAAACTTGACGAGCCTAGCATGTACAGACATGGCCTCGGAACACAAGAGACCAAAAGGCCGAACATGAGTCATATAGTAGATATGATCAACATGATGATGTTCACCATTGCAGCCACCTCAACTCACGTGATGACCGAACTTGAGTTGGTGAATTTGGATCATGTATCACTCGAATGACCGGAGGGATGTCAATTTGAGTGGGAGTTCTTTAGTAATATGATTAATTGAACTCATTATCATGAACATAGTCAGTAGTGCCTTTGCAAATTATGTTGTAGATTACTAGCTCACGTTGTAGCTCCCTTTTTATATGTTCCTAGAGAAATAGAGTTGAAAGATGATGGTAGCAATATTACGGATTGGGTCCGTGATCTGAGGATTGTCCTCATTGCTGCACAGAAGGCTTATGTCCTTAATGCACCGCTCGGTGCGCCAACCCCTCTAGCGTTGTTTGTAGATGTTGTGAACATCTGACAGGCACGTTCTGATGACTACTTGATAGTTTAATGTGTCATGCATTACGGCTTAGAATTGAGGCCCTGAAACGTTTTGAACATCACGAAACATATGAGATGTTCTAAGAGCTGAGATTACGATCTCAGGCCCGTGCCCGTGTTGCGAGATATGACATCTCCAACAAGATTCTTTGCCTGCAAGATGAAAGAGAATAGCTCAAATCGTTGAGCATGTGCTGAGATTGTCTGGGTGCTACAATCGCTTGAATCGAGTGGGAGTTGATCTACCAGATAAGATAGTGATTGATATAGTTCTCCAAGTTATTGTCACTAAGCTACTAGAACTTGGTGATGAACTATAAAATGCCAGGGATAGAATTAATGATCCCTGAGCTGTTCGCGATGTTTGACACCGCGAAGGTAGAAATCAAGAAGAAGCGTCAAGTGTTGATGGTTAGTAGAACCACTAGTTTTGAGAAGGGCAAGGGCAAGGAGGGAAACTTCATGGATGGCAAGTCAGTTGCCGCTCCAATGAAGCAACCCAAAGTTGAACCCAAACCCGAGACTAAGTGCTTCGATTATGAGGAGAGCGGTCGCTGAAGCGGAACAACCCTAGATACTTGTTAGATGAGAAGGCTGGCAATGTCGATAGAAGGATATTTGATATACGTGTTATTGATGTGTACCTTGCTAGTACTCCTAGTATTACCTGGGTATTGGATACCGGTTCGGTTGCTAAATTTTTGTAACTCGAAGTAAAAGCTACGGAATAAATGGAGAATAGATAGGTGTGAGGTGACGATGTGTGTTGGAAATGTTTCCAAAGTTGATATGATCAAACATCACACCCTCTCTCTACCTTCGGGATTAGTGACGAACCTAAACAAATGTTATGTGGTGTTTTACATTGAGCATGAATGTGATTAGATCGTGTTTATTGCAACACGATTATTCATTTAAGAGAATAATGGTTATTCTGTTTACATGAATAATACCTTCAATGGTCATGCACCCAGTGAGAATGGTTTGTTGAATCTTGATCGTAGTAATACACATGTTCATAGCATTGATGCCAAAAGATACAAAGTTAATAATGATAGTACCACATTCTTGTGGCACTGCCGCTAAATGTCATATTGGTGTAAAGGGCATGAAGAAACTCCATGCTTATGGATCTTTGGGACATGCGAATCGGTTGGGACATGCGAACCATGCCTCTTAGGCAAGATGACTAAAGGACCCCGTTTTCCGGTTTGATGGAGCGGGCAAGTGATTTATTGGAAACAATACATGTTGATGTATGCAATCCAATGAGTCTTGTATCGTGTGATGGGTATTATTATTTTCTTACCTTCACTGATGATTTGAGTAGATATAGTGTATATTTACTTAATGAAACACAAGTCTGAATCGTTTGAAAGATTCAAGCAAATTCAGAGTGAAGTTTACAATCATCGTGACAAGAAGATAAAAATATCTGCGATGAGATCGTGGAGGTGAATATCTGCATTACGAGTTTGGCATACAACTTTAGACGATGTGAAAGTTGTTTCACAACTCGCGCCACCTGGAACACCATAGTGTGATGTTGTGTCCGAACGTCATAGTCGTGCTCTATTCGATATGGTGCATGCTATGATGTCTCTTATCGTTTTGCTACTGTAGTTTTGGGGTTATGCGTTAGAGACAACTACATTCACTTTAAATAGGGCCCCATCTAAATCCGTTGAGATGACACCATATGGTTTGGCAGAAACCTGAGCTGTCTTTTCTTAATGTTTGGGGCTGCGACGCTTATGTGAGAAGGGTTTTCACCTAATAAGCTCGAACCCAAAGCGGACAAATGCATCTTCATAGAATACCCTAAGAACAGTTGGGTATAATTTCTATCTCAGATCCAAAGTGCAAGGTGTTTGTTGCTAAAAATGGGTCATTTCTTGGGAAAGAGTTTCTCTTGAAAGAATTGAGTGGGAGGAAGATAGAACTTGATGAGGTTGTTGAACCTTTGTTCAACCAGAGAGTAGCGCAGCGCAGGAAGATGTTTCTGTGAAGCCTATGTTAGTTGAAGAGGAAGTTAATGATGATGATCATGAAGCATCGGATCAAGTTACTATCGAACCTCGTAGGTCGACAAGGATGCTTACTGCTCCTGAGTGGTACGACAACCCTATCTTGGAGGACATGTTGTTGGAAAACGATGAACCTACGAGCTATCGAGAAGCGATGATGGGCCCGGATTCTGACAAATGGTTAGAGGCCATGAAATCCGAGAAAGGATCCATGTATGAAAACCAAGTATAGAATTTGGTACACTTGCTCGTTGGACGGCAGGTCGTCGAGTACAAATGGACCTTTAAGATGAAGACAGACGCTGATGGTAAATATCACCATCTATAAAGCTCGACTTGTTGCAAAGAAGTTGACGACAAGTTCAATGAGTTGACTACGATGAGACTTTCTCACTCATAGCGATGCTAATGTCTGTTGGAATTATGTTAGCAGTTGCAGCATTTTTCAATTATGAAATCTGGCAGATGGATGTCAAAACATCATTTCCTTTCTTGAGGAAAGGTTGTATGAGATACAACCAGAAGGTTTTGTCAGTTCTAAGGATGCTAAAAGGTGTGCAAGCTTCATTGACCTTCTATGGACTGAAGCAAGCATCTCGGAGTTGGAATATACACTTTGATGAGGTGATCAAAGTTTTGAAGTTTATACAAAGTTTACGAGAAACTTGTATTTACAATAAAGTGAGTGGGAGCACTATAGAATTTCTGATAAGTATATCTGGATGACATATTGTTGATCGGAAATAATGTAGAATTTCTGGAAAGCATAAACGGTTGTTTGGAAAGTGATTTTCAAAGGAAGACCTGGATAAAGCTACCCAATTGTTGAGCATCAAGATCTATAGAGATAGATCAAGATGTTTCATGAGACTTTCAGTGAGTACATACCTTGACAAGATTTTGAAAGAGTTCAAAATTGATCAGCCAGAGAAAGAGTTCTCGCCTGATTTGTAAGGTGTGAAGTTGAGTGAGACTCAAAGCTCGACCACGGCAGAAGAAAGAGAAAGGACGAACGTCGTCCCCTATGCCTCAGCCATAGGCTCTGTATAGTATGCCATGCTGTGTACCGCACCTAAGTGTGCCTTGCCATGAGTCCATCAAGGGGTACAAGAGTGATCTAGGAGTGGGTCACTGGACAGCGGTCAAGATTATCCTTAGTAACTAAAAGACTAAGGAGATGTTTCTCGATTATGGAGGTGATAAAGTGTTCGTCGTAAAGAGTTACGTCAATGCAAGCTTTAAACACCAATCCGGATGACTCGCAGTAGCAGTCTGGATACGTATAGTGGAGCAGCCATTTGGAATAGTACCAAGTGGAGTGTGGTAGCAGTGTTTATAGTTTGACATAGAGATTTTCAAAGTACACACGGATCTGAATGTCGCAGACCCATTGACTATAGGACCTCTCTCACATGCAAAGCATGATCGAGCCCATAACTCATTGGGTGTTAGATTCATAACAATGCGAATCACATGGTGATGTGAACTAGATTATTGACTCTAGTGCAAGTGGGAAACTGTTGGATCTTGTATTACAGAAAGAGTAAAGAGACTTATCGGTAATGAGGTTAAACTAGGTATGGAGATACCGACGATCAAATCTTGGGCAAGTAATATACCGAAGAACATAGGGAACATCATACGGGATTAAATGAATCCTTGACATAGAGGTTCGATCGATAAAGATCTTCGTAGAATATGTAGGAACCAATATGGGCATCGAGGTCCTGCTATTGGTTATTGACCGTAGAGGTGTCTCGGTCATGTCTACATAGTTCTCGAACCCGCAGGGTCTGCACGCATTGCAATACCATTCGTGCTAACTTTTACTATTAATTACCTTGCTTTTATTATATTTTCAGATTACAAAAACCTATATCTACCATCCATATTGCACTTGTATCACCATCTCTTCACCGAACTAGTGCACCTATACAACTTACCATTGTATTGGGTGTGTTGGGGACACAAGAGACTCTTCGTTATTTGGTTGCAGGGTTGATTGAGAGAAACCATCTTCATCCTATGCCTCCCGCGGATTGATAAACCTTAGGTCACCCACTTGAGGGAAAATTGCTACTGTCCTACAAACCTCTGCACTTCGAGGCCCAACAACGTCTACAAGGAGAAGGTTGCGTAGTAGACATCAAGCTCTTTTCTGGCGCCATTGCCGGGGAGGTTAGCGCTTGAAGGTATATCTTTAGATCTTGCAATCAAATCTTTTAGTTTCTTGTTTTATCACTAGTTTAGTTTATTAAAAGAAAACAAAAAAATGGAATTAAGGATACCTCATATGCTTCATATTTTTAATGTCTTTCGTGAAAATGATGGAAAAGAAAATTGTGCTCAAATGCTAGAAGAAGAATTACATAGGATGCTTGGCATAAAATATGTGAATGATGAGCATGATTTCAATGTTTTTAGTATGAATACTTTGAATATCCATGATGCTAATGGTGATTGCACTATTCATGATGAAAATATTTCCTATAAGCATGTTGATTTCTGTGGAATACATAGAGTTTGCAAATATATACCAAAAAGGGAAGATAGATTTTGTAAGACACATAAGTATTTAGAAACTAAGTTGTTGCATGTGAGGCTAGATGATTGTGCTGAAATATTTAATATTGATAGCTGTCCTTGTGAACCTTGCAATGAACATGGTCATTTAAATCTCCAATGCAAATTGTTTCATGATCAAAACGTGTCCAAAAATTGTGATGACTTGATTTCTCTTGCGTATCATAATGAACTTAGTTTGCTTCTGAGATATGAAGAAATGAAACGTATAACTAAGAGCCTCCCAGATTGGGCTATCATGAACATGCTTGATTATGATCTAGAAGAAATTTATATATATTATGCGGTAAATTGCATTTAGAATCCTTATATCGCCAATTACTTAAAGGCAAGAAAAGAAATGGAAGATAAACATAATACTAACGAAGGGGAAGAGGTTTCCCAATACCCTCCTTTTATTTCTTATGATGAATCAGGTAACGAGGAGGAGCTTTCTATTCAACCAACCTCTCCAAAAAGAAGCTTGTAAAAATTAAGTAAGCCTTCACATAATGGGGTGAAGAAGAAGAAAAGAGGAAAAAGTAAAGGTAAAGAGGTATCTCTCCCAAATAATGTTGCTCCCATTATTGATATGCCTCATGAGAATGAATCAAAAATAAATGTGGAGGATGATAATAATTGCTATACTATTGGTGCTATTCATACAATTAATGATGAGAGTGATTATGTCTATGATATGCAAAACCACAAGCTTGGGGATGCTACGTTAAATGAAGATGATCAAATTTACTATGATTATTGCGTACCTCCTATCTATGATGATTATTGTGATGATACTTATGCTATAAAGAAGAATGATGATAAAACTTGTCACAATTATGAGTACCATTTTGCTAAACATCACTCTTTTAATGTGGAAACAATTTGTAGTGCTCAAGTCTTTTACTATACTCCCACTATTAATCATGAGATTAAATTTGCTTATGTGGAGAGTAGTAAAATTTCTATGCTGGTAGATCATGAAAAGTATGCCTTAGGTGCTGGTTATATTGTTGAATTCATTCATGATTCTACTGAAAATTATTATGAGAGAGGATCATATTCTTCTACATATTGTGATAATGTCAAGTTTCCTCTCTATGTGTTGAAAATCTTGAAGCTATGCTTGTTTTGCCTTCCTATGCTAGATGATTCTTGCTCCAATAAGTTGTTTGTTCAGAAAATCCCTATGCATAGGAAGTGGGTTAGACTTAAATGTGCTAGTCATATGCTTCATGATTCTTCCATTATGTTTCAATCATTATCTTTTATGTGAGCATCATTGAAATCATCATGCCTAGCTTGAAAGGCATAAAAGAAAAGTGCTTGTTGGGAGACAACCCAATATGTATCCTTACTGTTTTCGTGCGTTCACATGATTAATATTCTGTATTAATCATGTTTTATAGATTTTATTTCAATAAAGTGCTAAGTAAATCCTTTATGATTAGTTTAGGTGATAGTTGTTTGATCATGCTGAAAAAGACAGAAACTTTGCGCTCACGAAATTATTTTTAATTCCTATCCAGAGAGTGATTTTGGGTTTATTATTTTTTCTGATGATTTATATACAAATTTACTTCATTTTCATAATTTTTTCAGTATTTTTGGTGGTGCAGAAGTGTGGTTATCATTCAGATCATTTCAGACTGTTCTGTTCTTGACAGATTCTGTTTTCAATGCATAGTTAGCTTGTTTTAGTGTTTCCATAGATTCTATTAAGTGATATAAATTGTGGAAATGATAAGATACAGTAGGAATTGTGTGGGAACATTTATGAATCTCGTCTTGACAGTACCAAAATGAATGATTTGTATTTATTATACTAACCCATCTCACGAAATTCCGTTAAGTTTTGTGTTGTGAAGTTTTCAAGTTTTGGGTAAAGTTCGGATGGACCACGGAACAAGGAGTGGAAATAGCCTAACCTTTGGGATTACCAAGGCATCCCAATCCATATTCAAGGACACCAAAGAGCCTAAGCTTGGGGATGCCCCAGGAAGGCATCCCCTCTTTTGTCTTCAATCCATCGGTAACTTTACTTGGGGCTATATTTTATTCGCCACATGATATGTGTTTTGCTTGGAGCGTCATTTGATTTTATTTGTATTTAATTGCTGTTATTGATATTAATTTTAATGTTTTTCATCATTTAGTTCAATAAAAATGTCAAGGATAGCCTTTACCATGCTTAATTTGCAAGTATAGGAGTTGCTGTTCCAAAACAGAAAGTTTATATGTAGTGCAAAAATTCCCTAGAATTTTCTGTTTGTCAGAATAACTTGAAATTTCGAAAAAGTATGATCTTATAAATTCCTTACAGCGTGGATTTATTTCAGATTTTTTGGTGTTAATTAAGTATGGATCTTGCTTCATCCTTCACAGACTGTTCTATTTAGGCAGATTGCTGTTATGTTTGCATTGTTCGCATATGTTTGCTTGTTTAATGATTCCATTTGATGATGGGAGTTTTAAATATGCAGAGGCATTTAGTATGCAATGTCAAATAATAATCTTAGTGATTTGCTACAGTATAGGATGATAAAGTTTTGCTTTGATTTGTACTAACCTATCTCACGAGTTCTTGTTGTGTTTTGTGTGGATGAAGTTTTTAAGATTTCGGAAACCATCATATGAGAGGAATTAAGGAGACACAAAAGCTCAATCTTGGGGATGCACAATTCATCCCCAATCCATATTTCAATAAATCTCAAGCGTCTAAGCTTGGGGATGCCCCGGTTGGCATCCCACCTTTCTTCTTCAACAATTATGGGTTAGTATCGGTTAAACCTAAGTTTTTGCTTCTTCACCTGATTCGTGCTATCCTTGGAGTGTCATTTTATTTTGTTTTAATAAGGTACTTAATATCTGAAATTCTTACATAGGAGAGTCTTCACATAGCCAAATAATTATCCAACTACTCATTGAGCTTCACTTATATCTTTTGGAGTAGTTTGTCTTTTGCTCTAGTGCTTCACTTATATCATTTTGAGAGTCTTAAACAGCATGGTAATTTTCTTAGGTTATGAAACTAGTCCTAATATGATAGGAGTCCAAAAGGGATATAATAAAAACTTTCATATTCAAGTGCATTCAGTAGTAAGAGAAGTTTGATTCCTTGCATCTAGTTTTGAGACATGGAGATGGTGATATTAGAGTCATGTTAGTAGAGTGTTGTGAATCTAGAAATACTTGTTTTGAAGTGTGTGATTCCCGTAGCATGCACGTATGGTGAACCGCTATGTTAGGAAGTCGGAGCATGATGTTTTTATTGATTGTCATCCTTTGTCTGGCGGTCGGGATCGCGTGATGGTTAACTCCTACCAAACCTTCCCCTAGAAGCATGCGTCTAGCACTTTATTTTGATTACTAATAAAACTTTCACAAAAAGTATGTGAGTTCTCCATGACTAATGTGAGTCCATGGTATATACACACTCTCACCCTTCCACCTTTGCTAGCCTCTCTAGTGCCGCGCAACTTTTGCCGGTGCGTGAACCCACCATATACCTTCCTCAAAATAGCCACCATACCTACCTATTATGGCATTTCCATAGCCATTCCGAGATATATTGCCATGCAACTTCCACCGTTCCATTTATTATGATACACATCATCATTGCCATATTGCTTTTCATGATCATGTAGTTGACATCGTATTTGTGGCAAAGCCACCGTTCATATCTTTCATACATGTCACTCATGAGTCATTGCACATCCCGGTACACTACCGGAGGCATTCATATAGAGTCATATCTTTTGTTCTAAGCTCGAGTTGTAAGTAAATAAAAGTGTGATGATCATCATTACTAGAGCATTGTCCCATGTGAGGAAAGGACAGAAGCTATGATTCCCTCACAAGTTGGGATGAGACTCCGAACTTTAAAAATAAAAAAAGAGGCCAAAGAGCCCACAAAAAAATGAAGGAAAAAAAGAGGCCAAAGAGCACAAACAAAAAAAAGAGAGAGAGGAAGAGAGAAGGGACAATGCAACTATCCTTTACCACACTTGTGCTTCAAAGTAGCACCATGATCTTCATGATAGAGAGTCTCATATATTGTCACTTTCATATACTAGTGGGAATTTTCATTATAGAACTTGGCTTGTATATTCCAATGATGGGCTTCCTCAAATTGCCCTAGGTCTTCGTGAGCAAGCAAGTTGGATGCATACCCACTTAGTTTCTTTTCATCTTTCATACACTTATAGATCTAGTGCATCCATTGCATGGCAATCCCTACTCGTTCACATTGATATCTATTAATGGGCATCTCCATAACCCGTTGATACTCCGAGTTGATGTGACCATCTCCTCCTTTTGCCTCACAACCTCCACCATATTCTATTCCACCTATAGTGCTATATCCATGGCTCACGCTCATGTATTGCATGAGAGTTGAAAAAGTTTGAAAAAGTAAAAGTGTGAAAACAATTGCTTGACAAATACCGGGGTTGTTCATGATTTAGATTCATTGTGTGAGGAAGATGGAGCATAGCCAGACTATATGATTTTGTTGGGATAACTTTCTTTGGCCATGATATTTCGAAAGTTTATGATTACTTTGCTAGTATGCTTGAAGAATTATTGTTTTCATGTCAATGTTAAACTTTTGTTTTGAATCTTATGGATCTGAACCTTCATGCCACAATAAAGAAGATTATAGGAACAAATATGCTAGGTAGCATTCCACATCAAAAATTCTGTTTTTATCACTACCCTACTCGAGGACGAGTAGGAGTTAAGCTTGGGGATGCTTGATACGTCTCCAACATATCTATAATTTTTTATTGTTCCATCCTATTATGTTATCAACTTTGGATGTTTTATATGCATGAATATGATATTTTATATTATTTTTGGGACTAACCTATTGACCTAGGGTCCAGTGCCAGTTCCTGTTTTTTTCGTGTT
The DNA here is from genome assembly GCA_022496015.1 of Hordeum marinum. Taxonomy (NCBI): domain Eukaryota; kingdom Viridiplantae; phylum Streptophyta; class Magnoliopsida; order Poales; family Poaceae; genus Hordeum; species Hordeum marinum. The sequence continues at coordinate 553,501 of JAAAWK010000085.1, forward strand.
TTTGACCTTTTTCAGATAGGAATATCAAACGGAATAAAACTTTCGTCGTGATTTTTTATGGAAAATATCAAAAATATGAGAATAAAAAGATACCAGAGAGGATTCTCGAGGAAGCCACAAGCCTGGGAGGCGCGCCCACCCCCCTGGGCGCGCCTGGGAGGCTCGTGACTCCCTCGTGGGTCCTCCTGACTTATTCTCGACGCCATATGGTCTTATAAATACAGAAACCTCCAAAAATAAACCTAGATCGGGAGTTCCGCCGCCGCAAGCCTCTGTAGCCACCAAAAACCAATCGGGAGCCCATTCTGGCACCCTGCTAGAGGGGGAATCCATCTCCGGCGGCCATCTTCATCATCCCAGCGATCTCCATGAGGAGGAGGGAGTAGTTCACCCTCGGGGCTGAGGGTATTTACCAGTAGCTATGTGTTTGATCTCTCTCTCGTGTTCTTGAGATGTCTTGATCTCTATGTACCGCAGGCTTTGCTACTATTGTTGGATCTTATGATGTTATTCCCCCTCTCCCTTCTTGTAATAAATTGAGTTTTCCCTTTGAAGTTATCTTATCGGATTGAGTCTTTAAGAACACTTGACGTATGTCTTGCACGTGTCTATATGTGGTGACAATGGGATATTCATGTGAGTACTTGATGTATGTTTTGGTGATCAACTTGCGGGTTTCGTGACCTCGGGAACCTATGTATAATGGTTGGCACACGTTTTGACTCTCCGGTAGAAACTTCGGGGCACTCTTTGAAGTTCAATGTGTTGGTTGAATAGATGATTCTGAGATTGTGTGATGCGTATCATATAATCATGCCCACGGATACTTGAGGTGACAATGGAGTATATAGGTGACATTAGGGTCTTGGTTGATATGTATCTTAAGGTGTTATTCTAGTACGAACTCTAGGATAGATTGAACGGAAAGAATAGCTTCGTGTTATTTTACTACGGACTCTTGAATAGATTGATCAGAAAGAATAACTTTGTGGTGGTTTCGTACCCGAAAATAATCTCTACGTTTGTTCTCCGCTATTAGTGACTTTGGAGTGACTCTTTGTTGCACATTGAGGGCTAGTTATATGATCCAATTATGTTATCATTGTTGAGAGAACTTCCACTAGTGAAAGTATGAACCCTAGGCCTTGTTTCTACGCATTGCAATACCATTCGTGCTCACTTTCACCATTAATTACCTTGCTGTTTTTATATTTTCAGATTACAAAAACCTATATCTACCATCCATATTGCACTTGTATCACCATCTCTTCGCCGAACTAGTGTACCTATACAACTTACCATTGTAAAGGGTGTGTTGGGGACACAAGATACTCTTCGTTATTTGGTTGCAGGGTTGCTTGAGAGAAACCATCTTCATCCTACGCCTCCTGCGGATTCATAAACCTTACGCCACCCACTTGAGGGAAAATTGCTACTGTCCTACAAACCTTTGCACTTGGAGGCCCAACAACATCTACAAGGAGAAGGTTGCATGGTAGACATCAGTCCCCGTGACTTGATTCCAACGCCAAGTACTCCTATAAATCCCGTAACCCCCAGAAAGAAACCTAGATCAGGAGTTTTGCTGCCGCAAGCCTCTGTAGTCATGAAAAACCAATCGGGAGCCCATTCCGGCACCCTGTCGGAGGGGGAAACCATCACCGGTGGCCATCTTCATCATCCTGGCGGTCTTCATGACGAGAAGGGAGTAATTCACCCTCGGGGCTGAGGGTATGTACTAGTAGCTATGTGTTTGATCTATGTCCCTCGCGCGTTCTTTAGATGGCATGATCTTGATGTACTGCGAGCTTTATTAGTATAGAAAAATGATATGGAGTTTTCCCCTCTCTATCTGCTTGTGATGAATTGAGTTTTCCCTTTCAAGTTTTCTTATCCGATTGAGTCTTTAAGGATTTGAGAACACTTGATGTATGTATTGTGATGGGATATCCGTGGTGATAATGGGATGTTCTATTGATCCACTTGATGTATGTTTTGGTGATCAACTTGCGGGTTCTGTGACCTTGGGAATCTATGCATAGGGGTTGGCACACGTTTTTGTCTGGACTCTCCGGTAGAAACTTTGGGGCACTCTTTGAAGTTCTTTGTGTTGGACTGAACAGATGAATGTGAGATTGTGTGATGCATGTCATATAATCGAACCCTTGGGTACTCATGGTGACATTGGAGTGCCTAGGTGACATTAGGGTTTCGGTTGATGTGTATCTTAAGGTGTTATTCTAGTATGAACTCTAGGGCTGTTCGTGACAATTAATGGGGATGGCTCATAAGATTGATCGGAAAGGATAACTTTGAGGTGGTTTCATACCCTACAATAATTTCTTTGTTTGTTCTCCACTATGAGTTACTTTGGAGTGAACTCTTTGTCGCACGTGAGGGATTTACATATGATTCAACTATATCAACAATGTTGGGAGATCGCACTAGTGAAAGTATGAACCCTAGGCCTTGTTTCTAAGCATTATAATACTGATTGTGCTCACTTTTGTTACTAGTTACCTTGCTGTTTTTAGATTTTCAGATTACAAAAACCTATATCTACTATCCATACTACACTTGCAGCACCATCTTTTCGCCGAACTAGTGCACCTATACAATTTACCATTGTATTGGGTGTGTTGGGGACACAAGAGACTCTTTGTTATTTGGTTGTAGGGTTGTTTGAGAGAGATCATCTTCATCCTATGCCTCCCATGGATTGATAAACCTTAGGTCATCCACTTGAGGGAAAATTGCTACTGTCCTACAAACCTCTGCACTTGGAGGCCCAACAACGTCTACAAGAAGAAGGTTGCATAGTAGACATCAAGCTCTTTTCTGGCGCCGTTGCCGAGGACGAGCAGGAATTAAGCTTGGGGATGCTTGATACGTCTCCAATATATCTAATTTTTTTATTGTTCCATGCTATTATATTATCTGTTTTGGATGTTTTGTATACATTAATATGCTATTTTATATTATTTTTAGGACTAACCTATTAACCCAGAGCCAAGTGCCAGTTTCTATTTTCCCCCTGTTTTTGAGTTTTATAGATAAGGAATATCAAACGGAGTCCAAACGGAATAAAACTTTTGCGATGATTTTTCTTGGGACCAGAAGACACCAGAAGGACTTGGAGTCCAAGTCAGGAGACCCACCAGGCAACGACCAGCCGCCAGGGCGCGCCCGGGGGGGGGGGCTAGGGCTTGTGGCCGCCTGGCAGGCCCCCTAACCCCTTCCATGGCCTATATATTCTCATATATTCCAAAATCAACAGAGGCATTAACAAAAATACTTTTCCTCTGCCTCAAGCCTCTGTTCCCGTGAGATCCCATCTGGGGACCTTATTCGGTGATCTGCCGGAGGGGGAATCGACCATGGAGGGCTTCTACATCAACACCAATGCCCTTCCGATGAAGCATGAGTAGTTTACCGCAGACCTTTAGGTCCATAGCTAGTAGCTAGATGGCTTCTTCTCTCTCTATGTTCTTCAATACCTTGTTCTCCATGATCTTCGTGGAGATCTATCCGATGTAATACTCTTTTGCGATGTGTTTGTCGAGATCCGATGAACTATGGGTTTATGATCAGATTATCTATGAATATTATTTGAATCTTCTTTGAATTATTATATGGATTATTTCATATCTTTGTAAGTCTCTTCGAGTTATTCGTTTGGTTTGGCCAACTAGATCGATAATTGTGCTTAGTTTTGGGTTCAATCTTGCGGTGTCCTCACCCAGTGACAAAATTGGGGTAGCGAGGCACGCATTTGTATTGTTGCCATCGATGATAAAAAGATGGGGTTTTCATCATATTGCTTGAGTTTATCCCTCTACCTCATGTCATCTGACTTAATGCGGTACTCTGTTCTTCATGAACTTAATACTCTAGATGCAGGCAGAAGTTGGTCGATGTGTGGTGTAATAGTAGAAGATGCAGGAAGGAGTCGGTCTACTTGACATGGATGGTATGCCTATATGCATAATCATTGCCTTGGATATCGTCATAACTATGCTCTATTCTATCAATTGTTTGACAGTAATTTGTTCACCTACCATATTATTTTCCTTCAAGAGAGAAGCTTCTAGTGAAACCTATGGCCCCCGGGTCTATTTTCCAGATTATATTTGTAGATCTATAAACCAAAAATACCTTGCTGAAATTTATTTACTTTCACTTTAGTTATCATTTTAGTAATCTTTTATATCTATCTCTATCAGATCGCATCCTTGCAAGTGGCCGTGAAGGCATTGACAACCCCTTTTTCACGTTGGGTGCAAGTGTTTGATTGTTTGTGCAGGTGCATAGATTGGGGACTTGCTTGTACCTCCTACTAGATTGATACCTTGGTTCTCAACTGAGTGAAATACTTATCTCTACTTTGCTGCATCACCCATTCCTCTTCAAGGGAAAAACCAACGCATGCTCAAGAAGTAGCAGGAAGAATTTCTAGCGCCGTTGCCGGGAAGGTCTACATCAAGCCTACCAAGTACCCATCATAAACTCATGTCTTGCATTTACATTATTTGCCATTTGCCTCTCTTCTTCCTCTCCCCCACTTATAAAATGATTTTCAGAAAAACCAAAGAGATTTGCCTTTTTATTCGCCCTTCTTTCCGTTCGATCTTTTGTTTGCTTGTGTTACCATGTGCCTTCTTTTTGCTTGCATCTTCGCTTGCTAAAAGTTTATGGATCCTCATCCACTTGCTAATATTTTTAAGAGATCCAATTATAATGAACCAATGGCTAGTGAGTTTTGTGCACTAGATTATCTTTATGAAGTTTTTCTTGAAATTCGTGAATCTAAAAATTGTGATAAAGTATTAAAAGAAGAAATTTATGAAGTGATTCACGATAACTCCTTGGATGAAAATCATGATTGCAACGGTTCTACTATAAATTCTATTAATGCCAGTTGTGCTAATGATATGCAAAACCACTAGTTCTTGCAATGATCATGATTGGGGTGATTTTTCTTATGATCTTGAAAATTTATTTAAGCCTCATGATGAATATGTTTGCAATAATATTGAAAGTTGGTTTGGAAGAGTGTCAACTCTAGGTAATAATGATCCCACTACTTTGGAGTATGATCAATCTTATGGAATTTTTGATAAAAGTGGGCTTGTAGAGGTCATGACTTTAGTTAATGTTAATCCCACTATCTTGGAAAAGTGTCAACTTTGCATGCATGTGGATCATGTAGAGAATATGTTATGTGATAGATATATTGTTTAATTTGAATATGATCCCACCTGTAATTATTATGAGAGAGGAAAATATGGTTGTAGAAATTTTCATGTCACTAAATTACCTCTCGTCATGTTGAGATTGCTATTGTTTCTTTCTTCTTCCTTGCATATGCTAGTTTTTGCTTGTATTGATAAATCTTTTACCTATAAAATGCCTATGCATATTAAGTATGCTAGACTTAAACTTGATTTTCACATGCTATACGATGCTCTCTTTGTGCTTCAATTCTTGTCTTTCATGCGAGGATCATTAAACTCATCAATGCCTAGCTAAAAGGCTTTAAAGAAAAGCGCTTGTTGCGAGGCAACCCAATTTTATTTTATGTTTTTTGTTTTAGTTTCAGTTATTGAGTGATTTACACATTATTACTTCTGTAGTTATTGTGTTTTAATGTTTTAATTAGTGTTTGAGCCAAGTAAGACCTTTGGAATGGTCTATGGTAATAGTTGATTTGATCTTGCCGAGAAACAGAAACTTTGATGCCCAGTACAGGAATTTTATAAATTCACAGATGCATCACATGGATATGAAGTTTTTACACAAGATTGATATATGAATTTCCCGGATTTTCCTAATTTTTCAGATTTTTTAGAGTTACAGAAGTTTGCGAAGTTTTCAGATTGCTACAGACTGTTCTGTTTTTGACAGATTCTGTTTTCTTTGTGTTGTTTGCCTATTTTGATGCATCTATGGGTAGTATCGGGGGGTATGAACCATGGATAAGTTGGAATACTGTAGATATTACACCAATATAAATAAAGAATGAGTTCACAACAGTACCAAAAGTGGTAATTTATTTTATTATACTAATGGATCTCATGAGTTTTCTGTTGAGTTTGTCTTGTGAAGTTTTCAAGTTTTGGGTAAAGAGAATGAAGATGCCATCTGCACCCTAGCTTGGACTGATGCTAGTGCCACGGTTGGTGCCAACTGTCAAGGATATATCTCTTACAATAAGTATATGGGTGTATATGGAGGGTGTAGAGGCTACCGAAAGGTGAGATGGGAGTACGCACAAGGAAATTATATAGGTTCAAGCCCTCAGCTCTGGAGGTAATACCCTACTCCTATGTGGTGTTATTGCTCTTACACATAGAGATTACAATGATGTTCAACCTTCAGCCAGCTGCACCTGGCCAGCTTATATAGAGTGTGCCAGGAGGGGATCGCAACGGACCGGTATTTAGTACTATGAGTAATGGCTCATAAATGGCAAACTATTTCTTTTTTTTGAAAGGGTAAAGATTTCATTTCTTAGATAATAACAATATCATTTACAATCAAAGAAGAAATGAAATCAGGTGGGTCATCTTCCCAAATAGAAGAATTCTTCAGCATATATGCATGTTTAGCCAAAGCATCTGCTACACTGTTTGATTCTCGATTGCATGAAGAAAATTTCACCTGTCCGAAGTCACAAGCGAGTTGAGCGCATTCAACAATCATTGTTGCCTAGGAACCATTAAATCTATAAGCATCTTTTAACGCATCAATCACAAGTTCACAATCTGACTCAACTTCTATCCTCGAGCATCCCACGTGAGCTGCCAAATGAATACCATTCCTTAGAGCAATTGCTTCAGCAGAAGCCGCATCGGAAACATGTGAAATGATCCATGTTCCAGCAGCTACAAAATAACCCAATTCATCTCTGATGACTGCCCCAGTTGCTCCCGATAGGTCTTCTATGTGGAAAGAAGCATCTACAATAACTTTCAGAAAGCCATGCAACGGTTTGCACTACTTTTTTGGTTCCTTCTTCCTTTCATCTTTCTTTTCCGTCGCTCTCCAGAAATTTGTGGCAATTGCTCTGATGGATGTTGTTGTTCTACCTGCTAGCAGTAATGATGCACCCTTTGTTTGCTGCCGACGTTGCCACCAAAGGTACCAAGATACCACGACCACAAGTTCAGGTATACGTAGACCTCCAATACTCTTCCCTAAGTTCTCATCAATAATTGGATTCAAGTTAGCTGAACTAGATCGGTCTCTGCATATGGCCTTCCTGATGGTCTCTGTTAGACCAACTCTTCCCAAAAAAAAAATTAACCCTCTTACAGCTAAAAAGACAGTGTTGAATATCCTCCGTTCCCCTCAAGCAGATCGGACATTTTCCTTGTGTTAAAACATGTCTGTTTTCCAGGACACCTTTACAGGGAAGGATCCCATGTAATACTTTCTAGAGGAAATTTTTAACCTTAGTCGGCACCTTAAGTTTCCATATGTCAGCCCAAATGGGGTTTGGATTTGCTCGACCTTGGCCATCCTCCGCATGCATACGTTGTCCAAACTTATGATCCCATTCCCTGTGATAAGCAGATCGAACCGAGAATGTACCGGACTTTGTATAGTGCCATGCTACAAAGTCGTCAATTCCCTGAACATTCAAAGGGATTTGTAATATGCATGCACATCAACGGGGTAGAATGTATCATGGATTAACTCTTCATCCCAGTATCGGGTATGTGGGTCAATGAGGTCTTCTACTTTGGATAACAAATTTTGCCCTCTAGGAGTGATAATCTTTCTGTTATTGCTTGTTGGAATCCATGCATCTCTCCATATATTAATGTTATGACGTGTTCCCACTCTCCAAATACACCCTCTTTTAAAGGTTTGGACACCTACTCAAATGCTTTGCCATGTATAGGAAGAACCAACCTTTGGCCCTGCATTTAAAATATCACCATCTAGGAAGTATTTTGCGCTGAGAAAACGGGCACACAAAGATTCTGGATTTTGGATTAGTCGCCAACATTTCTTTGCTAGCATAGCATGATTAAAGCTATGAAGGTCCCTAAAGCCCATACCTCCTATCCTCTTCGGAATGCACATCTTCCACCATGACATCCAATGAATCTTTTTCTTTGTTTCATCATCTCCCCACCAGAAGGCTGCAATCTCATCAGTAATAGCTTTGCAAATTCCCAAAGGCAAATTAAACACTAACATTGCATATGAGGGAATTGCCTGTGCCACAGCTTTCAACAAAGTCCCCTTGCCCCCAACAGATAACATCTTTTCTTTCCAACCTGTAAGCTTTTCACATACCCGATCAACAAGATGTTGAAAGCGGCCACTCCTGTCCACTCCCACCATGGAAGGCATGCTGGAAATATGCCCTAGAGGCAATAATAAATTAGTTATTATCATATTTCCTTGTTCATGATAATCGTTTATTATCCATGCTATAATTGTATTGATCGGAGACTTAGATGCATGTGTGGATATATAGACAAAACCATGTCCCTAGTATGCCTCTAATAGACTAGCTCGTTGATCAATGATGGTTAAGGTTTCCTAGACATGGACATAAATGTCATTTGATAACGGCATCACATCATTGGGAGAATGGTGTGATGGACAAGACCGAAACTACAAATGTAGCATATGATCGTGTCAGTTTATTGCTATTGTTTTTTGCATGTCAAGTATATGTTCCTATGACCATGAGATCATGCAACTCACGGACACCGAAGGAGTGCCTTGTGTATATCAAACGTCACAACGTGACTGGGTGACTATAAAGGTGCATTACAGGTATCTCCGAGGGTGTCTATTGGGTTGGCATGGATCAAGACTGGGATTTGTTACTCCGTGTGACGGAGAGGTATCTCAGGGCCCACTCAGTAATACAACATCACAATAAGCCTTGCAAGAAATGTGACTAAGTGTTAGCCATGGGATCTTTTATTACGGAACGAGTAAAGAGACTTTCCGGTAACGAGGTTGAACTAGGTATACAGATACCGATGATCGAATCTCGGGCAAGTAACATACCGAAGAACAAAGGGAACATCATACGGGATTAACTGAATCCTTGACATAGAGGTTCGACCAATAAAGATCTTCGTAGAATATGTAGGAACCAATATGGGCATCCAGGTCCCACTATTGGTTATTTACCGTAGATGTGTCTCGGTCATGTCTACATAGTTCTCAAACCCGCAGGTTCTGCACACTTAAGGTTTGGTGACGTTTCGGTAGTATAGAGTTATGCATGGTGGTGACCGAAGGTTGTTCGGAGTCCCGGATGAGATCCCGGACGTCACGAGGAGCTCCGGAATGGTTCGGAGGTAAAGATTGATATATAGGAAGTCCTGTTTTGGTCGCCGAAAAAGTTTCGGGCTCATCACTAGTGTACCGGGAGTGCCGGTAGTGTACCGGGGGACCGTCGGGAGGGGTATTTCGACCCAAGAGGCTACACGAGCTGTGGAAGGGTGAATACCAGCCCTTAGTGGGCTAGTGGAAGTCCCACATAAGGCCCATGCAGCTGGGAAGAAAAGCCGAAAAGGAAAAAGGTGGAAAAAAGGCAAAAAGGAACAAATAAGGAAGGAGTCCTAATCCTACTAGGAGTGGAGGAGGAGGACTCCTCCCTCCTTGGTTCGGACAACCCCAGGGCTGGCTTTTTGGCAAACAAGCCTCCTCCTCCTCTCCTCCTATATATACTAGAGGATTTTAGGGTTTTGGCACAGAATTTTCAGCCACGTGCTACCCGTTCCTCTAGTGCATAGTTTTTCCTCTAGATCAGTTTTTTGTAGTGCTTAGGCGAAGCCCTACCGAAATAGCTCCACCACCATCGCCGGAGCGCCGTCACGCTGCCGGAGAACTCTTCTTCCTGTCCTCTCCCTCTTGCTCGATCAAGACGGCGGAGATCGTCATCAAGCTGTACGTGTGCTAAACGCGAAGGTGTCGTCCGTTCGGCGCTACATTGGAAGGACCGTGATCAAGATCGCGGGACAAATCGTGATTGGATCGCGGGACGGATCATGATGAGATCGCGGGATTCTCGGCGATTTGGATCGCGAAGACGTTCGACTACACCAACCGCGTGTCTTAACGCTTCCCGCTTAGCGATCTACAAGGGTATGTAGAGCCACTCTCCCTCTCGTACATGCTCATCACCATGGATAGATCTCGCGTGTGCGTAGGAAATTTTTTGTTTCCCATGCAACGTTCCCCAACAGTGGCATCATGAGCTAGGTCTGTGTGTAGATGAGATCTCGAGTAGAACACAAAGAGTTTGTGGGCATTGATCCTTAGATTGCTTCCTCCCTTGGTTATGTTTTGGTTCAGTGGTATTGTGGGATGAAGGGGCCTGGACCAACCTTACTCGTACGCTTACGAGAGACCGGTTCCATCGACTGGCGTGTAACTTCGTTGCACAAAGATGGCTGGTGGGTGTTTGTTTCTCCTACTTCAGTTGGATCGGATTCGACTGAGGCGGTCCTTGAGAAGGTTGAAAAACAATTTATGTATCACCGTTGTGGTTTATGCGTAGGTGAGAATTGTTCTTGCTAGATACCCGTAGAAGCCACATAAAACACGCAACAAAAATTAGAGGACGTCTAACTTGTTTTTGCAGGGTATGTTGCGATGTGATATGGCCAATTACATGATGAGATATATGTGATGCATGAGATGATCATGTGTTGTATAGAATATCACGACTTGCATGTCGATGAGTACGACAACCAGCAGGAGCCATAGGGTTGTCTTTAATTATTGTATGATCTGCGTGTCAATCATTAAGCGTTATGTAATGCTTTACTTTATCGCTAAACGGTAGCAATAGTAGTAGAAGCATGGTGGGCGCGACAACCCCGATGGCGACACGTTGATGGAGATCAATATGATGGAGATCATGGTGTCGTGCTGGTGATGATGAAGATCATGCCGGTGCTTTTAAGATGGAGATAAAAAGCACAAGTTCATGGCCATATCATGTCACTTATGATTTGCATGTGCTGTTAATCCTTTTATGCACCTTGTTTTGCTTAGGACGACGGTAGCATTATAAGGTGATCCCTCACTTAATTTCAAGACAAATTGTGTTCTCCCCGAGTGTGCACCGTTGCGAAAGTTCGTCGTGTCGAGACACCATGTGATGATCGGGTGTGATAGACTCTACGTTCACATACAACGGGTGCAAGCGAGTGTTGCACATGCAGAACACTCGGGTTAAACTTGACGAGCGTAGCATGTACAAACATGGCCTCGGAACACAAGAGACCGAAAGATCAAACATGAGTCATATAGTAGATATGATCAACATGAAGATTTTCACCATTTAAACCACCTCAACTCACGTGACTATCGGACTTGAGTTGGTGAATTTGGATCATGTATCACTCGAATGACCGGAGGGATGTCAATTTGAGTGGGAGTTCTTAAGTAATATGATTAATTGAACTTACTATCATGAACAGAGTCAGTAGTGTCTTTGCAAAATTATGTTGTAGATTACTAGTTTTGGAAATATGACTTAGAGGCAATAATAAATTAGTTATTATCATATTTCCTTGTTCATGATAATCGTTTATTATCCATGCTATAATTGTATTGATCGGAGACTTAAATGCATGTGTGGATACATAGACAAAACCATGTCCCTAGTATGCCTCTAATAGAGTAGCTCGTTGATCAAAAGATGGTTAAGGTTTCCTAGCCATGGACATGATATGTCATTTGATAACGGGATCACGTCATTAGGAGAATGATGTGATGGAAAAGACCCAAACTACAAACGTAGCATATGATCGTGTGAGTTTATTGCTACTGTTTTCTGCATGTCAAGTATGTGTTCCTATGACCATGAGATCACGCAACTCACTGACATCGGAGGAGTACCTTGTGTGTATCAAACGTCACAACGTAATTGGGTGACTATAAAGGTGCTCTACAGGTATCTCCGAGGGTGTCTATTGGGTTGGCATGGATCAAGACTGGGATTTGTTACTCTGTATAACGGAGAGGTATCTCAGGGCCCACTCGGTAATACAACATCACAATAAGCCTTGCAAGCAATGTGACTAAGTGTTAGTTGTGGGATATTGTATTATAGAAAGATTAAAGAGACTTGCCGGTAACAAGATTGAACTAGGTATGGAGATACCGAAGATCGAATCTTGGGCAAGTAACATACCGAAGAACAAAGGTAACATCATACGGGATTAACTGAATACTTGACATATAGGTTCGATCGATAAAGATCTTCGTAGAATATGTAGGAAACAATATGGGCATCCAGGTCCCGCTATTGGTTATTGACCGTAGAGGTGTCTCGGTCATGTCTACATAGTTCTCGAAGCCGTAGGGTCTGCACACTTAAGGTTTGGTGACGTTTCAGTAGTATAGAGTTATGCACGGTGGTGACCTAAGGTTGTTCGGAGTCCTAGATGAGATCTTGGACGTCACGAGGAGCTCCAGAATGGTCCGGAGGTAAATATTTATATATAGGAAGTCCTATTTTGGTCATCGGAAAAGTTTCGGGCTCATCGGTAGTCTACCGGGAGTGCCGGTAGTGTACCGGGAGACCATCGGGAGGGGTATTTCTACCCAAGAGGCTACATGGGCTGTGGGACAGTGAATACCAGCCCTTAGTGGGCTGGTGGAAGTCTGACACAAGGCCCATGAGGCTGGGAAGAAAATCCCAAAAGGAAAAAGGTGGAAAAAGGCAAAAATAGGGTGAATCCTAGACCTACTAGGATTGGAGGTGGATTGCGGGTGACAGTTCTCTCACTTTAGTTGGATTGGATTCGACAAAGGCGGTCCTTGAGAAGGTTTAAAAGCAAACTAGTGTATCACCGTTGTGGTTTATGCGTAGGTGAGAATTGTTCTTGCTAGATACCCGTAGCAGCCACGTAAAACATGCAACAACAATTAGAGGACGTCTAACTTGTTTTTGCAGGGTATGTTGTGATATGATATGGCCAATTACATGATGTGATATATGTGATGTATGCGATGATCATGTGATGTATAGATTATCACGACTTGCATGTCGATGAATACGGCAACCGGCAGGAGCCATAGGGTTGTTTTTAATTATTGTATGACCTGCGTGTCAATCATTAAGCGCTATGTAATGCTTTACTTTATCGCTACGGTAGCAATAGTAGTAGAAGCATGCAGGGCGTGACAACCCCAATGGCCACACGATGATGGAGATCAAGATGATGGAGATCATGGTGTCATGCCGGTGACGATGGAGATCATGCCGGTGCTTTCATGATGGAGATCAAAAGCACAAGATCATGGCCATATCATGTCACTTATGATTTGCATGTGATGTTAATCCTTTTATGCACCTTGTTTTGCTTAGGACGACGGTAGCATTATAAGGTGATCCCTCACTTAATTTCAAGATAAATTGTGTTCTCCCCGAGTGTGCACCGTTGCGAAAGTTCGTCGTGTTGAGACACCACGTGATGATCGGGTGTGATAGACTCTACATTCACATACAACGGGTGCAAGCCAGATTTGCACAAGCAGAACACTCGGGTTAAACTTGACGAGCCTAGCATGTACAGACATGGCCTCGGAACACAAGAGACCGAAAGGTCGAACATGAGTCATATAGTAGATATGATCAACATGATGATGTTCACCATTGTAGCCACCTCAACTCACGTGATGATCAGACTTGAGTCGGTGAAATTTGGATCATGTATCACTCGAATGACCGGAGGGATGTCAATTTGAGTGGGAGTTCTTAAGTAATATGATTAATTGAACTCATTATCACGAACATAGTCAAAGTGTCTTTGCAAATTATGTTGTATATTACTAGCTCACACTGTAGCGCCCTTGTATTTTTATATGTTCCTAGAGAAATAGAATTGAAAGATGATGGTAGCAATATTGCGGACTGGGTCCGTGATCTGAGGATTGTCCTCATTGCTGCACAGAAGGCTTATGTCCTTAATGCACTGCTCGGTGCGCCGACCCCTCTAGTGTCGTCTGTATATGTTGTGAACATCTGACAGGCACGTTCTGATGACTACTTAATAGTTTAGTGCGTCATGCATTATGGCTTAGAATTGAGGCTCCAAATAGTTTTGAACGTCACAGAACATATGAGATGTTTCTAAGAGCTGAAATTAGGTTCTCAGGCTCGTGCCCGTGTTGAGAGATATGAGATCTCCAACAAGATTCTTTGCCTGTAAGATGAAGGAGAATAGCTCAATCGTTGAGCATGTACTCAGATTGTCTGGGTACTACAGTCGCTTGAATCAAGTGGGAGTTGATCTTCCAGATAAGATAGTGATTGATATAGTTCTCCAAGTCGCTGTCACTAAAGCTACTAGAACTTAGTGATAAACTATAATACACCAGGGATAGAAGTATTGATCCCTGAGCTGTTCGCGATGTTTGACACCGCGAAGGTAGAAATCAAGAAGGAGGGTCAAGTGTTGATGGTTAATCAAACCACTAGTTTCGAAAAGGGCAAGAGCAAGGAGGGAAACTTCATGGATAGCAAGTCAGTTGCTGCTCTAGTGAAGCAACCCAAAGTTGAACTCAAACCCGAGACTAAGTGCTTCTATTATGAGCTGAGAGGTCGCTGAAGCAGAACAACCCTAGATACTTGGTAGATAACAAGGCTGGCAACATCTACAGAAGTATATTTGATATACGAGTTATTGATGTGTGCCTTGCTAGTACTCCTAGTAGCACCTGGGTATTGGATACCAATTCGGTTGCTAAATGTTAGTAACTCTAAATAAAAGCTACGGAATAAATGGAGAACTAGCTAAGGGTGAGGTAACGATGTGTGTTGGAAATGTTTCCAAGGTTGATGTGATCAACATCGCACGCTCTCTCTACCTTCAGGATTGGTGACGGACCTAAATAAATGTTATTTGGTGTTTTGCGTTGAGCATGAACATGATTAGATCATGTTTGTTGCAATACGGTTATTCATTTAAGTCAGAGAATAATAGTTATTCTTTTTACACGAATAATACCTTCAATGGTCATGCACCCAGTGAAAATGGTTTGTTGAAATCTTGATTGTAGTAATACACATGTTCATAACATTGATGTCAAAAGATACACAGTTAATAATGATAGTACCACATATTTGTGGCACTGCTGCAGAATGTCATATTGGTATAAAACGCATGAAGAAACTCCATGCTGATGGATCGTTGGACTCATTCGATTTCGACTCGGTTGAGACATGCGAACCATGCCTCTTGGGCAAGATGACTAAAGGACCCCGTTGGATGGAGCGGGCAAGTGATTCATTGGAAATGATACATGTTGATGTATGCAATCTAGTGAGTCTTGTAGCGTGTAGTGGATATCGTTATTTTCTTACCTTCAGTGATGATTTGAGTAGATATAGTGTATATTTACTTAATGAAACACAAGTCTGAATCGTTTGAAAGGTTCAAGCAAATTCAGAGTGAAATTTAAGATACTCGTGACAAGAAGATAAAAATAACTGCGATATGATCGTGGAGGTGAATATCTGAGTCACGAGTTTGGCATACAACTTAAGACAATGTGAAAGTTGTTTCACAACTAAACACCACCTGGAACACCATAGTGTGATGGTGTGTCTGAACGTCATAGTTATGCTCTATTGGACATGGTGCGTGCTATGATGTCTCTTATCGTTTTACTACTATAATTTTGGGGTTATGCATTAGAGACGACTACATTCACTTTAAATAGGGCATCATCTAAGTCCGTTGAGATGACACCGTGTGAATTATGGTTTGATAGAAACCTAAGCTGTCGTTTCTTAATATTTGGGGCTGTGACACTTGTGTGGAAAATGTTTTCACCTAATGAGGTCGAACCCAAGGCGGACAAATGCATCTTCATAGAATACCCTAAGATCAGTTGGGTGAACCTTCAATCTCAGATCCTAGTGCAAAGTGTTTGTTGTTTAAATGGATCCTTTCTCGAGGAAATGTTTCTCACGAAAGAATTGAGTGGGAGGAAGATAGAACTTGATGAGGTTGTTAAACCTTTGTTCAACCAGAGAGTAGCGCCGCGCAGAAAGATGTTTCTGTGAAGCCTACGCTAGTTGAGGAGGAAGTTAATGATGATGATCATGAAGCTTCAGGATCAAGTTACTATCGAACTTCGTAGGTCGACAAGGATGTGTACTGCTCCTAAGTGGTACGACAACTCTGTCTTGGAGATCATCTTGTTGGACAACGATGAATCTACGAGCTATGGAGAAGCGATGATGGGCCCGGATTCCAACAAATGGTTGGAGGCCATGAAATCCGAGATAGGATCCATGTATGAAAACCAAGTGTAGACTTTGGTAGACTTGCTCATTGGACGGCAGGTCGTTGAGTACAAATGGATCTTTAAAATGAAGACAGACACTGATGGTGAATGTCACTATTTGTGAAGCTCGACTTGTTGCAAAGATGTTTGTGACAAGTTCAAGGAGTTGACTACGATGACTTTCTCACTCGTAGTGGTGATAAAGTCTGTTGGAATTATGTTAGCAGTTGCTGTGATACTTCTATGGACTGAAGCAAGCATCTCGGAGTTGGAATATACGCTTTGATGAGGTGATCAAAGTTTTAATGTTTATACAAGGTTTACGAGAAACTTGTATTTACAATAAAGTGAGTGGGAGCACTATAGAATTTCTGATAAGTATATGTGGATGACATATTGTTGATCGGAAATAATGTAGTATTTCTGGGAAGCATAAATGGTTGTTTGAAAAGTGATTTTTCAAAGGAAGACCTGGATAAAGCTACCTAATTGTTGATCATCAAGATCTATAGAGATAGATCAAGATACTTGATGAGACTTTCAATGAGCACGTACCTTGACAAGATTTTGAAAGAGTTCAAAATGGATCAGTCAGAGAAAGAGTTCTCGCCTGATTTGTAAGGTATAACATTGAGTATGACTCAATGCCCAGTGACTGCAGAAGATAGAAAAAAGATGAGTGTCATCACGTATGCTTCAGCCATAGGCTCTATCATGTATGCAATGATGTGCACAAGACCCAATGTCAGCCTTGCCATAAGTATGGCTGCAAGGTTTCAAAGTGATCCTAGAATGGAGCACTCGACAGCGGTCAAGATTGCCTTAGTAACTAAAATACTAAGGAGATGTTTCTCGATTATGCAGGTGATAAAGAGATCGTCGTAAAGAGTTACGTCGATGCAAGCTTTAACACCAATCCAGATGACTCGTAGTAGCAATCTGGATACGTATAGTGGAGCAGCCATTTGGAATAGTACCAAGCGGAGTGTGGTAGCAGTGTTTTCGGTTTGACATAGAAATTTGCAAAGTACACACGGATCTGAATATCGCAGACCCATTGACTATAAGACCTCTCTCACATGCAAAGCATTATCGAGCCCCAGAACTCATTGGGTGTTAGATTCATAACAATGCGAATCACATGGTGATGTGAACTAGATTATTGACTCTAGTGCAAGTGGGAGACTGTTGGAAATATGCCCTAGAGGCAATAATAAATTAGTTATTATTATATTTCCTTGTTCATGATAATCGTGTATTATCCATGCTATAATTGTATTGATCGGAGACTTAAATGCATGTGTGGATACATAGACAAAACCATGTCCCTAGTATGCCTCTAGTAGACTAGCTCGTTGATCAAAAGATGGTTAAGGTTTCCTAGTCATGGACATGAGATGTCATTTGATAACGGGATCACATCATTATGAGAATGATGTGGTGGACAAGACCCAAACTACAAACATAGCATATGATCGTGTCAGTTTATTGCTACTGTTTTCTGCATGTCAAGTATATGTTCCTATGACCATGAGATCATGCAACTCACGGACATCGGAGGAGTGCCTTGCGTGTATCAAACGTCGCAACGTAACTAGGTGACTATAAAGGTGCTCTACAGGTATCTCCGAGGGTTTCTGTTGAGTTGGCATGGATCGAGACTGGGATTTGTTACTACGTGTGACGGAGAGGTATCTGAGGGCCCACTCGGTGATACAACATCACAATGAGCCTTGCAAGCAATGTGAATAATTTTTAGTGACGGGATCTTGTATTACGGAACGAGTAAAGAGACTTGCCAGTAACGAGGTTGAACTAGGTATGGAGATACCGACGATCGAATCTCGGGCAAGTAACATACCGAAGAACAAAGGGAACATCGTACGGGATTAACTGAATCCTTGACATAGAGGTTCGACCGATAAAGATCTTCTTACCAGATGGATGGAGCGGGCAAGTGATTTATTGGAAATGATACATGTTGATGTATGCAATCCAATGAGTCTTGTAGCGTACTGTGGATATCGTTATTTTCTTACCTTCACTGATGATTTAAGTAGATATAGTGTATATTTACTTAATGAAACACAAGTCTCAATCATTTGAAAGGTTCAAGCAAATTCAGAGTGAAGTTTAAGATCATTGTGACAAGAAGAAAAGTCTGCGATATGATCGTGGAGGTGAATATCTGAGTTACGAGTTTGGCATACAACTTTAGACAATGTGAAAGTTGTTTCACAACTCACGCCACCTGGAACACCATAGTGTGATGGTGTGTACGAATGTCATAGTTATACTCTATTGGATATGGTGCAAACTATGATGTCTGTTATTGATTTGCGACTACAGTTTTGGGGTTATGCATTAGAGACAACAACATTCACTTTAAATAGGGAACCATCTAAATCCGTTGAGATGACACCGTGTGAATTAGGGTTTGATAGAAACCTAAGCTGTCATTTCTTAATGTTTGAGGCTGCGACGCTTGCGTGGAAAATGTTTTCACCTAATGAGCTCGAACCCAAAGCAGACAAATGCAGCTTCATAGAATACCCTAAGAACAGTTGGGTGAACCTTCTATCTCAGATCCAAGCATAAAATGTTTATGGCTAAAACTGGGTCCTTTCTCGAGGAAAAGTTTCTCTCGAAATAATTGAGTGGGAGGAAGATGGAACTTGATGAGGTTGTTGAACCTTTACTTCAACCAGAGAGTAGTGCAGCATAGAAAGATGTTTCTGTGGAACCTACGTTAGTTGAAGAGGAAGTAAATGATGATGATCATGAAGCTTCGGGTCAAGTTACTATCAAACCTCGTAGGTCGACAAGGATGTGTACTGCACCTGAGCGGTACGACAACCCTGTCTTGGAGGTCATGTTGTTGGACAACGATGAACCTACGAGCTATGGAGAAGCGATGTTGGGCCCGGATTCCGACAAATGGTTAGAGGCCATAAAATCCGAGAAAGGATCCATGTATGAAAACCAAGTATAGACTTTGGTAGACTTGCTCGTTGGACAGCAGGTCGTTGAGTACAAATGGACCTTTAAGATGAAGACAGACGCTGATGGTGAATGTCACCATTTATAAAGCTCGACTTGTCGCAAAGAAGTTTCCGCCAAGTTCAAGGAATTGACTGCGATGAGACTTTCTCACTCGTAGCGATGCTAAAGTCTGTTGGAATTATGTTAGCAGTTGCTGCATTTTTCAATTGTGAAATATGGTAGATGGATACCAAAACATCGTTACCTTCCTTAAGGAATGGTTGTATGAGATACAACCAGAAAGGTTTTGTCAGTCCTAATGATGCTAAAAGTTGTGCAAGCTTCAGTGATCCTTATATGAACTGAAGCAAGCATCTCGGAGTTGGAATATACACTTTGATGAGGTGATCAAAGCTTTTGAGTCTATACAAAGTTTATGAGAAACTTGTATTTACAATAAAGTGAGTGGGAGCACAATAGAGTTTCTGGTAAGCATATGTGGTAGACATATTGTTGATCGGAAATGATGTAGAATTTCTGGAAAGCATAAACGGTTGTTTGAAAAGCGTTTTTCAAAGGAAGACATGGATAAAGCTACCTAATTGTTGAGTATCAAGATCTATAGAGATAGATCAAGATGCTTGATGAGACTTTCAATGAGTACATACCTTGACAAGATTTTGAAAGAGTTCAAAATGGATTAGTGGGAGAAAGGGTTCTCGCCTGATTTGTAAGGTGTGAAGTTGAGTAAGACTCAATGCCCAGTGACTGCAGAAGATAGAGAAAAGATGAGTGTCATCCCCTATGCTTCACCCATAGGCTCTATGATGTATGCAATGCTGTGCGCAAGACCCGATGTCAGCCTTGCGATAAGTATGGCCGGAAGGTTTCAAAGTGATCCTGGAATGGAGCACTGGACAGCGGTCAAGATTATCCTTAGTAACTGAAAGACTAAGGAGATGTTTCTCGATTATGGAGGTGATAAAGAGTTCGTCGTAAAGAGTTACGTCGATGCAAGCTTTAACACCAATCCGGATGACTCGTAGTAGTAATCTAGATACGTATAGTGGAGCAGCCATTTGGAATAGTACCAAGTGGAGTGTGGTAGCAGTGTTTACGGTTTGACATAGAGATTTGCAAAGTACACGCGGATCTAAATGTCACAGACCCGTTGACTATAAGACCTCTCTCATATGCAAAGCATGATCGAGCCTCAGAACTCATTGGGTGTTAGATTTATAACAATGTGAATCCCATGGTGATGTGAACTAGATTATTGACTCTAGTGCAAGTGGGAGACTATTGGAAATATGCCCTAGAGGCAATAATAAATTACTTATTATCATATTTCCTTGTTCATGATAATTGTTTACTATTCATGCTATAATTGTATTGATCGGAGACTTAGATGCATGTGTGGATATATAGACAAAACCATGTCCCTAGTATGCCTCTAATAGGCTAGCTCGTTGATCAATGATGGTTAAGGCTTCCTAGACATGGACATGAATGTCATTTGATAACGGGATCACATCATTGGGAGAATGGTGTGATGGACATGACCCAGACTACAAACGTAGCATATGATCGTGTCAGTTTATTGCTATTGTTTTCTGCATGTCAAGTATTGTTCCTATGACCATGAGATCATGCAACTCACGGACACCGAAGGAGTGACTTGTGTATATCAAACGTCGCAACGTGACTAGGTGACTATAAAGGTGCATTACAGGTATCTCCGAGGGTGTCTATTGGGTTGGCATGGATAAGGACTGGGATTTGTTACTCCGTGTGACGGAGAGGTATCTCAGGGCCCACTCGGTAATACAACATCACAATAAGCCTTGCAAGCAATGTGACTAAGTGTTATCCACGGGATCTTGTATTACGACACGAGTAAAGAGACTTGCCGGTAACAAGGTTGAACTAGGTATACAGATACCGACGATCGAATCTCGGGCTAGTAACATACCGAAGAACAAAGGGAACATCATACGGGATTAACTGAATCCTTGACATAGAGGTTCGACCGATAAAGATCTTCGTAGAATATGTAGGAACCAATATGGGCATCCAGGTCCCGCTATTGCTTATTAACCGTAGAGGTGTCTCGGTCATGTCTACATAGTTCTCAAACCCGTAGGTTCTGCACACTTAAGGTTTGGTGACGTTTCGGTAGTATAGAGTTATGCATGGTGGTGACCTAAGGTTGTTCGGTGTCCCGGATGAGATCCCGGACGTCACGAGGAGCTCTGGAATGGTCCGGAGGTAAAGATTGATATATAGGAAGTCCTGTTTTGGTCGCCGACAAAAGTTTCGGGCTCATCAGTAGTGTACCGGGAGTGCCGGTAGTGTACCGGGGGATCGTCGGGAGGGGTATTTCGACCCAAGAGGCTACATGGGCTGTGGAAGAGTGAATACCAGCCCTTAGTGGGCTGGTGGAAGCCCCACACAAGGCCCATGCGGCTGGGAAGAAAAGCCCAAAAGGAAAAAGGTGAAAAAAAGGCAAAAAGGAACAAATAAGGAAGGAGTCCTAATCCTACTAGGAGTGGAGGAGGAGGACTCCTCCCTCTTTGGTTCGGCCGACCCCAGGGCTGGCTTTTTGGCAGCCAAGCCTCCTCCTCCTCTCCTCCTATATATACTAGAGGATTTTAGGGTTTTGGCACAGAATTTTCAGCCACGTGCTACCCGTTCCTCTAGTGCATAGTTTCTCCTCTAGATCGGTTTTCTGTAGTGCTTAGGCGAAGCCCTGCCGGAATAGCTCCACCCCCATCGCCGGAGCACCGTCACGCTGCCGGAGAACTCTTCTTCCTCTCCTCTCCCTCTTGCTGGATCAAGACGGCGAAGATCGTCATCAAGCTATACGTGTGCTGAACGCGGAGGTGCCGTCCGTTCGGCGCTAGATCGGAAGGACCGTGATCAAGATCGCGGAATGAATCGTGATTGGATCTCGGGACGGATCGTGATGAGATCGCGGGACGCTCGGCGATTTGGATCGCGAAGACGTTCGACTACACCAACCGCGTGTCTTAACGCTTCCTGCTTAGCGATCTACAAGGGTATGTAGATCCACTCTCCCTCTCGTAGATGCTCATCACCTTGGATAGATCTTGTGTGTGCGTAGGAAATTTTTGTTTCCCATGCAACGTTCCCTAACAAGGCAAACCCAGGTATTTATCAGTGAGAGCTTCGGTTAATATATCCAGTTGATTACAAATATTCTCCCTTACCATCACTAAAGTGTTTGGGCTGAAGAAAATGCTGGATTTAACGGTTGAGACTAATTGACCCGAACTCTGACAATATATATCCAGAACGTTTTTCAGAGTGTTTGCATTTGCCAAATTTGCCTTCATCAAAATTAATGAATCATCTGCAAAAAGAAGGTGAGAAACAGAGGGAGCATTTCTGCAAACTGTTACACCTTCGAGGCCACCAATCTCTTCCTCATATAATAACATACTAGATAGGCCCTCGGAGCAAATAAGGAACAGGTAAGGGGATAACGGATCTTCCTGTCTCAACCCACGGGTTGGTGTAAATTCCTCAGTCTCCACTCCATTAACTCTTACTCTACAACTGACAGACGACACACAATCCATCATCAATTCAACCCAATGTTCATGAAAACCCATACGTTGCATCATTGCCTTCAGAAACATCTATTCCACTTAGTCATATGCTTTATGCATGTCAAGCTTTACAACACACAAGACAGCCGACCCATGTGTTTTCTTTTTGACGCCATGAAAACATTCATAAGCAACTAGCACATTATATGTTATTAGTCTCCTAGGAACAAATGCACTTTGGGTGGGTGATATAATCTCCGGCAAGATCCTTTTCAATCTATTTGCAAGCATCTTTGATATGATTTTGTAAACAACATTACAAAGACTAATAGGGCGATATTACATAATTGTTTCTGGTACCTGAACCTTCGGAATGAGGGTAATATTAGTAGAATTCCCTCCTGTAGGTATTTTCCTCAGATTAACCGCTCTGAGGACTTCTATTGTTAGTTCATCACCGATAATATGCCAAAACCACTTAAAAAATACAGCGTGAAGTCCATCAGGCCAGCTGCTTTCAAGTCTCCTATTTGAAATAGCGATTTCTTCACTTCTTCTGCTGTATAGGGGCAATCAGAATTTCATTCATATTCTTCGAGATCACCAATTTAACAGAGGCCAGCAAGTCCGGTTCCGGAATCTCCGAGTCACTAGCAAAAAGCCCAGAAAAGTAATCATATATCAAACCTTTTAAATTATCATTTCCTTCCACCCATATATTATTCTCATTCTTTAATCGCTCAATGATATTCTTTTTTCCTTTCTGTTTCTAGCTATTACTAGGAAGTGACGACTGCAGTTAACGAACAATAGTGCCGTTGGGTAACGTTTGTGTTTAATGCGCCATGGAGATCGTGGGCGACGCCTTCGCAAACCGACGCCAGTGAAGGACCGACTGGTGAACCTAGCCTGACGGGAAGGAATGCATCCCGTAGAAGTGCATGCTCTATCCAATGCAACCAAAAGACCGATCTGATGAAAGAGACTAGTCAATACATTTATACGTCAACATTTCCCCTCATGTGTGCCTTTCTCGGGCCTAAACGTGGTCCGAAAGTGGGCTGCAATTTAATTACGCAAGCCGGGTCTTGAACTCAAGACCTCTTGGCTTTGATACCATGTAGAAGTGCATGCTCTGGACAATGCAATCAAAAGACCGATCTGATAGAAGAGACTAGGCAATACATTTATACGTCAACATGCCCGACTGATGGGAGTATGATCAACTGGCGGCCCCGCTCCGACTAGTACTTGATCTTCTACCTAGGTTGTCTCATGGATTGTAATCTTCATGGGTCTGGGCTTTTAACTGGGCGTATGTCATCGTGGGTTTCTCCGGTGGGCATTCCCCCAACAGTATCACTATTGTCTTCAAAATAATTTATTAAAATGTACATGGAAGACCGTGACATCTTTGATGGTGTATCAAGTGATTTATTTTCTAGAAGGCATGAAAGGTATTTGTTTTCACTAATGAATAGATATATATATATATATATATATATATATATATATTGGACTTATCTGTATTTATGTTAAATATGAACTTCAAAATATACATCAAACTCATGTATGTAAGGGAAAAAAACTTACTTGAAAAGTGCCAAATGAAAAAATACACATGTACACGTACACCATCTTTGAGTTGCAACATGTAAGCATCACCTATTCAGACGACCATCGGCGTAGCAGAGATGGGTGGAGAACATTGTCCCATTGGGCGTGCCAATTTGTTTCGCAAAAAAAGAAAAGAAATGCTCCCCTTTGAGGGGATTTTTCTAATGCGCAACAGCAATATGGTAAAGTTGTGAGGTGTGCCGGTATACATTCATATACAAAATAAGTAAAAGAGACACACAGCATCAGGGAACTTTGTATTTCATTAATTCTGTTGGAGATTTACGTCAAATGGTTCCCACATAAGTACGTCATGTTTCTTCATGCAATCTGACTAAATTCTGTGAATGCCTAGCTATAGGTTCTTGGAGCCTCATAAGGCGATCCGGTTAATTACATCTACAAGATGCATCTTGTAGAAAAACCTCCGATTGTAGAAAAGCCTCATAAGGCGAGCCTCATAAGTACGTCAATGGTCGTCGTCTTCAAGTCTGTATAAGGTGTCCACCAAATGTGCAAGAATAATGCAAAAATAATGAATTATAATGCGCCGGAGCCTCGTCGGGAAATGGCAAGTGTCATCCGGCACCGCCAGTCAGGATTTTTAAAGAATTTCGGCCTCGTCGGTCTCGAACAACTAAGAGTCTAACCTTGATGGTCAGGACCAGTTTCCGGGCTCGTCGGTTGCGGAGTGTAATCAAGAATGCATGAAAATCACCGGCACCATAGCTGACCGCAGATAAATTAATAGCAGTCAAATGCAGGATCCATCTGGCTGCAACAAGCTTCTAGGTTTGAACAATGTTGGAACAATGATTTGATTAACACTCTTTTTCTGGAACCTACAGCCTCTACCATCACTAGCAGGCCGATTTTTAATGATGATACTCCAGCTCTTCTTTGTTCGGATCTCACTCCCAATGGCAACTGTAATTCTAAAAGTGCTTATAAGCTTTGTTTGCAGGACATTCAAAATCAGTCAAACAATACACCTTCGCAGGTTCCTTCTTTGGTTAAAGAAATTCTTAAGCAGGTTTGGAAGCAAAAACACATGGCGCCACGGGTACAAATGTTTGCTTGGAGGCTCCTGCGCACGGCTCTTCCTACAGGTAAGAGGGCTGGTAGATTCTTTAAGCATATGGAGCCCAATTGTTGCAGGTGTGGTCTTCAGGAGGATGATATGCATCTCTTCTTTGCCTGTACGTTTGCTAGAGCAGCATGGTTTGCTCCTCCTTGGCATGTTAGGATAGACAATCTTATTTAAAATAATAACTCTATGCACGGTCTCATTCAGGAGCTTCTAAATAGTAATCATCCATATGCCACCATTCCAAATATTTTTAATTTTCTTGGTGCTTGTGAAAATCTAGGAATGATTGTCTCTTCCAAAGGAAAAAAAAGGATATCCTGTACAGGTACATCAGGCGGCTCTAACACTTACTGCTTGTCAAGCTCTCCTGGATAAGCCGGAAGACAAACACTTTCCAGACGTGCAGAATCATTCTACCCAGGGATGCGGCTTTTAGATGTTCCAAGATCCCTGGAAAGGGGTCTTCTGCTAAAGCTACAGGAGTTGGTCTTTTTATAGATAATCTAGATGGAAAATTTGGCCCGTAGATTCAGATTCAAGCATCAACTCCAATTACTAATTCCCCTCTTCAGGCAGAAGCTCTTGCACTACTTCTTGCAGCAAAGTTAGCACACATATTTCAGCTCAAGCAGGTCTCTTTTCTCACTGATTGCTTGCCTCTAGCCAAAGCTGCTGCAAGTAAAAGACTCGATTCTGACGACGTCCATTGGACCATCAGGCGCTCGCTAGCAAAAAAATTCTCCATTTCCAATGAGTTGCAGCCATCTATTTATCACACATATCCAGGAAGCAGACAATGTAGCTCATCAGATTCTCAACTCATCGGTGGAACCTGTCTTTGGATATAATTCTTCAGCTCATAGGCACTCTTCTTGTCCTTTTATTTATAGACTCTCTCAAGTTCATCTACAGGACTTTGTAATCCATGTTGTACTTTGCATTTGAACTGAATGAATGTGGCGCCGGTTGGCGCCTTTCCCTGTTAAAAAAAGGCTTCTAGGTTTGAGGCAAACGACAAAATCATCCCGATGGTGAGTGTCTACACTGTGCAACGAATTTTATGGGAGCTTCTCCACACAATCAAGCACCTCTCTGAACTCCACTAATTCAAGTATTGTACTGACGTGCCCATTTTTTGAACGCGGCTTACAGAAAGTTTTTTGAATCAGTTGAGCCCAAATTTTAATCCACATAAATTTTTTAGCCTCTGTCACCTGACGAATCAGTCGGACAACTTGGACGGCCGGAATTATTGTGCATCAACTGTTACCTGAACAAATCTATATAAAAGGAATACTGAACAAATCTGGGCATGAAAGGGGACATGCCTTTTATATAGGCTAAGGCTAGGGCTGGAGGGCTGTGCCGATTTCTGCCTACAAACCAGGCGTCTATCCTTATCTTTTGTTATCGTGTGGGCATCTAGGCTGACTGACTAGCTAAATCACGTGCGTTGCCACGGAACGAAAAAAACCATAGTGATTAAATAATTGTTCTAATTAAAAATATGCCAGAACAATGCAAACACAATGAATTATAATGCGCCAGAGCCTCGTCGGTAATGCTGGTCATAGTGAAAAATAACTATATGCTACTAGTCTAGGTTATTATCTTCATAGTGGGTACTAACATATGTGTGGTATCATGCAAGCCTTTATTTATTTAGATGTAGACTCATTTTGCCTTGTGGTGTGTTATGTTACGGTAACATATTAGGCTGGTCATAGTGGAAAGTAACTTAGAATAGTAACATACATATGTTACTAGTATATGTTACTATCTTCATTGTGGGTAGTAACATATGTGTGGTATCATGCAAACCTTCATTTATTTAGATGTAGACTCATTTTGTCTTAGGATGTGTTATGTTACGGTAACAAATTATATTACCACAAACACCTCTCTCCTCATTAACTACTTGCCACATAAGCAAATTTAGCTTGGGATGCGTTATGTTACTAGCTAAGCTACTCTCATTATGGCCAGCCTTATGTTACCACAAACACATATCTCTTTATTAACTACTTGCCACGTAAGCAAACATGCCTTGGGGTGTGTTATGTTATTAGCTAAGTTACTTTCACTATGGTCAGCCTAAATGGCAAGTGTCATCAGGCACCGCCAGTCATGGGATTTTTAATGAATTCCGGCCTCGTCGGTCTAGAACAACTAAGAGTCCAACCTCGATAGTCAGGACCAGCTTCCAGCCTACGAGCAGGATTCTCTCTCACTTTCCCCTGCTACAATGTTTTCAGAGGAGAGAGGAGAGGCGACTAGGTCTCCCCCCTCCCTCCCCCCCCAGTTTCATCGGCGCCGCCGTGGGTTCCCCTTCCTTCCACCTCCGCTCCGGCGATGGGAAGGGGGGGAACCCTGGATCTGGGCATTCGGCTTGTAAATAGGGTGTGGATGTGTGGTTTTCGGCGACGGCAATTTGGTGGTGGCGGCGTCGGCAATTGAAATAAAGTGACCTCGGCTCCAGCCCCATCTCGGCATCGTCTCCGGCGACGGCGGGGAGCCAGTGGGTCTTTTGTCTGGCTGGTCCTTCTGACCAGGCTAGTGTGGTTGTGCTTGCCGGCGTGGCTTCGTCCGCTGGTGGCCGGCGTTGGAGATGAGGACGGCTTTCCTCCTGGTCTAGTGGGTGTTTCCCAGTTCCCCTTGCCCTCCTCTTCGTCTGCGTCTTCCGTCTTCCTTCGACCGCTGCGGTGGTGAATTGGTGGCCTGTGGTGCTTGGGGAGGCCCCCCGACCGATGCTCCTACTCCCGGCTTCAGATCCCGTCTCCAGGGGCGGGTGGATCTTGCGGTACTCAAAGCCCTTGTGGCGAAGGCTTATGCAGGCAAGGCTGCGACTGTTGGGCTGCCATTCTCTCTCTCTCTCTCCCGCCATCTCATCGGATTTGGATCCGGAGGATGCGGCGAAGAAGATGGTGGATTTGCAGTTGGCTCCCTGCGAGGTCTTCGTTGTAATATTTTATTTTCGTGGGGAATTTTCTGTAAACGTTGGGGCTGTGATCCTTAACCATTTCCAGATATAATAAAATGCCCTTTGGGGTGTTTTTCTCAACAACAAAAAAAAGGACCAGCTTCCGGCCTCGTCAGTTGCGGAGTGTAATCAAGAATGCATGGAAATCACCGGCACCATAGCCGACCGCGGATAAATTAATACTCCCTCCGTCAGGAAATACTTGTGGAAAAAATGGATGTATTTAGACTTATTATATATATATAGTAGCACTATTCTGATCCTAGAATCAGAATAGAATAACTATTCTGATCACGATCAGCCCTATAAGGGCGCGTTGGACTTCTTCCCGAACTCCCGAACCGACAGTGACCAAAAAATAGCCCACCCAGCCACCCCACCTCCCGCACCTCCCACTCTATCCTCAATCCTGACCCAGCCGTCGTCGCCCTAGGAATCCCCCCGACCAACCCGCTGCCTCGCCCTGACCACGCCCTTGGCACCGACCCCACCGTCGCCGCCCCTGCCCTGACCCCGAGCGCCCCCCTCCTCCTCCTATAGAGCCGCCTCCGACCACCGTCCTCCTGCTGTACACCTTGTGCCGGCCTCCTCCAGCGCTGCTAGCCATGGATCTGCTCGTCGCCGACATTGGATCCCGAGCGTCGTTGCCAGGCCGAAGACCTCCATGTCCAACTGTCGGTCGTGGCCTCTGCCGCCCCTGTCCAGCACCGCCACCAAGCGCCGTCATGGAGCTCCTCTTCCGCTGCCCAAGCCCGACGCAGTCCACCTGTCACTACGGGGCCACCACCTTTCCTTGGATCAGGGCAGGTCTTCTCCCTGAGCCGAGTGCCTTTCCTCCCTAATCCGGCCCACATCCCCACCCCACGTGCCACCGTATACCTCACCTCCGGCCTCACCCCGCAGCCGGGACACCCCCCCACCGAATGGCCCTGACCGGCCACATCGACCTTCTCATAAGAACCACCTTGAACTTCCCGGAGGAAGGTTCATCCATGGAGTGGCCGCTCCCGCCCCTCCATCTGTGCCCCCTTCTGGTGAAGCTCCACGCCACCAAACGTCATCATGTTGCTCCGGCCACTAACACATACATGATGTTCTTCTTCTTGTGACAACCACCTTGAACTTCCTGAGGTAGTTTCTCGGATTCGGCACCTCCCCACCACAGCGACAAGGACCACTATTATCAGAAAATCCCCATATTGGGAGAAATTTCTCGCTGTCTTGAAATGGTCTGTTAAATTATTCTCTCAAAGTTCATGATTTCTGGTGCTACTGTGATCAATTTTGTGTTTGATTGGATGTATTTTCCAGTACAAATAGATGTTTGTGTTTACATTTGAATGTCTGCATGTTTGTTCATATGCTCCGGTAAATTTGAATTTTGGAGATGCTCAAGTAAAATGTTACGGGCATCCTTCCATTTTGCATTGTGTTGCTAAATTTTTGACATGATGCAGGAAGTAGATGAACCCAGTATAATACAATATTTGAACTTCTGTTGACTTCCTATTAGACATGCTAATTTAATGCAGTGTGTCACTACTTTCTTGTGAGTATTTCTTATTAGACACGTATCGATTCAGGAGCTTGCACAAAAATGTTACCGTTGTAGAGGCTCTATAGATCCCTCCATTCAATGCTTCTTCCGAAGTAAGTTCACAATTTTTATGTTCAAATTAAAAACCCAAGAAAGTCCAAATCAAAAAGAATAGAGAAGTTCACTACTTATCCAAAATGGATTTTCCCCGTTTCCACAAAAAAACTAGAAGTTCAAATTTAAAAAAGAGGTGGTTCAATGTCCAGTTCGGATTTTATTACTTTTAAATAACTAATTAAAAAACGTTTCTCAAAACCTAAAACGAAGAAGATCAAACTAAAATGAAAGAGAAGTACAAGGTTTGAACAACGGAATATTTATGTTTCTAGAAAAACAAGAAGTTCGAAATAAAAAAACAAACTTTTAAAAATGGAATTCATCCCTTTTCAACAGATAACACCAAAAAGTTCAAATTAAAATAATAGAGCAGTTCGATATTCATAAAAACTGAATATTTTTCTCATTTCTAAACAATAAAACCAAAAATAAAAATTTATCGATATTTTCCTTTTATAGAAATAAAATCGAGAAGTTCAAATTAAAAAACAGAGAGGTTCAAATATAATAACCAAATAAGTTCAAATAAAAAAACAAAGTGGTTCAAAAAAGGCTATAAAAACAAAGTTTCTCCATTTCTGGAAAAACCTAACTAGTTCAAATTAAAATAACGTAGATGTTCAAATAATTGTTACAAAACTCTTTCAAATGGTATATTATTTGCCACATGCGCCAACACACACAGCTAAAAAATGGCTGTTTTGGCTACACGCGTCCACTATCTCTCTCTCTCTTTCGTGTTTGATTCGCATATTCTCTATAAAAAGACACAGAAGTTCACGTACTAAATTGTGCGTTTTAATGTTTGATGCCTATTTATAAACATATTTCCTTTCTAAGAATAACACTAAGAAGTTTAAATTAAAATAACAAAGAAATTCGAAGCATGTAAAAAACTCAAATTTGTTGCCAGAAGTTCATGTGCACCTCCGCGCACGGTTCATAATTTATATTGCGAGATGTCCGACCTCCAATTACATGTTTTAAAATGGCAAAAAATGGCATCCAACCTTCAATTACGTGTAATTCGATGTATATACAAAAACATGGCAGAAGTTCATAGTGAAAACAACGAGAAGTTCAATTACTACAAGGAACGCATTTCAAGTGAGAATAAAAAGAATACAAAACTAAAAGCTTAAAAGGTTTTTTGAAAGAAGTACAAGGGCTCTGCACGGGGAAGTTAAAAAATTCTTACGAGAGAGCTTCACCTTGTACTTCCATGTTCAAAAAGCACAAAAAGATGTTGTTTTGGTGTTTTAAAATAATTTTCTCTATCCACTAAGAAGTTTAGTTATTATTTGGGAGCAAATATATTTCAAAAAAGGAAAACAAAAATTCAAATTATAAAAAAAAGAAAGTTCAAGTACCACATGGTGCGTGTTAAATGTGAGCAAGATGAATAAAAAGGCAAGGTCTAATTTTGTGTTGCTATAAGTGCAAGTCCTCGGTCAGAGAAAGTTAGAAAATTATTGCGAAAGAGGTTTATACAAAAATGAATATCATTTGTGTAACACCGACGAATGTGTGTGAAATTACAAAAAAAAATACGCGACAGAAGTTTAACGTGGAAATAATAGGAAGTTCAACTACTATGCTAAATGAATTTCAGATGAAAAACATTAAAACCGTCGCGAGTATGAAAAAAATGATCAAGACGGAAAAGTTGTGTGTTTACAGCAGCTTTCCATCGGTATATCACTTGCTCAATTCCGGCGAGTGGATGTAGAGCTACGAGCAAAAAACAGCACGTGAAGAAACAGAGTGAAGTTCAGGTAGACGTGCTGATGAAGTTCAAGTTCTTCACACAGTGCATTTTCGAAGGCTCTGTTTCGCGATAAAAGGCAGAACACGTCATCTCGCCGTTTTCGAAATTACTTGAAAACGGCTAGGAATCAGAGAAAACCATCAACATGAAAAAGTTTCGCATTTTCCATAGCTTTTCACGGTATATTATTTGCCCAATTCTGATAAAGTTTGTAGAGATTACAACGAAAATACGTTTTTAACCATTTTCAAAATTGACTTAAAACCGTAAAGAATTGGAAGAAATAATATATAACAAAAAGTTTCGTATTCGTTCAAGCTTTTCAGACCCATATCATTTGCTACATATCGACGCACGGTTAAAAAATTAACTCGAAAATACGAAGCCAGTCGAACTTGTACCGTTTTGTAAATTAGTCTTAAACCGTTTAAAATTAGAAAACAAATTCAACATGAAAAAGTAACGCATTTTCATAAGCTTTGCAACGCCATATCATTTACGTCAATTGGATTAGCCGTTTAGAAATGGTATCGAAAATACTAACTCAGCTGTTCGGTTTGCAAAATTTTACAATTTTCCAAATTACTCTTTAACCGTATGGAATTAGAGAAAACGTTCAACATGTGGAAGGAGCGGTTTTGCAGCAGCTATCCAACGCCATCTCATTTGCCTCATTACGATCAACGGTTTAGAAATAGCGTCAAAAATACGATTCACTTTTTTTGTATGAAGAAAAAACGGTTTTCAAAACTGCTCTTAAACCGCTTACATTTTGCCAAAAAAATCAACCTAGGCTGTTATACTAGTGTCCATAGCTTTCAAACGGTATATTGCAAGACCCATTTGGACAATGTTACGGGAAGTTCAGGCCGAACAACTCACGCAGTAAAATTGCAACACACGCAGGTTTATCATGTCCCGAGAGCAAATTCGTCAACGAGTGAGATTCCTATTTAAAATGGGCATTTAGTTGCTGAAAACCGTTTCTAGATTATACTTACATCACATAGAACACGACAGGCAAGAAGAATTCACGCAGGGACACACGGTTGCAAAGATAGCCCGGAGGTCGGGTTCCAAAAAAGGAAGTTCAAGTTGTGTAACTCAGGAAGTTCAGATTGTGATCAGAATATTATTCTAATCCCGTGATTAGAATAACGGGATCAGATCAGAATATTATTCTGATTCCATGATCAAAATAGTATATATATATATATATATATATATATATATATATATATATATATCCATTTTTAGGACAAGTATTTCCGTACGGAGGGAGTAGCAGTCAACTGCAGGAACCATCTGGCTGCACCATGTGGGATGGCAAGGCTTCTAGGTTTAAGGCAAACGACAAATTCATCACGATGGTGAGCGTCTACACTGTGCAACGAATTTTATGGGAGCTTCTCCACACGACCTAGAATTCCTTTTAATTCAAGTATTGTACAGACGTGCCCATTTTCTGAACGTAGCTTATAGAAATTACTGTGCGCTGTGTTTTTGAATCATTTGAGCCCAAAATTTTATCCTCATAATTTTTTAGCCTCTGTCACCTTAGGAATCATCAGTCGGACAACTTGGACTGCCGGGATTATTGTGCATCATCTGTTACCTGAACAAATCTATATAAAAGAAATACTGAACAAATCTGGGCGTGACAGGAGACATGCGTTTTATATAGGCTAAGGCTAGGGCTAGGGCTGGAGGGAGGGTCTATCCTTATCTTTTCTTATCGTGTGGGCACCTAGACTGATTAATAATTCATCGAACGAACCATCACGCGTGCGCGCGAACTAACCTGTGGTTGGATGGTTAAAGGGACTGTGGTACCCTCAGATCACCAGGGTTCAAGTCCTGGTGCTCGCATTATTCCTGAATTTATTTCGAGAAATCTCAAGATGATATGCCGGCTCAGTCTTTCGGAGGTGTTCATAGGGGTAGGGTGTACCTATGTGCATTCATAGGGATGAGTGTATGCGCGTGTTTATTAGCGCTTGCGTCTGTACTGTGTTAAAAACCCATCACGCGTACGCAGCTGGATGCGGGCAGCAACGACACATGTGTGCACGCTCGACTTGGTCGATACAGTAGTCCCGACTCGTGTACGCACACCAGGAGTGAACTCTTGTGTATTTCTCAATCGATTTGGCCTGCCATTTGATTTATTTTTATTATTTTAAGAGGAAATTGCTGCCTTATTATTACTTACTTAGTCTGTGACTCCATCAGCCACAATAGCATCACGGATACAAGAAGGAAACACACTAAACCAGGTTTTACATAAACTTAAAAGGCAGCCATCCCTAGCTAAAATATGAGCAACTTTGTTGGCTTCTTAGAAGGCAACTCGAAAATCACCGACGCCAGCCATCAACTCCTTGATCTCTTGGATGAGTGGTCCAAACCTGGACCGGTCGAGATGTTCCGAGCAGAGGGCCCGAGCCATACATTGATTGTCAGTTTCAAGCACAGCTTTCGTGATGCCAAGGTCAGATCCCAATTGCACTCCCCTTCGGCAAGCTAGAAGCTCCACATGTTCAGCCTGCCATTTGATTTATTTGTGAATGTTGCCATCGACTGCATCGTTTCAGTTTGCAAGTTTGCCTTTTGTTCGGTGTGTTCTTTTGAATTTTTAGAAAATTACGTAAATACACAATATTTGGGGGACTAAGAGCACCTACAGTCGGACCCTTCAAATCCCCCGTATACGTTCGGACGGATGGCCCGGTCACGAAAATGCGACCCAACCGGCCCTATACGTAGGAGGCATCCCTCAAATCCAGCCCATATCTGGAACGGATATGGGCAGACCCGAGTGCGCCCGAACGCGTCCGTCACGTCGGATCCGGCAGACCGGACCCATCCCAAATCCCTCCAAATTGACCTAGTCCACCAAAGTCGACGACCCTCCTCCCGCGTTGTCCTCCAGTTCCCGCGTCCGAGCCGTCACCGTCCTCCACCCTTGCTCCCTATCTGCGCCGTTGCCCGTGTTCGCCGTCGTAGATGTCATCGCCGAGTACCCCGTCCCCTACCGCCGGCATGGAAGATGCCTCGGCGGAGTCCGTGGGGGTCAGTTGCAAGGTAGTCAGTCGCCTGGGGGGTTAGTTGCAAGGTGGGGGTCAGTCGCCTGGGGGGTCAGTTGCAAGGTGGAGAGCGTCTCCTGGAGGGAGCAGTGGAGTAAGCAACGCGAGCTGGGACCTGCGGACAAGGAAGTGGTCCACATCGACGTGGGCGCGTCCGGTCCAGTGCAGCCGTTCGCCCCGTCCGCATCCGCCCCGCCGCTGAGAAGGAAGGTGCCATCCGCCACGGTTGCGACCGAGTCCGTTCCACCGTCCGAATGGCCGGGGATTCCGGATGGCTGGACGCAACATGACGCGCCAGAGATGGTGTATGACTTGCCGCAGCTCCAACGGGCAGTGCCGTCACTGCTATCTGAACAAGACACTCACTACATCCTGGTGTCACAATGCCATTGTCTGGCTGTATGGTGTACTGCTTACTTGGTCTTTCAATGCTGAAGGCAAAACAGGCCTTTGTCCTGTTGGTTAGCTTAACTGAGCATGACATCTCCTCGTCAAATTAACTTAAGCTTCAGTGGCTCAATACCAAGCATGTCATCATCCAGATAAGTGCTTTCCTGCCAGAAAAGAGACATGTGTTATTGGAAAGAACACTTTTTTTTCCTTTCAGAAAGGATATATTTATAATTTAGGCTACTATGATAGTCGTCAAAAACAATTTTTGGATTATTCTATCCTAGCAGGGTTAAGATTAGCTAACATATGTATTTTTATCTAGAACCAAATTAATACAGCATGTTAATTTGGATACTTCATTAGCTCTCTGATCTCAGTAACATGTTATCTCTTTTGACTTCAAATGATGCATCCATTTCCACAGTTTTGATTTCAAGGTATTTTAAACTAGCTATAGCTTACCTGGCCAGTGTGCCCATCCGTACTTTCAGATTCACCCAGAATGCTTATTATCTCCAATATGGAAGGTCTACGTCCTGATTCTTGTTGCCTGCAGCGTTCCGATATTTCAATGCATCTAGTTACTTGCCGGTATTGTGGTAACGTCGGTGGTTTATTCCACCTGTGCCTCCACCTTCGAAGTACCTACATTTAACAAATGTTAATTATTTATGATAATCCCAGAATCTTACAATACCATTTTCTAGTTCAAGGCCAGACGTTAGACCCATAGTTTTGTGTTCGCATCAGCACCGCAAACAAATCCATCCAGCCACGCGCGATATATTTGAAGAAAGATGTTGTTTAAAGTAGATATATGCAATTCAGTACTATACTAGGAGTATTAAATAACGAACAAAAGGTGGATGCAAAACATTAATTGTTGCTGTTCTAAAAAGTGAGAGATATCACACTTGCATTATTTAATGTTGTGAGGGATGCTCTTACGCCCCGTTATCAATTCTGTGATTATGACACACAAACTATATGTCACACTTGAATGAAGTTTTGCCTTCTTTCTTGTATTCTGGAGCGACATATCCTCTGCAACAAAATACAATAGTGTGATGCATTATGACGCAAAGTAAATGTAGGGCTGTAATGATAGAAAACTGTAAATAATGGTTCCTCCTAGCTTACGGTGTTCCAAAACATTGACCCGTAGTATGCGACATTTCATTTGATCTTGACAACCCAAAATCAGTAATTTTTGGAACCATATGATCATCAAGTAATATATTTGGCGGTTTAAGATCCATATGAACATTTTTTTCCTCGTGAAGATAAAACAGACCCTTGCAAATTCCAGAGATTATTGCATAACGTGGTTCCCATTCCAGTCCCCTTAATTCATCTGTAGAATAATACATACACAAAAAAGTAAGAAGTTATGTTAAACTTCATACCGAGCAATGACGGAACATTTTAGATGCAAGTCTATCACTAAGGTTGATCCGGACTTGAGAACTGAGCATTAGTCCAGGCAGTAAGGTAAATAAGTAAGAAAGAAGAGTTGCATCAATTGCAATTTTGACCTTACCAGTAATATGCTTATCAAGAGTTCCATTGCGGATGTACTCAAACAGAGCAATCTTTCTCTTACGTTGACAAGGTTAATTTCCCCAGCCTCTTTTCTCAATGTATGGCGTGTATTAGAACAGAAGCCAAGAAACCGGACAACATTTTGATGATTGGTGTTCATGAGGCTATTAAACTCACGGCGAAATGACACATCATCAATAGTGATTTGGTTGACTTCAATCCTCTTAACAGCAACAATAATCCCATTTTGGAGTTCACCCTATTGGTCAGCATTTAAATGATGGTCAGCTTATACAATACCAAAACAGCAGGTGAGTTTCCCGCTGTAATTTTGTCAGTAAATGCAAGTTGTTAATATTAAAGGATACAGAACAAAACAAGATGAATCGGTGGTACTTTTTAGTCGAACTAGCGATATTAGTTATACTGAACTTGAGATCTTTATGTATGCTCTCTAAATGGTAATGGCAGATCCACCCTGACCAATTTGTCTGTCTCGAGAGAAATCATTTGTGATGCGCTGTAAGAGTGGTAATGGCAGATCCTTGGGTTCTTCGTGTCCATTGAGTATACGCTCCAGCAGAGTTTTGTCCCCCATTCAGAACTACACGGTGTTATTCAGAACTAGAGCATGAAAACAAATTAGTTAGCTTGACAAATTGGTAGCAGGGAAATGCGTACCTGCTGGCCATGTACTGTACTGTACTGTTTGTAGTAATTAATCTAGGAAGCACAAACTGGAACTGCTCCAAGAGATTTCGGCACATTAAGGAATCACTGTAATGAATATTAATGTGTATAGGAAAATGATTTAACTCTCAGAGTAGACGAGAAGGAGAAGGAATATTCAAGCACAATCAAGGCTGCTGCTAGCTCGTAAAGATGCTCATCAGACATTTAGACGTACTTCCTCCGTTTTTAAATATAAGACCTTTTAGAGATTAGATTATGAACTACATACGGAGAACAGGAGCAGGGAACAAACCAAAACTAGAATACTATGCGCGCTTCGCCGTGGCGGTGACCTTTCGCTTTGGGTTAGTGTTGTATCTGGCGGTTCTGCAATTGTGCGCTTTTGTTTTTTTTTCTGAGGGAAACAATTGTGCGCTTTTGTTGTTTGACGGGGCATGTGTTCACTGTGTTTGCGTGTAGAATATATAGGTGCTGCTTCGCATATTCCAATCGGCAAACCCCTCGGAATCTTGATGAGTTTTTATTGGTGGATGACACAGGATATGAAAATGCAGCCTCCACCAGAGCCCGACCCCCCAGGCTACTCGGGGAACCCTAGCCACCGTGCCGCCGGTGCTACCCTCTCCCTCCTCCCCCCTCGCCGCCGCCGGAAGATGCGGCCGGGCTAAGCCCGCGCCGCGGACAGCGGCGGCGGGGCGCTTGCTGCGCAGCGGCTCCGGTCTCTAGGCGGTGGGAGGCACTCGTCCCCTGGCTCGGCGGCTCAGCCGCAGCGACTCCCTGGTGCGGCGGCGCCGGTCCTTGCTCTTCTAGGTGCGGCCGGCGCAGGTCCTCCTTCCCCTGCTCGTGGCTCGGCGGCTGTGGCGGCCCAGCGGCGTGGCGGCTCCTGCGATGCTCCGGTGGCTTAGCCGCGGGCGCCTGCGGTGCTAGGACGGCGGCCCCCTTGTGCTGCGGCAGTGACTTCGTCGCGGATCTGGATCTGGCCGTCACGGGTGCGGAGGGGTGGCAGATCTCCGGCCCCTGCTCGTGGGTGTTGTGTTTGCCTAGGCGCTTGCTGCGTGTTGGTTGCGGTGCATTCGTTGCCTGAGGTGGGGGATTGCGGATCTGGCAGGCGGCCAGATCTGGCTTGCCGGTGCTGCTCCGGCAGCCGATGAGGAGTGGTTCGGGGTGGCTCTTCGAAGCTACTGGCGCGGTAGTTTCGTGGAGGCGTGTGGGCCAGTGGAGGTGCTATGCGTGAGGATGGCGGTGGTTAGCGAGTGCTCCGGGCGAAAGCTTGCCCGATTCTTGTCGGCCAATGGCGTCAGCGCCTGTGGGCATCATTTCACCTCCTTGGAGGCATCGTTGTGGAGCCTCGTGTCCTCCATCCTCGGATCTTGCTCTTCGGGTGAAAGCCTAAGGCCGTCCGGGCCATGCGACGACGTCGTCATCGTTGCTTCCCCCCTTGGGGGCGTTGCCTTGAAGAGCATTGGGCCCCGGTTGCACGCTTTATGGGCTGGATGCTCGCGACATTGCGGACGGCAGGTGTTCGGATGGCGATGTGGATGTTTGCGTGGCTTCCTGTGTGGCTACGATGGCGGCCTCAAGCGGAGTTGGCTTGCTGGTGGGTCTTGGTGGTTGGTCTCTTCCGGTGTGTTCGAGGGGTGTCGTTCTTCGCTTTGTCTTCTTGATGTCGGAGCTGCTGAGGAGAGTCCCTTGCGGCGACGATGACACGAGATGGGCGGTCGGCTCTGGCGCTGACTCGGCGCAAGCCCAACGCTGTTCCCCTGCAATGCTTGACGGGAGCTGCCGGTTGCTGGCGCTTGTGGTTGACTGTTTGGCATCGGCCGACGCGGGCCCCGGCGCTTGTCTGCGGTGTGGGCTCCTTCGGTGGTCATCGGTGGTGGAGTTGGAGTCGCCCTCGCGTAGGCGTGATGACGATGACGCCGGCTTGCAACCTCAACGGTGCTTTCTTCTCGGCGGCATGTGTGCATTCTTGTGTGGGTGGCCAGGTCGCCTAGTGTGCCTTGTTTTTTGTGGGCGTGTTGTAACGGTTTTCGCCCGGTTTGTCATTAATTAAATAGGCAAGTCTCTTCTTCTTTATTAATGAGATGAGACAAATCTTTTGCCTCCGTTTCGAAAAAAAATAGTCCAAGTGCATGTTTGGCACTTACAGAATCTGAACCTTCTAGAGCTGGTTTGTTCAATAGCTCAGGATCAAGTAACAACCAACTGCACTTTGCGAGTATAATGGTAAAAGCTCTCCAAAATGTCACTATTCTAAAAAGAGAGAAGGCCATATTAAAAACTACTAAATTTTCAGATAAATTCAAACCGTTTGCTCAAATTTAGAACAAATTCGGAAACCATTTCAAAAATAGAATTGTGTGTTTTAAAAATTTACATAAAACTAAACCATGTTGCATTCTTGTTTTGTTTGAACTTTATTTTGCTTGTTCAAATTTAAACTTCAGTTGATTTTTGGTTGAATTCCAGAAATTTAAAAAGCAGTTCCTAAATCCAAAAAGCCTTTCAAGCAGAGACTTAATCACAACCCAACCCAGCGTTTTTTTTCTTCCGTTTGATTCTGTGAGGCGGTTCAACTCCTGTCCATCTTACCAGGCCTGCTCCAACCGCCACAACCTTTTGACCCAGCCTGCTTCACTTCATCCTGGCCCAACATCACCTCCAGCCCGTGCGCGGGTAGACACCACTCGGCCTCTTCTTTTCCTCCGCCCAACAATCAAACCCGCCTAAAACCAGACCTAGGCCGCCTCTCTTTCTCTCTCCTTTCCTTTCTAGCCCAGCACGGCCCAGTCTGCACCGGCCTGCTTCACTTTTACATGGCCCAAGACTGGCCAAGTCATCTCCCTCCTTCACTGTCACACTGCTAAGCGGGGCCCGCACCTTATTGTCTTCCCTAAGATGAAAATCTGTGCCACCCGACCTCTCCTCTCTCACTCGTCGATGATGTCTTGGTATTCTTTTGGATCTTTTTAGCAGTGCACGGGGATATCTGGCAGTGCACACGTCCACCACTGACCCCGCCACAACAAGCATGTCGTGACAACCCTGACTACATGTTCACCACGATTCCATCCCCCTTTCGACGCTCCTCCTCTACGTGCTCTCCTTGCCCTCTTGTCCACAACCCATCGTCCCGCTTGTACCTGCTCTCATGTTAAGGCGGATGTATCGTCGAATTTCCAACGACGAATGTTAAGGAAGATGATCTTGGCTCTGCCGCCTGATGAGGAGCCGAAAGTGAAACCATCTGCTCTGTGGCTCCATCACGTGTAGCCCCTACCTGGCGCGTCAACTTTCGTGGGAAAGTCATGGCAGTAACCATTTATACCTAGTAATGGGGGTTCACGTGTTTTTGTTGGAAATATGCCCTAGAGGCAATAATAAATTGGTTATTATCACATTTCCTTGTTCATGATAATCGTTTATTATTCATGCTATAATTGTATTGATCGGAGACTTAAATGCATGTGTGGATACATAGACAAAACCATGTCCCTAGTACGCCTCTAATAGACTATCTCGTTGATCAAAAGATGGTTAAGGTTTCCTAGCCATGGACATGAGATGTCATTTGATAACGGGATCATATCATTAGGAGAATGATGTGATGGACAAGACCCAAACTACAAACGTAGCATATGATTGTGTCAGTTTATTGCTACTGTTTTCTGCATGTCAAGTATATGTTCCTATGACCATGCGATCATGCAATTCACGGATATCGGAGGAGTGCCTTGTGTGTATCAAACGTCACAACGTAACTGGGTGACTATAAAGGTGCTCTACAGGTATCTCCGAGGGTGTCTGTTGAGTTGGCATGGATCGAGACTGGGATTTGTTACTCCGTGTGACAGAGAGGTATCTCGGGGCCCACTCGATAATACAACATCACAATGAGCCTTGCAAGCAATGTGACTAATTGTTAGTTGCGGGATCTTGTATGACGGAACGAGTAAAGAGACTTGTCGGTAACGAGGTTGAACTAGGTATGGAGATACCGATGATCGAATCTCGGGCAAGTAACATACCGAAGAACAAAGGGTACGTTATACGGGATTAACTGAATCCTTGACATAGAGGTTCGATCGATAAAGATCTTCATAGAATATGTAGGAACCAATGTGGACATCCAGGTCCCGCCAT
The DNA here is from genome assembly GCA_022496015.1 of Hordeum marinum. Classification (NCBI taxonomy): domain Eukaryota; kingdom Viridiplantae; phylum Streptophyta; class Magnoliopsida; order Poales; family Poaceae; genus Hordeum; species Hordeum marinum. Next base: position 595,308 of record JAAAWK010000085.1, read on the forward strand.
TGGTTATTGACCGTAGAGGTGTCTCGGTCATGTCTACATAGTTCTCGAGCCCGCAGGGTCTGCACACTTAAGGTTCGGTGACATTTCGGTAGTGTAGAGTTATGTATGGTGGTGACCGAAGTTTGTTCGGAGTCCCGGATGAGATCCTGGATGTCACGAGGAGCTACGGAATGGTCCGTAGGTAAAGATTCATATATCGGAAGTCCCAGTTTGGTCGCCGGAAAAGTTTCGGGCTCATCGGTAGTGTACCGGGAGTGCCGGTAGTGTACCGGGAGACCTCCGGGAGGGGTATTTCGACCCCAGAGGTTCCATGGGCTTTGGAGAGTAATAACCAGACCTTTGTGGGCTGGAGGAACAGCCACAAAAAGGCCCATGGCACAGGAGACAAAAAGGCTAAAGAAAAAGGTGGAAAAAAGGCAAAAAGGAAGAGTCCTACTCCTACTAGGAGTGGAGGAGAAGTGGGACTTCTCCTCCTTGGCTCGTCCGACTCCTAGAGGAGTTTTTCCCTTGCTCCAAGGCTTCCTCTCCCTCCCTCCTATATATACTAGTGGAATAGAGGGTTTTTGCACAAAATTTACGGCCACGTGCTACCCGCTTCACTGGTGCTCCTCTAGATCGGTTTTCTGCAGTGCTTAGGCGAAGCCCTGCCGGAATTGCTACACCACCATCACCGGAGCGCCGTCATGCTACCGGTGAACTCTCTCTCCCCTCCACCTCCTCTTGCTGGATCAAGACAGTAGATGGTTCCCATGCGACGTTCCCCAACAATGGCATCATGAGCTAGGTTGATGGTTCGATGAGATCTCGAGTAGAACACAAAAGGTTTGTGGGCGTTGATGCTTAGATTGCTTCCTCCCTTGGTCGTAGTTTGGTTCAGCGGGATTGTGAGATGAAGCGGCTCGGACCAACATTACTCGTACGCTTACGAGAGACCGGTTCTCTCGACGCAAGTTGTTGCCTAGATGGCTTGCGGGTGACAGTTTCTCTCACTTTAGTTGGATTGGATTCGACAAAGGCGGTCCTTGAGAAGGTTGAAAAGCAACTAGTGTATCACCGTTGTGGTTTTTGCGTAGGTGAGAATTGTTCTTGCTAGATACCCGTAGCAGCCACGTAGAACTTGCAACAACAATTAGAGGACGTCTAACTTGTTTTTGCAGGGTATGTTGTGATATGATATGGCCAATTACATGATGTGATATATGTGATGTATGAGATGATCATGTGATGTATAGATTATCACGACTTGCATGTCGATGAATACGGCAACCGGCAGGAGCCATAGGGTTGTCTTTAATTATTGTATGACCTGCGTGTCAATCATTAAGCGCTATGTAATGCTTTACTTTATCGCTAAACAGTAGAAATAGTAGTAGAAGCATGCAGGGCGTGAAAACTCCGATGGCGACACGTTGATGGAGATCAAGATTATTGAGATCATGGTGTCATGCCGGTGACGATGGAGATCATGCCGGTGCTTTCTAGATGGAGATCAAAAGCACAAGTTCATGGCCATATCATGTCACTTATGATTTGCATGTGATGTTAATCCTTTTTATGCACCTTGTTTTGCTTAGGACGATGGTAGCATTATAAGGTGATCCCTCACTTAATTTCAAGATAAATTGTGTTCTCCCCGAGTGTGCACCGTTGCAAAAGTTCGTCGTGTTGAGATAGCACGTGATGACCGGGTGTGATAGACTCTACGTTCACATACAACGGGTGCAAGCCAGATTTGCACAAGCAGAACACTCGGGTTAAACTTGACGAGCGTAGCATGTACAGACATGGCCTCGGAACACAAGAGACCGAAAGGTCGAACATGAGTCATATAGTAGATATGATCAACATAATGATGTTCACCATTGCAGCCACCTCAACTCACGTGATGATCAGACTTGAGTTGGTGAATTTGGATCATGTATCACTCGAATGATCGGAGGGATTTCAATTTGAGTGGGAGTTCTTAAGTAATATGATTAATTGAACTCATTATCATGAACATAGTCAAAGTGCCTTTGCAAATTATGTTGTAGATTACAAGCACACGATGTAGCTCCCTTGTATTTTTATATGTTCCTAGAGAAATAGAATTGAAAGATGATGGTAGCAATATTGCGGACTGGGTCCGTGATCTGAGGATTGTCCTCATTGCTGCACAGAAGGCTTATGTCCTTAATGCACCGCACGGTGCGCCACCCCCTCTAGCGTCGTCTATAGATGTTGTGAACATCTGTCAGGCACGTTCCGATGACTACTTGATAGTTTAGTGCGTCATGCATTACGGCTTAGAATTGAGGCTCTGAAACGTTTTGAACGTCACGGAACATATGAGATGTTCTAAAAGCTGAGATTGTGATCTCAGGCGCGTGCCCGTGTTGCGAGATATGAGATCTCCAACAAGATTCTTTGCCTGCAAGATGAAAGAGAATGGCTCAATTGTTGAGCATGTGCTCAGATTGTCTGGATGCTACAATCGCTTGAATCAAGTGTGAGTTGGTCTTTCAGATAAAGATAGTGATTGATATAGTTCTCCGAGTCACTGTCACTAAGCTACTAGAACTTGGTGATGAACTATAAAACGCCAGGGATAGGAATATTGATTCCTGAGCTGTTCGTGATGTTTGACACCGCGAAGGTAGAAATCGAGAAGGAGCGTCAAGTGTTGATGGTTAATCAAAACCACTATTTTTGAGAAGGGCAAGAGCAAGGAGGGAAACTTCATGGATAGCAAGTCACTTGCTGCTCCAGTGAAGCAACCCAAAGTTGAACTCAAACCCGAGACTAAGTGCTTCTGCTATGACGTGAGCGGTCGCTGAAGCAAAACAACCCTAGATACTTGGTAGATAAGAAGGCTGGCAACATCGACAGAAGTATATTTGATATACGTGTTATTGATGTGTACCTTGCTAATGCTACTAGTAGCACCTGGGTATTGGATACCGGTTCGGTTGCTAAATGTTAGTAACTCGAAATAAAAGCTACGGAGTAAACGGAGAACTATCTAAGGGAGAGGTGACGATGTGTGTTGGAAATGTTTCCAAGGTTGATGTGATCAACATCGCACGCTCTCTCTACCTTCAGGATTAGTGACAAACCTAAATAAATGTTATTTTGTGCTTTACGTTGAGCATGAACATGATTAGATCATGTTTATTGCAATACGGTTATTCATTTAAGTTGGAGAATAATGGTCATTCTGTTTTATATGAATAATACCTTCAATGGTCATGCACTCAGTGAGAATGGTTTGTTGAAATCCTGATCGTAGTAATACACATGTTCATAACATTGATGTCAAAAGATACAAAGTTAATAATGATAGTACCACATACTTGTGGCACTGCCGCAGCATGTCATATTGGTATAAAGCGCATGAAGAAACTCCATGCTGATGGATCTTTGGACTCATTTGATTTCGAATCGGTTGAGACATGCGAACCATGCCTCTTGGGCAAGATGACTAAAGGACCCCGTTGGATGGAGCGGGCAAGTGATTCATTGGAAATGATACATTTTGATGTATGCAATCCAGTGAGTCTTGTAGCGTGCAGTGGATATCGTTGTTTTCTTACCTTCACTGATGATTTAAGTGGATATAGTGTATATTTACTTAATGAAACACAAGTCTGAATCGTTTGAAAGGTTCAAGCAAATTCTGAGTGAAGTTTAAGATCATCGTGACAAGAAGATAAAAATGACTGTGATATGATCGTGGAGGTGAATATCTGAGTTACGAGTTTGGCATACAACTTAAGACAATGTGAAATTTGTTTCACAACTAACGCCACCTGGAGCACCATAGTGTGATGGTGTGTCCGAACATCATAATCATGCTCTATTGGATATGGTGCGTGCTATGATGTTTCTTATCGTTTTACTACTATAATTTTGGGGTTATGCATTAGAGACAACTACATTCACTTTAAATAGGGCACTATCTAAATCCGTTGAGATGACACCGTGTGAATTATGGTTTGATAGAAACCTAAGCTATCATCTCTTAATGTTTGAGGCTGCGACACATGTGTGGAAAATGTTTTCACCTAACGAGGTCGAACCCAAGGCAGACAAATGCATCTTCGTAGAATACCCTAAGATCAGTTGGGTGAACCTTCTATCTCAGATCCAAGTGCAAAGTGTTTGTTGCTTGAACGGATCCTTTCTCGAGGAAATGTTTCTCTCGAAAGAATTGAGTGGGAGGAAGATAGAACTTGATGAGGTTTTTGATCCTTTGTTTAACCAGAGAGTAGCGCAGCACAGAAAGATGTTTCTATGAAGCCTACGTTAGTTGAAGAGGAAGTTGATGATGATGATCATGAAGCTTCAGGATCAAGTTACTATCGAACTTCGTGGGTCGACAAGGATGTGTTGTTGGAAATATGCCCTAGAGGCAATATATAAAGTGCTTATTATTATATTTCCTTGTTCATGATAATCGTTTATTATCCATGCTATAATTGCATTGATTCGAAACACATTGCATGTGTGGGTAAATAGACAACACTGTGTCCCTAGTATGCCTCTAGTGAACTAGCTCGTTGATCAAAGATGGTCAGGGTTTTCCTGGCCATTGACATGTGATGTCACTTGATAACGGGATCACATCATTAGTAGAATGATGTGATGGACAAGACCCAAACTACAAACGTAGCATATGATCATGTCAGTTTATTGCTACTGTTTTCTACATGTCAATGTATGTGTTCCTGTGACCATGAGATCATGCAACTCACGGATATCAGAGGAGTGCCTTGTGTGTATCAAACGTCACAACGTATCTGGATGACTATAAAGGTGCTCTACAGGTATCTCCGATGGTGTCTGTTGAGTTGGCATGGATCGAGACTGGAATTTGTTACTCCGTGTGACGAAGAGGTATCTCGGGGCCCACTCGGTAATGCAACATCACAATAAGCCTTGCAAGCAATGTGACTAATTGTTAGTTGCGGGATCTTGTATTACGGAACGAGTAAAGAGACTTGCCGGTAACGAGATTGAACTAGGTATGGAGATACCCACGATCGAATCTCGGGCAAGTAACATACCAAAGAACAAAGGGAACATTATACGGGATTAACTGAATCCTTGACATAGAGGTTCGACCGATAAAGATCTTCGTAGAATATGTAGGAACCAATGTGGACGTTCAGGTCCCACCATTGGTTATTGAACGTAGAGGTGTCTCGGTCATGTCTACATAGTTCTTGAACCCGCAGGGTCTGCACACTTAAGGTTCGATGACGTTTCGGTAGTGTAGAGTTATGTATGGTGGTGACCGAAGGTTGTTCGGAGTCCCGGATGAGATCCTGGACGTCACTAGGAGCTCTGGAATGGTCCGGAGGTAAAGATTCATATATAGGAGGTCCCCATTTGGTCACCGGAAAAGTTCCGGGCTCATCGGTAGTGTACCGGGAGTGCCGGTAGTGTACCGGGAGGACCTCCGGGAGGGGTATTTCGACCCCAAGAGGTCCATGGGCTGTGGGAGACTAATTACCAGCCATTAGTGGGCTGGGAAAATAGCCACAAAGGCCCATGGGGCAGGGAGAGGGAGTCCTAAAGGGAAAAGGGAAAAATCAGCCAATAGGAAGCAATCCTACTCCAACTAGGATTGGAGTAGGAGTAGGATTGCTCCCACCTTGGCCGGCCGAATCCCCTAGGGGGTCTTGGTGCACCAGCCCCCCTCCTCTCCCTCCCTCCTATATATACTAGTGGATTGGGTGGTTTTTGGACATAACTTACGGCCACGTGCTACCCGATTAACCGGTGCTCCTCTAGATCGGATTTCTGCAGCGCTTAGGCGAAGCCTTGCCGGAATTGCACCACCACCACCATCACCGGAGCGCCGTCACGCTGCTGGTGAACACTCTCTCCTCTCCACCTCCTCTTGCTGGATCAAGACGGTGGAGATCGTCATCAAGCTGCACGTGTGCTGAACGCGGAGGTGCCATCCGTTCGGTACTAGATCGGAAGGATCGTGATCAAGGCCACGAGACGTTCGTGATTGGATCGCGGGACGGATCGTGATCAGATCACGGGACGGTTCATGATTGGATCGCGGGACGGTTCGTGATTGGATCGCGGGATGCTCGGCGATTTGGATCGCGAAGAAGTTCGACTACAGCAACCGCGTTTCTTAACACTTCCCACTTAGCGATCTACAAGGGTACGTAGATCCACTCTCCCTCTCGTAGATGCTCATCACCATGGATAGGTTTATGTGTTCCTAGGAATTTTTTTGTTTCCCACGCGACGTTCCCCAGCAGTGGCATCATGAGCTAGGTTGATGGTTCGATGAGATCTCGAGTAGAACACAAAAGGTTTGTGGGCATTGATGCTTAGATTGCTTCCTCCCTTGGTCGGATTTTGGTTCAACGGGATTGTGAGATAAAACGGCTCAGACCAACATTATGTATCACCGTTGTGGTTTATGCGTAGGTGAGAATCGTTCTTGCTAGATACCCGTAGCAGCCACGTAAAACATACAACATCAATTCGAGGATGTCTAACTTGTTTTTCCAGGGTATGTTGTGATGTGATATGGCCAATTACATGATGAGATATATGTGATGTATGAGATGATCATATGATGTATAGAATTCACGACTTGCACGTCGGTGAATACGGCAACCGGTAGGAGCCATAGGTTTGTTTTTAATTATTGTATGACCTGCGGGTCAATCATTAAGCGCTATGTAATGCTTTACTTTATCGCTAAGCGGTAGCAATAGAAGTAGAAGCAGGGCTGGCGCCACAACCCCAATGGCAACACATTGATGGATATCAAGATGATGGAGATCATGGTGTTGTGCCGGTGACGATGAAGATCATGCCGGTGTTTCGAAGATGGAGATTTAAAACACAAGTTCATGGCCATATCATGTCACTTATGAATTGCATGAGATGTTAATCCTTTTATGCACCTTGTTTTGCTTATTACGCGGTAGCATTATAAGGTGATCCCTGACTTAAATTTCAAGATGAACTGTGTTCTCCCCGAGTGTGCACCGTTGCGAAAGTTCGTCGTGTCGAAACACCACGTGATGATCGGGTGTGATAGACTCTACGTTCACATACAACGGGTGCAAGCCAAATTTGCACGTGCAGAACACTCGGGTTAAACTTGACGAGCCTAGCATGTACAGACATGGCCTCGGAACACAAGAGACCGAAAGGTCGAACATGAGTCGTATAGTAGATATGATCAACATAGTGATGTTCACCATTGAAGCCAACTTAACTCACGTGATGATCGAACTTGAGTTGGTGAATTTGGATCATGTGACACTCAGATGACTTGAGGGATGTTAATTTGAGTGGGAGCTTTAGTAATTTGATTAACTAAACTCATTATCTGGAACAATAGTCTAAGTAACCTTTGCATATTTATGTTGTAGATCAATGGCTTGCGAAGTAGCACCCCTGAATTTTAATGCGTTCCTAGAGAAAGCTAAGTTGAAATATGATGGAAGTAACTTTGTTGACTGGGCTCGTAATCTGAGGATTATCCTCATGGCTTCCCAGAAGTCATATGTCCTTGATGCACCACTTGGTGACCAACCAGAAGACATGACCTCCGAAGACGTTAAGAACGCTTGGGAGGCTCGTGCTGGAGACTACTCAATAGTTCAGTGTGCAATCTTGTATGGCTTAGAACCGGGACTTCAAAGACGTTTTGAACGTCATGGAGCATATGAGATGTTCCAGGAGTTGAAGTTTATCTTTCAGAAAAATGCCCGGATCGAGAGGTATGAGATCTCCGATAAATTCTATGCTTGCAAGATGGAGGAGAATGGGTCTATCAGTGAGCATATACTCAGAATGTCTGGGTACTCAAACCGTCTAGCTGAGTTGGGAATTGCCCTTCCGCAAGAGGCGATCCTTGATAGAGTTCTTCAATCACTGCCGCCAAGTTACAAAAGTTTTGTGATGAACTATAACATGCACGGGACGAATAAGTCATCAGCCGAGCTGTTTGCGATGCTGAAAGTCGCTGAGTCTGAAATCCAGAAAGAACATCAAGTGTTGATGGTCAATAAAACCATTAGTTTCAAGAAAAATGGCAAGGGCAAAGGCAAGAAGGGTAAAACCAAGAAGGATGGCAAAGCAGTTGCTGCTCCTACAAAGAAGCCTAAGCATGGACGTAAGCCAGAAACTGAGTGTTTTCATTGCAAGGGAACTGGTCACTAGAAGCGGAACTGCCCCAAGTACCTGGCTGACAAGAAGGCGGCCAACAACAAACAAGGTATATATGATATACATGTTATTGCTGTGTACCTTACAAGTTCTCGTAGTAGTGCCTGGGTATTTGATACCGGTTCGGTTGCTCACATTTGCAACTCAAAGCAGGAACTACAGAATAAACGAAGACTGGCAAAGGACGAAGTGACGATGCGCGTGGCAAATGGTTCCAAGGTTGATGTGATTGCCGTCGGCAGGCTCTCTCTTCGGTTACCATCGGGATTAGTGATGAACCTGAATAAGTGTTATTTAGTGCCTGCGTTAAGCATGAACATTATATCTGGATCTTGTTTATTGCGAGACGGTTACTCATTTAAATCAGAGAATAAAGGTTGTTCTATTTATATGAGTAATATCTTTTATGGTCATGCACCCAATGGTAGGGGTTTATTCATTTTGAATCTTGATAGTGATGACACACATGTTCATAACATTGATGCCAAAAGATGTAGAGTTGTTAATGATAGTACCACTTTCTTGTGGCACTGCCGTTTAGGTCATATTGTTCTAAAACGCATGAGGAAGCTCCATGCTGATGGACTTCTGGAGTCACTTGATTTTGAATCACTTGATACATGTGAACCATGCCTGATGGGCAAGATGACCAAAACGCCATTTTCTGGAACAATGGAACGTGCGAGTGACTTGTTGGAAATCATACATACTGATGTGTGCGGTCCAATGAATGTTGAAGCGCGCGGTGGTTATCATTACTTTCTCACCTTCACTGATGACTTGAGTAGATATGGATATATTTACTTGATGAAACACAAGTCTGAAACGTTTGAAAAGTTGAGGCAATTTCAGAGTGAAGTTGAGAATCATCATAACAAGAAGATTAAATTTCTGCGATCTGATCGAGGAGGTGAATATTTGAGTTATGAGTTTGGCAGTCAGTTAAGACAGTGTGGAATTGTTTCACAGTTGACACCGCCCGGAACACCACAACGTAATGGTGTGTCTGAACGTCGTAATCGGACCTTATTAGATATGGTGCGTTCTATGATGTCTCTTGCCAATTTGCCACTATCGTTTTGGGGTTATGCATTAGAGACAGCTGCATTCACTTTAAATAGGGCACCATCAAAATCCATTGAGACGACGCCATATGAACTGTGGTTTGGCAAAAAGCCGAAGTTGTCGTTTCTTAAAGTTTGGGGATGTGATGCTTATGTCAAAAAGCTTCAGCCTGAAAAGCTGGAACCCAAAGCAGAAAAATGCGTCTTCATAGGATACCGAAAAGTGACAGTCGGGTATACCTTCTATCTCAGATCCGAAGGCAAAGTGTTTGTCGCTAAGAACGGAACATTTCTTGAGAAATAGTTTCTCTCGAAAGAATTGAGTGGGAGGAAAATAGAGCTTGATGAGGTTATTGAATCTTTACTTCAACCAGCGAGTAGCGCAGCGCAGAAAGATGTTTCTGTGGAACCTACGACGGTAGAAGAGGAAGTTAATGATGATGATCATGAAGCTTCGGATCAAGCTGCTATTGAACCTCGTAGGTCGACAAGGACGCGTACTACTCCCGAGTGGTACGACAACCCTATCTTAGAGGTCATGTTGTTGGACAACAATGAACCTATGAGCTATGGAGGAGCAGTGATGGGCCCGGATTCCGAGAAATTGTTAGAGGCCATGAAATCTGAGATGGGATCCATGTATGAAAACAAAGTATGGACTTTGGAAGTACTACCTGAAGGGTGAAAGGCCATTCAGAACAAATGGATCTATAAGAAGAAGGCGGACGCAGACGGTAATGTCACCGTCTATAAAGCTCAACTTGTGGCAAAGGGTTTTTCACAAGTTCAAGGAGTTGACTACGATGAGACTTTCTCACCCGTAGCGATGCTTAAGTCTGTCAAATCATGTTGGCAATAGCTACTTATTTCGACTATGAAATTTGGCAGATGGATGTCAAAACGGCGTTCCTCAACGGTTTCCTTGAGGAAGAGTTGTATATGATGCAACCCGAAGGTTTTGTCGATCCAGAGAATGCTGACAAAGTTTGCAAACTCCAGCGATCCATTTATGGGCTGGTGCAAGCATCTCGGAGTTGGAATAAGCGCTTTGATGAAGTGATCAAAGCGTTTGGGTTTATACAAGTTTATGGAGAAGCTTGTATTTACAAGAAAGTGAGTGGGAGCTCTATAGCGTTTCTAGTGTTATATGTGGATGACATATTGCTGATTGGAAACGATATAGAAATGCTGGAAAGCGTGAAGGAATATTTGAATAAGAGCTTTTCAATGAAGGACCTAGGAGAAGCTGCTTTCATATTAGGCATTAAGATCTATAGGGATAGGTCGAGACGCTTAATAGCACTTTCATAGAGCACATACCTTGATAAAGTTTTGAAGAAGTTCAAAATGGAATAGGCCAAGAAGGGGTTCTTGTCTGTATTACAAGGTGTGAAGTTGAGTAAGACTCAATGCCCAGTGACTGCAGAAGATAAAGAAAAGATGAGCATCATCCCCTATGCTTCAGCCATAGGCTCTATCATGTATGCAATGTTGTGCACAAGACCCGATGTCAGCCTTGCCATAAGTATGGCTGGAAGGTTTCAAAGTGATCCTGGAATGGAGCACTGGCAAGCGGTCAAGAATATCCTTAAGTACCTTAACAGGACTAAGGACATGTTTCTCGTTTCTGGAGGTGATGAAGAGCTCGTCGTAAAGGGTTACGTCGATGCAAGCTTTGACACTGATCCGGACGATTCTAAATCGCAAACCGGATACATATTTATTCTTAACGGGGGAGCAGTAAGCTGGTGCAGTTCCAAGCAAAGCGTGGTAGCTGATTCTACATGCGAAGCAGAGTACATCGCAGCCTCGGAGGTAGCGAAGGAAGGTGTCTAGATGAAGCAATTCATGACAGATCTTGGAGTAGTGCCCAGTGTACTGAATCCAATAAATCTGTTCTATGACAACACTGGTGCCATTGCTCTAGCCAAACTAAAGCGGACCTGGTTTCACAAGAGGACCAGACACATAAAACGACGCTTCAACTCCATCCGGTTCTACATCGAGGAGAAAGACATAAATATTAGCAAAGTGCACACGGATCTGAATGTGGCAGACCCGTTCACTAAACCTCTTCCAAGGGCTAAACATGATCAACACCAGAGCTGCATGGGTGTTCGATTCATTACCATGTAAATCACATAGTGATATGAACTAGATTATTGACTCCAGTGCAAGTGGGAGACTGTTGGAAATATGCCCTAGAGGCAATATATAAAGTGCTTATTATTATATTTCCTTGTTCGTGATAATCGTTTATTATCCATGCTATAATTGCATTGATTGGAAACACATTGCATGTGTGGGTAAATAGACACCACTGTGTCCCTAGTATGCCTCTAGTGAACTAGCTCGTTGATCAAAGATGGTCAGGGTTTTCCTGGCCATTGACATGTGATGTCATTTGATAACGGAATCACATCATTAGGAGAGTGATGTGATGGACAAGACCCAAACTACAAACGTAGCATATGATCGTGTCAGTTTATTGCTACTGTATTCTGCAAGTCAATGTATGTGTTCCTATGACCATGAGACCATGCAACTCACGGATATCAGAGGAGTGCCTTGTGTGTATCAAACATCGCAACGTAACTGGGTGACTATAAAGGTGCTCTACAGGTATCTCCGATGGTGTCTGTTGAGTTGGCATGGATCGAGACTAGGATTTGTTACTCCGTGTGACGGAGAGGTATCTCAGGGCCCACTCGGTAATGCAACATCATAATAAGCCTTGCAAGCAATGTGACTAATTGTTAGTTACGGGATCTTGTATTACGGAACGAGTAAAGAGACTTGCCGGTAATGAAATTGAACTAGGTATGGAGATACCGACGATCGAATCTCGGGCAAGTGACATACCGAAGAAGAAAGGGAACATTATACGGGATTAACTGAATCCTTGACATAGAGGTCCGACCGATAAATATCTTCATAGAATATGTAGGAACCAATGTGTACGTCCAGGTCCCGCCATTGGTTATTGACCGTAGAGGTGTCTCGGTCATGTCTACATAGTTTTCGAACCCATAGGGTCTGCACACTTAAGGGTCGGTTTCGTTTTGGTAGTGTAGAGTTACGTATGGTGGTGACCGAAGGTTGTTCAGAGTCCCGGATGAGATCCCGGATGTCACGAGGAGCCCCGGAATGGTCCGGAGGTAAAGATTCATATATAGGAAGTCCCAGTTTGGTCGCCGGAAAAGCTTCGGGCTCATCGGTAGTGTACCGGGAGTGCCGGTAGTGTACCGGGAGGACCTCCGGGAGGGGTATTTCGACCCCAAGAGGTCCATGGGTTGTGGGAGACTAATTACCAGCCCTGATTGGGCTGGGAAAACAGCCACAAAGGCCCATGGCGCAGGGAGAGGTTGTCCTAAAGGGAAAAGGGAAAAATCAGCCAATAGGAAGCAATCCTACTCCAACTAGGATTGGAGTAGGAGTAGGATTGCTTCCACCTTGGCCGGCCGAATCCCCTAGGGGGTCTTGGTGTGCCAGCCCCCCTCCTCTCCCTCCCTCCTATATATACTAGTGGATTGGGTGGTTTTTGGACATAACTTACGGCCACGTGCTACCCGATTCACCGGTGCTCCTCTAGATCGGATTTCTACAGCGCTTAGGCGAAGCCCTGCCGGAATTGCACCACCACCACCATCACCGGAGCATCGTCACGCTGCCGGTGAACTCTCTCTCCTCTCCAGCTCCTCTTGCTGGATCAAGATGGTGGAGATCGTCATCAAGCTGCACGTGTGCTAAACGCGGAGGTGCCGTCCGTTCGGTACTAGATCGGAAGGATCATGATCAAGGCCACGAGACGTTCGTGATTGGATCACGGGACGGATCGTGATGAGATCACGGGACGGTTCGTTATTGGATCGTGGGACGGTTCGTGATTGGATCGCGGGACGGTTCGTGATTGGATCGCGGGACGCTCGGCGATTTGGATCGCGAAGAAGGTCGACTGCACCAACCGCGTTTCTTAACGCTTCCCGCTTAGCGGTCTACAAGGGTACGTAGATCCACTCTCCCTCTCGTAGATGCTCATCACCATGGATAGGTTTGCGTGTGTGTAGGAAATTTTCTGTTTCCCATGCGACGTTCCCCAACATGTGTACTGCTCCTAAGCGGTACGACAACCCTGTCTTTGAGGTCATGTTGTTGGACAACGATGAACCTACGAGCTATGGAGAAGCGATGATGGGCCCGGATTGCGACAAATGGTTAGAGGCCATGAAATCCGAGATAGGATCCATGTATGAAAACCAAGTATAGACTTTGGTAGACTTGCTCGTTGGACGACAGGTCGTTGAGTACAAATGGATCTTTAAAATGAAGACAGACACTGATGGTAAATGTCACCATTTCTAAAGCTCGACCTTTTGCAAAGATGTTTGTGACAAGTTCAAGGAGTTGACTGCGATGAGACTTTCTCACTTGTAGCGATGCTAAAGTCTGTTGGAATTATGTTAGCAGTTGCTGCGTTTTCAATTATGAAATCTGGCAGATGGATGTCAAAACATCGTTTCCTTAACGGTTTACTTGAGGAAAGGTTGTATGTGATACAACCGGAAGGTTTTGTCACTCCGAAGGATGATAAAAGGTGTGCAAGCTTCGGTGATCCTTCCATGGACTGAAGCAAGCATCTCGGAGTTGGAATATACACTTTGATGAGGTGATTAAAGTTTTGAGTCTATACAAAGTTTATGAGAAACTTGTATTTGCAATAAAGTGAGTGGGAGCACTATAGAGTTTCTGATAATTATATGTGGATGACATATTGTTGATCGGAAATAATGTAGAATTTCTGGAAGGCATAAAATGTTGTTTGAAAAATGTTATTCAAAGGAATACCTGGATAAAGCTGCCTAGTTGTTGAGCATCAAGATCTATAGAGATAGATCGAGATGCTTGATGAGACTTTCAAAGAGTGCATACTTTGACAAGTTTTTGAAAGAGTTCAAAATGGATCAGCCAGAGAAATAGTTCTCGTCTGATTTGTAAGGTGTGAAGTTGAGTGAGACTCAAAGCTCGACAACGGCAGAAGAATGAGAAAGGACGAACGTCGTTCCTTGTGCCTTAGCCATACGCTCTATAATATGCCATGCTATGTACCGCACCTTTGTGTGCCTTGCCATGAGTCTGTCAAGGGGTACAAGAGTGGTCCTGGAGTGGATCACTGGACAGAGGTTGAAATTACCCTTGGTAACCAGAGGACTAGGGAAATGTTTCTTGATTATGGAGGTGATAAAGAGTTCGTCGTAAAGAGTTACGTCGATGCAAGCTTTAACACCTGTTCGGATGACTAGTAGTAACAATCTGGATACGTATAGTGGAGCAGCCATTTGGAAATAGTACCAAGTGGAGTGTGGTAGCAGTGTTTACGGTTTGACATAGAGATTTGCAAAGTACACACGGATCTGAATATCGCAGACCCGTTGACTATAAGACCTCTCTCACATGCAAAGCATGATCGAGCCCCGGAACTCGTTGGGTGTTAGATTCATTACAATGCGAATCACATGGTGATGTGAACTAGATTATTGACTCTAGTGCAAGTGGGAGACTGTTGGAAATATGCCCTAGAGGCAATAATAAATTGGTTATTATCATATTTCCTTGTTCATGATTATCGTTTATTATCCATGCTATAATTGTATTGATCGGAGACTTAAATACATGTGTGGATACATAGACAAAACCATGTCCCTAGTACGCCTCTAATAGACTAGCTCGTTGATCAAAAGATGGTTAAGGTTTCCTAGCCATGGACATGAGATGTCATTTGATAACAGGATCATATCATTAGGAGAATGATGTGATAAAAAAGACCCAAACTACAAACGTAGCATATGATCGTGTCAGTTTATTACTACTGTTTTCTGCATGTCAAGTATATGTTCCTATGACCATGAGATCATGCAATTCACAGATATCGGAGGAGTGCCTTGTGTGTATCAAACGTCACAACGTAACTGGGTGACTATAAAGGTGCTCTACAGGTATCTCCGAGGGTGTCTGTTGAGTTGGCATGGATCAAGACTGGGATTTGTTACTCCGTGTGACGGAGAGGTATCTCGGGGCCCACTCGGTAATACAACATCACAATGAGCCTTGCAAGCAATGTGACTAATTGTTAGTTGCGGTATCTTGTATTATGGAATGAGTAAAGAGACTTGCTGGTAACGAGGTTGAACTAGGTATGGAGATACCGACGATCGAATCTCGGGCAAGTAACATACCGAAGAACAAAGAGTACGTTATACAGGATTAACTGAATCCTTGACATAGAGGTTCGACCGATAAAGATATTCGTAGAACATGCAGGAACCAATGTGGATGTCTAGGTCCCGCTATTGGTTATTGACCGTAGAGGTGTCTCGGTCATGTCTACATAGTTCTCGAACCCGCAGGGTCTGCACACTCAAGGTTCAGTGACGTTTCGATAGTGTAGAGTTATGTATGGTGGTGACGGAAGTTTGTTCGGAGTCCCGGATGAGATCCTGGACATCACGAGGAGCTCCGGAATGGTCCAGAGGTAAAGATTCATATATAGGAAGTCCCAGTTTGGTCGCCGGAAAAGTTTCGGGCTCATCGGTAGTGTACCGGGAGTGCCGGTAGTGTACCGGTAGACCTCTGGGAGGGGTATTTCGACCCCAGAGGGTCCATGGGCTGTGGAGAGTAATAACCAGCCCTTAGTGGTGTGGAGGAACAGCCACAAAAAGTCCCATGGCGCAGGAGACAAAAAGGCTAAAGAAAAAGGTGGAAAAAAGGCAAAAAGGAAGAGTCCTACTCCTAGTAGGAGTGGAGGAGAAGTCGGACTTCTCCTCCTTGGCTCGGCCGACTCCTAGAGGAGTTTTGCCCTTGCTCCAAGGCTGACTCTCCCTCCCTCCTATATATACTAGTGGAATAGAGGGTTTTTGCATAGAATTTACGGCCACGTGCTACCCGTTTCACCGGTGCTCCTCTAGATCGGTTTTCTGCAGTGCTTAGGTGAAGCCCTGCCGGAATTGCTACACCATCATCACCGGAGTGCCGTCATGCTTCCGGTGAACTCTCTCTCCCCTCCACCTCCTCTTGCTGGATCAAGACGATGGAGATCGTCATCAAGCTGCACGTGTGCTGAACGCGGAGGTGCCGTCTGTTCGGCGCTAGATCGGAAGGACCGTCATCGAGATCGCGAGACGGTTCGTGATGAGATCGCGGAACCGATCGTGATGAGTTCGCGGGACAGATCGTGATCAAGATCGCGAGACGGATTGTGATGAGATCGCGGGACAGATCGTGATGTGTTCACGGGACGGATCGTGATTGGATCGCGGGATGGATCGTGATGAGATTGCGGGACGCTCGGCGATTTGGATCGCGAAGATGTTCGACTACACCAACCGCGTTTCTTAACGCTTCCTGCTTAGCGATCTACAAGGTTATGTAGATCCACTCTCCCTCTCGTAGATGCTCATCACCATGGGTAGGTTTGCGTGTGCGTAGGAAATTTTTTGTTTCCCATGCGACGTTCCCCAACAGTTTTATCATGCGTGATGGAAGAAACAAGTGGCTTACGGACACACGAAGATAAAGATTTATCTTGGTTTGAGCTCCCAAGATGGGATAATACCCTACTCCTGCCTGATGATTATTTCTCTATATGCGTATGAGTAGAAGAGTCTCTTAGAGAGCTCAAAGTCTAGAAGAATCCATCATCCGGCCAGGCGCCCCACCTATATATGCCTTATATAGGCGGGGCTTACAGGGGTTGTGATTGCAGCTTGGGATGTGACCGGGAGCAAGTAGGCGAGGCCGTGCGTGATGTCGCAGCTGTGGCTCACCCTGTGCAAAACCGAGCCGAAAACCAAAAAAACCAAACCGAACCGAAATTATGGTTTTTCAGGTTCTGGTGATGGTTACAGTTTTCAAAATAGCAAACCATACTCAATATGGTTTTTTTGGTTTAAAACCTAAATAGTTCGGTTAAACTGAAGAAAACCGAAAAGGCCCCGGAACACCACATTCCCACCCTCCCTTAGGTTCAGGCCCAGCCCAATTAATATATTTTAGGCATTTCTATTCATCCAGTTGAACCCTAGACCTAGTCACGGAACCCCTCATAGGCGCACAACTCACACGGTCACACCTCCCCTCCCCACTGCAAAGCAGAGCATGGCGGCGGCAGCGGCGACCTAGCTTGCTAGTTCCTCCCCATCGCAGGTTCCGGCGCATCCATCGGGCCCCGCTCCTCCTATCGCAGGTGAAGCTCCGTCCTTCCAGAACCTCCGCAGCAGGGAAACTCCGCCCCACAGCCGCTGTCGGGGACCGAGGAAGAGAAGAGCTGCCGCACCGAAGAAGCTCTGCGCCACGACCGTCATCGAAGCTCGAGGAAGACACGAGCCGCCGTGACCAGATGGTAAGCATCTCCATGATCTCTTGCGTGGTTTGTTACTGAACATGGATGGATGTTGTTTACTTGTTCAGTAGACTATAGATAGTAGTACTGATGGATGCCTAGTTTTATATTAAACATGGATGCGTGGTGCTGGTTCCTATTTACTTGCTGAACATTGGATATAGGCATGGTGTTGGTTCCTATTTTGTTGTTGAACATTGGATGGACGCGTGGTTTCATTCATTGGATGACTTTCCCTAAGTAATGATTTTCTTCAAGATTCCTCAATTGTGCGAATCCTCAAAATTTGCACAACTCTGGAACCTAAGACAATGAACACTTAGTGAAATTCCTCAAGACATCCATGGTCAAATTCCTCACACCTAATTTTTCTTCAAAATTTCTGAGAACGCATATGACCTCTTCAAATTCCTCGCACCTATACTCTGTTCACAGGTACAACATGTCCACTGATGAATCACTAGGTTCTCATCAACTTAACTCATTTGCAGCGCTACTTGAAGAAAAACTGTGTACCTCTTCAGAATCCTCAAGAGTTCATATTCCTCAAGTGAAGAAAATGGCCGATGGAAAGAAACCTTAGAAAGGAGGAAAGAAACTAGATGTGCACACTGCCTTTGAGATCCCAGAGGATGTGTATGATGAATACTGCACACCTGATGAAGAAACACATGGGAAAGAGACCACCAAGCAGAGAAAGATCCGTCTGCAAAAGATTGATAGAAGATGGGCAAAGGAATGGAGAGAATATCGTTATGTAACCCCAAATTACATGATGAAATTTGTAGTGAAACCACCTTGCAGCGGGCCTCCTCTAGCTCAGAATCAAATCGCTGGTCCCACAAGCCTCAAGACTGGTGAGGGCTTCCCTCATCTGTGGGAGAAGCAGCAAGCCAAGATGGCGAGGAAAGCTAAAGAGGTTGTGATGAAATTTAATGAGGATTCTGCTGCTGCTGCCTCTACTGGAGCTTCTGCAAGTGCTCCGAAGAAAATCATGAAGGAATCTGCTCTGAAGATAGGTTCTTCAACATCAAGACCTTCACAGCAGATTCCTCAAGGTCAAAGGTCTCAGCCTACAAAGTCCTCAGCACCTAGAACTGCCGCTGCTCAGTCTTCTGCTGCAACTACAAAATCCTCAACCCCAGTGCATCTAGCTACATGCAAGAGGACTGAGGGTTTCACCAGAGTCCCAAAGATCACTGCTAGCTCCTCCAACCCAGCAAAGTCTTCAATCAGCCCCTCTGCATTGAAGCTGAAGAAAACTGTTGGACGAGGTCAAAGACCAAGTCCTCACTCAAGCAAGGCTGTGGTGAGCATACCCTCAGGTTTTGATGATGATGATGATGAAGCTGATGATGAGGAATTGGAAGAAATCATCAGGCAAAGTCAGCAAAGGGCTGCAATTGCAAAAGGCATCTCTATTCCTCCTCTATTGGATCCCAAGACGATCCTAAACTTCATCGACATATGGCATGAAGACCCGAACACCCCACTCTCTTCACTAGATCTGCCTCTTGGAGTGGACCATGTCCTCACCCACTTCATCTCTGAAGAAAAGTGGAAGAGAGAGCAGGCTCTGAGGGCAAGGAGGAACAGAGCTTGCAAAGAGAAGTTTCTACGCGACAATGTGATGAACTTGACTCCAAAACAGCTAGTCACAGTTCAGTCTGAGATTCGTACTCTCTCTAAGGATCAAGAGAGGTATGATGCATAATGGAAAGGAACAAAGGTCATATTTGTCAGGGTTGCTCAAGCTGCTATGAAAGACCACAACTCCTGGGTTGCAGCTCGATCGCAACCACAAAAGCCTCTGTCTGAAGAAATCCCTCACACTGAAGATGAAATTCCTCAGGCAGCTGATGAAAATGTTCAGCCTGATGAAACTACTAAAGGAAATGCTTCTGCACCAGAAGCAAGTGCCAGTGCTGCTGAGGAAACTCAGACCACTGATGAACATGCCAGGGCAACCTCCAATGTTGTGCCTGAAGAAATTGAAAGGCCAACTGATACTCATGTTGCGCCTAAAGAAGCTGATAGGCCAGCTAAAGATTCTGCTATGCCAGAAGAAACTAGACCCACCAGGCCAACTGCATCCGTCGTTCCTGAAGAAAGTGTCACTACTGAGGAAAATCCCCTCAAAAGAAAAGCATCAACTTCAGAAGCCCCAGTCTTGAAGAAGTTGAAGACTATCCCGAGTTCTTCAACTGGACCATTTGATGCAACACCAATTTCCTGAGCACCTGCCTACGAAATTGTGCCATTTGGGGTGGAGTATGTCATCCCAAATGATGAAGAAAATCATTCTGCTGCTTCCACATAGCAGATTGATGAGGAAATTGTGATTGAAGACACTGCTTCAACCCCAAAGGTATCATCGCCCCAGCTTCAGTTAACTGCTAAGGAAGTCGGCGTTGAAGAAATTGATGAAGATGTTGACATTGGTGACACTACTCGAGTCATAAATGATGAATATTGGGAATCTGCACACCCAAATTCACCAATGACAACTCCTATGATGCTGATTCCTCAGTCGTCTGCTCCGACTGAAGAAATACCTGAAGAGTTTGAAAATCTGAATATTCAAGTCAGTGAAGAAATTCCAGCTGCAACAGCGGAGGAAATTGATGCTCCTGCCACAGCTGAGGAACCTGTCCTCCAAATTACTCAGTCTGCGGTTCCTCCCATGCCAACGGAGATCAAGGGGTGCATCAAAACAAATCTTCAACCCAAGACAAGACTGCCATTCAAAGGCACAGTTCGCCTCAAATTCCTCAAGAACAACTTCTTCAATGAACACATGTTCTTCTCAGGTCCAAACCCCCATGACTATGCAAGGGCTGGACGCAATAGATTCTGGACTACCACACAACTCAACTACTATGCATCAGTGTTGTATGAGAAGAAGAAAGTCTTCAAGAACCATCAGATTCCTCATGCTGACATGGAAACTCTTCCATCATTCACACCGGTGCTCCAAGTTCTTCATGATGCAGGGATTCTTCCATTCTGTGTCGACATCTGCGTCTGGAGTGAAGAAATAATTAGTCAGTTTTATGCCACATTGCATATCAGTGGCAATTCTTCAGATATCAACTCCTGGATATTGGACTGGATGACTGGCACAACACACTTCACTGCTCAAGCCTCTGAATTGCTTCAGTGTGTCCCAGTCCCAATTCCCTCAGGTGAAGCCCGCAAGCTGTTTGATGAACCTCCCCTACCCAATCAGCTAATGCAAGTGTTTGTGAAGGCGTTGCCACCTGGAAAGCCTCAACGCACAATCTTCTTGGTGAAAGATATGTTGTATGTGCCACGGACTGTCTATCGCATTCTGACAAACACGCTATGTCCTCAGAAGGGCCACAACTCTGAAGAAGAAGAAGTTGAAGGAGTCATGAAGAATATACTCTTCAATATCATACATGGTATTCCCATTAACTTGCATGATTTCTTCATGAGGACTTTGGCCAGTGCTGTTGTAGCTCCATTTGAACAGAAGCCCTATGTGCCATGGATCATGAAATTCATCAGGGCAAAGTCCTCAGTTAACTACGAAGCTGATTTTCAGAACCACTTTGGTTTCCTAACACCCATCGAAGTCATCAAGAGTACAATTTCTTCAGTTGAAGGAAAATGCAAGTCTGTCAATGATGAAGGCACTCATCCATTGGATGGACAGTTTCGCAAAGCCGCTTCCTTCTCCACCAATGATGACACTACCACTCAAGACTCAGATGTAAAGGCCTCAGCTCACAAGTCTCTAGAGTCTGCCCCTCGTGTGATGACTGACCGCGAGCTTCTAATAAGTCTTCATCAGAAGGTCGATCACAATCACAAGTGGGTCAAGCGTCAACTTGGATACATTGTGCAGAACATGACTGTGATGCAGAACACTATGAATAGGAACCACTATTATGCACATGAAAACCTTAAATGCTCTTGGGCTGTACTATCTCACATCATGTCCTCTGATGAACTGGATGAGATGGATCTTGAAGAACATCCCTATTTTGCTCGTCGTCCTCAGAAGAAATTCCAGAAAGTTCAAGTTCCTCTGATGGTCACAAGTTCATTTTCTTCATCTCGAGAGCGCGATGACAATGAAAACATTGACGACACTTCCACATGCCCTGCATCTACAACCGACCCAGACAACGCTGGCGCTCCTTCCTCACCAACACGATAAAATTATTCAAAGGGGCGTTAGTCCTCATTTTTCATCCCTTTTGGTCCTCGATGACAAAGGGGGAGAAAACTTGAGTTAGTCTTCAAGCGGGTCTCTCTATATGGGCTATTTTTGTTTAAGTTACAACTCTCGCTTGTCTGAAACTTTTGTTGGTTGAGTTGTAAACTTAAGTCCGATGGTGGTCTGATACTTTTGAACTATCTCCTCGCATGTTTATTTCCTCAAGTACCTTAATGGAAACATGCTGAATTTCGTCAGACACCATATTCCTCACGCATTTAAAATTCTTCATATCATATGTTCAAATGCGTATATGAATTACAAGATATAGGGGGAGTTCTCCATGTTTTATCCTGCTATGTGCATTTGCAGTCCAAAGAAAATTCCTCAAATATCCACATCTTCAGGGGGAGTTCTTCTATATCTTGCAATCAAATTCCTCAAACTCTGTACTTTCACTTCATATGTTTATTCCCATTGAAAACTTAACCTATTTGTCATCAATCACCAAAAAGGGGGAGATTGTTAGTGCATCTAGTGCCCCTTAGTGATTTTGGTGTATTGAAGACTTATAGGTTAAGATACTAATGTGTTTGTGAGTGTACTATTCCTCAAACTCTATAAGTCGAAGAGGACTTTGATATATTCGGAGATTATCGGCCCCTAAAAATGTATGTCTTCACGTGAAGACTTTGGTGAAGACTTTATGAAGACTTTGAAAATGAAGAAGTTGGTGTGACCTTGAAGTTATGAACGAGGATTATGAAGCGTGAAGAATTTTGTTTTCTAAGTTTCATTTCCTTCTTTGAGTCATAGGAAGCACCGTACTATTAAAGGGGGCCGAGGTAATACTAAGGAAAATTTCCAACTGATGCTCAACTCCAAAATCCTCAACCTATACAATCCTTCAAGTGAAGCCTTTGGAAATCTCTTACGGTTCAGTCAAGTTCTTCAGTGACAGAGATGAAGTTCTTCTGGTCTCTGAGGAAATTGATCTGACTGAGGAGTTAGCATTTTGCCAGTGCGAATTGCCTACAAGTGAGGAACATGATATGGCTGAGGACTTTCATAGTTCGAAAATCCGACCGTTGTTGTGCTTAGCGCCAGCTGTCCCCAATCACAAATATCCACATAACGGTCATATCATTGGGGGTATTTATGTCATATCATGTCAGGTTGCACCCTGGCTATAAATAGCCACCCCCCACAACCACTAGTTGGTTGGATGCTCCGAGAGAGAACTGACACTTGTCATTTGAGAGCAACCCATCCTCCGAGGACTTTGAGATAAAATCATCAGTGAGGAAAAACCCACAACCAAACCACAAAACCCAAAGTGATTGAGCATCACTGAAGAAATTCCTGTGTGGAACCGACACTTGTTACCTTTGAGGACTGTGCATCCTCTAGACGGTTAGGCATCTATTGCGGAACGTCGCATGGGAAACAAAATTTGTCCTATGCACACGCAGATCTATCCATGGTGATGAGCATCTAAGAGAGGGAGAGTGGATCTACATACCCATGTAGATCGCTAAGCGGGAAGTGTTAAGAAACACGGTTGGTGTAGTCGAACGTCTTCGCGATCCAAATCACCGAGCGTCCCGCGATCTCATCACGATCCATCCCGCGATCCAATCACGATCCGTCCCGCGAACTCATCACGATCCGTCCCGCAATCACATCACGATCCATCTCACAATCTTGATCACGATCTGTCCCGCGAACTCATCACGATCCGTCCTATGATCTTATCACGATCTGTCTCGCGATCTTGGCGCCGAACGGACGACACCTCCGTGTTCAGCACACGTACAGCTTGATGATGATCTCTGCCTTCTTGATCTAGAAAGAGGGAGCGGAGAGGTAGGATAGTTCTCCGGCAGTGTGACGGCGCTCCGGCGATGGTGGTGGAGCTATTCCGGCAGGGCTTCGCCTATGCACTGCAGAAATCCGATCTAGAGGAGAAACTATGCACTAGAGGAACGGGTAGCATGTGGCTGAAAATCAGGTGCAAAAAACCCTAAAACCTCATGTATATATAAGAGCAAGAGAGGAGGAGGCTTGGTTCTCAAAGATCCAGCTCTTGGGTCGACCAAAACAAGTAGGAGAGGTGGAATCCACCTCCAATCCTAGTAGGACTAGGATTCATCCTATTTTTGCCTTTTTTCCACCTTTTCCTCTTTGGGCTTTTCTTCCCAGCCTCATGGGCCTTGTGTGGGACATCCACCAGCCCACTAAGGGCTGGTATTCACTCTCCCACAGACCATGTAGCCTCTTGGGTCGAAATACCCCTCCCGATGGTGTCCCGATACACTACCGGCACTCCCGGTACACTACCGATACTCCCGATACACTACCGGTGAGCCCGAAACCTTTCCAACGACCAAAATAGGACTTCCTATATATCAATCTTTACCTCCATACCATTCCGGAGCTCCTCGTGACTTCCGGGATCTCATCCAGGACTCCGAAAAACCTTCGGTCACCACCATACATAACTCTATACTACTGAAACGTCACCAAACCTTAAGTGTGTAGACCCTGCGGGTTCGAGAACTATGTAGACATGACCGAGACACCTCTACGGTCAATAACCAATAGCAGGACCTGGATGCCCATATTGGTTCCTACATATTCTACAAAGATCTTTATCGGTCGAACCTCTATGTCAAGGATTCAGTTAATCCCGTATGATGTTCCCTTTGTTCTTCGGTATGTTACTTGCCCGAGATTCGGTCGTCGGTATCTCCATACCTAGTTCAACCTCGTTACCGGCAAGTCTCTTTACTCGTTCCTTAATACAAGATCTCGTGACTAACACTTAGTCACATTGCTTGCAAAGCTTATTGTGATGTTGTATTACCGAGTGGGCCCTGAGATACCTCTCCGTCACACGGAGTAACAAATCCCAGTCTTGATCCATGCAACTCAACAGACACCCTCGAAGATACCTGTAGAGCACCTTTATAGTCACCCAGTTGCGTTGCGACGTTTGATACACACAAGGCACTCCTCCGGTGTCCGTGAGTTGCATGATCTCATGGTCATAGGAACATATACTTGACATGCAAAAAACAGTAGCAATAAACTGACACGATCATATGCTACGTTTGTAGTTTGGGTCTTGTCCATCACATCATTCTCCTAATGATGTGATCCCGTTATCAAATGACATCTCATGTCCATGGCTAGGAAACCTTAACAATCTTTTGATCAACGAGCTAGTCTATTAGAGGCATACTAGGGACGTGGCTTTGTCTATGTATCCACACATGCATCCGAGTTTCCGATCAACACAATTATAGCATGGATAATAAACGATTATCATGAACAAGGAAATATGATAATAACTAATTCATTATTGCCTCTAGGGCATATTTCCAACAGTCTCCCACTTGCACTAGAGTCAATAATCTAGTTCACATCACTATGTGATTCACATTGTTATGAATCTAACAACCAATGAGTTCTGGGGCTCGATCATGCTTTGCATGTGAGATAGGTCTTATTGTCAACGGGTCTGCGACATTCAGATCCGTGTGTACTCTGACTGACATTCGTCCTTTCTCTTTATTCTGTCGTGGTCGCGCTTTGAGTCTCACTCAACTTCACACCTTACAAATCAGGCAAGAACTCTTTCTCTGACTGATCCATTTTGAACTCTTTCAAAATCTTGTCAAGGTATGTACTCATTGAAAGTCTCATCAAGCATCTTGATCTATCTCTATAGATCTTGATGCTCAACAATTAGGTAGCTTTATCCAGGTCTTCCTTTGAAAATCACTTTCCAAACAATCGTTTATGCTTTCTAGAAATTCTAAATTACTTCCAATCAACAATATGTCATCCACATATACTTATGAGAAATTCAGTAGCGCTCCCACTCAATTTATTGTAAATACAAGTTTCTCGTAAACTTTGTATAAACTTCAAAACTTTGATCACCTCATCAAAGTGTATATTCCAACTCCGAGATGCTTGCTTCAGTCCATAGAAGGCTCACTGAAGCTTGCACACCGTTTAGCATCCCTAGGACTGACAAAACCTTCTGGTTGTATCACATACAAACTTTCCTCAAGTAAACCGTTAAGGAAACGATGTTTTACATCCATCTTTCAGATTTCATAATTGAAAAATGCAGCAACTGCTAACATAATTCCAACAGACTTTAGCACCGCTACGAGTGAGAAAGTCTCATCATAGTCAACTCCTTGAACTTTCCGAAACTTATTTACGACAAGTCGAGCTTTATAAATGGTGACATTCACCATCAGCGTTTGTCTTCATTTTAAAGATCCATTTGTACTCAACGACCTGCCGTCCAACGAGCAAGTCTACCAAAGTCTATACTTGGCTTTCATACATGAACCCTCTTCTCGGATTTCATGGCCTCTAACCATTTGTCGGAATCCAGGCCCATCATCGCTTTTCCATAGTTCGTTGGTTCATCGTTGTCCAATAACATGACCTTCAAGACAGGGTTGTCGTACCACTCAGGAGCAGTACACGTCCTTGTCGACCTACGAGGTTCGATAGTAACTTGATCGTGAAGCTTCATGATCATCATCATTAACTTCCTCTTCAACTAACGTAGGCTTCACAGAAACAACTTCCTGCGCTGCGCTAATCTCTAGTTGAACAAAGGTTTTAACAACCTCATCAAGTTCTATCTTCCTCCCACTCAATTCTTTCGAGAGAAACTCTTTCTCGATAAACGACCCATTTTTGGGAACAAACACTTTGCACTTGGATCTGAGATAGAAGGTATACCCAACTGTTCTTAGGGTATTCTATGAAGATGCATTTGTCTGCTTTGGGTTCGAGCTTATTAGGTAAAAACATTTTCCACACAAGCATCGCAGCCCCAAACATTAAGAAATAACAGTTGAGGTTTCTATCAAACCATAATTCACACAGTGTCATCTCAACGGATTTAGATGGTGCCCTATTTAAAGTGAATGTAGTTATCTCTAATGCATAACCCCAAAATTATAGTAGCAAAACGATAAGAGACATCACAGCAAGCACCCTATCCAATAGAGCACGACTATGACGTTCGGACACACCATCACACTATGGTGTTCCAGGTGGCGTGAGTTGTGAAACGACTTTCACATTGTCCAAAGTTTTATGCCAAACTCATAACTCAGATATTCACCTCCACGATCATATCGTAGACATCTTTATCTTCTTGTCACGATGATCTTAAACTTCACTCTAAATCTTCTTGAACCTTTCAAACGATTCAGAGTTGTGTTTCATTAAGTAAATATCCACTATATCTACACAAATCATCAGTGAACGGTAAGAAAATAACGACATCCACCGCATGTTACAAGACTCATTGGATTGCATACATCAACATGTATCATTTCCAATAAACCAGTTGCCCGCTCCATCAATCCGGAAAATGGGGTCCTTAGTCATCTTGCCCAAAAGGCATGGTTCGCATGTCTCAACCGATTCGAAATCGAATGAGTCCAAAGATCCGTCAACATGGAGTTTCTTCATGCGCTTTATACCAATATGACATTCAGCGGCAGTGCCACAAGTATGTGGTACTTATCATTATTAACTTTGTATAATTTGGCATCAAAAACATGTGTATTACTACGATCAAGATTCAACAAACCATTCACGGATGACCATTGAAGGTATTATTCACGTAAACAGAATAACCATTATTCTCTAACTTAAATGAATAATCATGTTGCAATAAACACGATCTAATCACGTTCATGCTCAACGCAAAACACCAAATAACATTTATTTAGGTTCGTCACTAATCCCTAAGATAGAGAGAGCGTGCGATGTTGATCACATCAACCTTGGAAACATTTCCAACACACATTGTCACCTCACCGTTAGTTAGTTCTCCATTTATTCCGTAGCTTTTACTTCGAGTTACTAACATTTAGCAACTGAACCGGTATTCAATACCCAGGAGCTACTAGGAGTACTAGCAAGGTACACATCAATCACACGTATATCAAATATACTTCTGTCGACATTGCCAGCCTTCTTATCTACCAAGTATCTAGGGTTGTTCCGCTTCAGCGACCGCTCTCCTCATAATCGAAGCACTTAGTCTCGGGTTTGGGTTCAACTCAGGGTTGCTTCACTGGAGCAGGAACTGACTTGCCATCCATGAAGGTTTCCTCCTTGCTCTTGCCCTTCTCGAAAGAAGTGGTTTTACTAACCATCAACTCTTGATGCTCCTTCTTGATTTCGACCTTCGCGATGTCAAACATCGCGAATAGCTCAGGGATCATTATTTCTATCGCTGGCATTTTATAGTTCATCACCAAGTTCTAGTAGCTTAGTGACAGTGACTTGGAGAACTATATCAGTCATTGTCTTATCTGGAAGATCAACTCCCACTTGATTCAAGTGATTGTAGCACCCAGACAATCTGAGCACATGCTCAATGATTGAGCTATTCTCTTTCATCTTGCAGGCAAAGAATCTTGTTGGAGATCTCATATCTCGCAACACGGGCACAAGCCTGAGATCCTAATTTCAGCTCTTAGAAACATCTCATATGTTCCGTGATATTCAAAACATTTTGGAGCCTCAATTCTAAGCCATAATGCATGACGCACTAAACTATCAAGTAGTCATCAGAACGTGCCTGTCAGATGTTCACAACATCTACAGACGATGCTAGAGGGGTTGGCGCACCGAGCGGTGCATTAAGGACATAAGCCTTCTATGCAGCAATGAGGACAATCCTCAGATCACGGACCCAGTCCGCAATATTGCTACCATTTTCTTTCAACTCTATTTCTCTAGGAACATATAAAAATACAAGGGAGTTACAACGTGATCTAGTAATCTACAACATAATTTGCAAAGACACTTTGACTATGTTCAAGATAATGAATTCAATTAATCATATTACCTAAGAACTCCCACTCAAATTGACATCCCTCAGGTCATCTGAGTGACACATGATCCAAACTCACCAACTGAAGTCCGATCATCACGTGAGTTGAGGTGTCTTCAATGGTGAACATCATTATGTTGATCATATCTACTATATGACTCTTGTTCGACCTTTCCGTCTCTTATGTTCCGAGGCCATGTCTGTACATGCTAGGCTCGTCAAGTTTAACCCGAGTGTTCTGCATGTGCAACACTGGCTTGAACCCATTGTATGTGAACATAGAGTCTATCACACCCGATCATCACATGGTGTCTCAACACGACGAACTTTCGCAATGGTGCACACTAGGGGAGAACACAATTTATCTTGAAATTAAGTGAGGGATCACCTTATAATGCTACCGTCGTCCTAAGAAAAACAAGGTGCATAAAAGGATTAACATCACATGCAAATCAGAAGTGACATGATATGGCCAAGAACTTGTGCTTTTGATCTCCATCATGAAAGCACCGACATGATCTCCATCGTCACCGACACGACACCATGATCTCCACGGTCCTTCCGATCTAGCGCCGAACGGATGGCACCTCCGCGTTCAGCACACGTACAGCTTGATGACAATCTCCGCCTTCTTGATCCAGCAAGAGGGAGCGGAGAGGTAGAAGAGTTCTCTGGCAGCGTGACGGCGCTCCGGCGATGGTGGTGGAGCTATTCCGGCAGGGCTTCGCCTAAGCACTACAGAAATCCGATCTAGAGGAGAAACTATGCACTAGAGGAACGTGTAGCACGTGGCTGAAAATCAGGTGCAAAAAACCCTAAAACCTCTAGTATTTATAAGAGGAAGAGAGGAGGAGGCTTGGTTCTCAAAGAGCCAGCTCTTGGGTCGACCAAAACAAGTTGGAGAGGTGGAATCCACCTCCAATCCTAGTAGGACTAGGATTCATCCTATTTTTGCCTTTTTCCACCTTTTTCTCTTCGGGCTTTTCTTCCCAGCCTCATGGGCCTTGTGTGGGACTTCCATAAGCCCATTAAGGGCTGGTATTCAGTCTACCACAGCCCATGTAGCCTCTTGGGTCGAAATACCCCTCCCGATGGTCTCCCGGTACACTACCGACACTCCTGGTACACTACCGATACTCCCGGTACACTACCGGTGAGCCCGAAACTTTTCCGACGACCAAAATAGGACTTCCTATATATCAACCTTTACCTCCGGACCATTCCAGATCTCCTCGTGACGTCCGGGATCTCATCCGGGACTCCGAACAACCTTTGGTCACCACCATACATAACTCTATACTACCAAAACGTCACCAAACCTTAAGTGTGCAGACCCTGAGGGTTCGAGAACTATGTAGACATGAACGAGACACCTCTACGATCAATAACCAATTGTGGGACCTGGATGTCCATATTGGTTCCTACATATTCTACGAAGATCTTTATCGGTCGAACCTCTATTTTCAGGATTTAGTTAATCCCGTATGATGTTCCCTTTGTTCTTCGGTATGTTACTTGCCCGAGATTCGATCGTCGGTATCTCCATACCTAGTTCAACCTCGTTACCGGCAAGTCTCTTTGCTCGTTTCGTAATACAAGATCCCATGACTAACACTTAGTCACATTGCTTGCAAAGCTTATTGTGATGTTGTATTACCGAGTGGGCCCTGAGATACCTCTCCGTCACACAGAGTAACAAATCCCAGTCTTGATCCATGCCAACTCAAAAGACACCCTCGAGGATACCTGTAGAGTACCTTTATAGTCACCCAGTTACGTTGCGACGTTTGATACACACAAGGCACACCTCCGGTGTCCGTGAGTTGCATGATCTCATGGTCATAGGAACATATACTTGGCATGCAAAAAACAGTCGCAATAAACTGACACGATCATATGCTACGTTTGTAGTTTGGGTCTTGTCCATCACATCATTCTCCTAATGATGTGATCCCGTTATCAAATGACATCTCATGTCCATGGCTAGGAAACCTTAACAATCTTTTGATCAACGAGCTAGTCTATTAGAGGCATACTAGGGACGTGGCTTTGTCTATGTGTCCACACATGCATCCGAGTTTCCGAACAACACAATTATAGCATGGATAATAAACTATTATCATGAAAAAGGAAATATGATAATAACTAATTCATTATTGCCTCTAGGGCATATTTCCAACAGCGTCATGGTCTAGTGCTCATGTAGTCAATTGGGGACCACGAAGTGACCTTGGTCTAGAGCATCCAGCAGTAAATTGTGGATCGTCGGGTGACCAGTGTGTGAGGGTTTTGGAAGGACCCCGAAGACTTACCACGAGTGTTGGGCGAGGACTGTGTGACCTTAGCTCAAGGAGAAATGGTAAGGACTGTGTGTCCTGGGACTGTGTCCTCTGGTTTAAATATCAGGCCGCTCCAAACTAGACGTACGACTGTCACAACAGTTGGAACTAGGTCATCAAACCATTGTCTTCATCGAGCTACATGGTTCTATTTCCTCAACCTCCTCATTCCTCATAAACCTGTTGATGAAATTGATTGTTACTGTTTGAAGAATTTGACTGAAGACTTTCACAAATTCCTCACCTCAAATTCTTCAAGTTACTTGTTCATCATTACTTATCCTGTATCACGCTACTCACTGTTTGTGCATGTTCCATTTCATCATGATGACTATGCTATTACTATGTTCCTCATCCACTTGAGTACTTATTCCGCTGATAGTTATTCATCATATTTCAAATTCATCAGAGTGAAATTCCTCAAGTGATGAATTTGTAAAAATCGTCTATTCACCGCCCCTCTAGTCGATATAACGCACTTTCAGCCTGGGGTAGTTTGAGAAGGTTCGTCTGGGAAAATAGTGGAAACACTCGGTGATACCCGATCATCTCATCGGAAAGAGGATGGCTAGTGGCCCGCATGGAGGTGTATCATGAAATTTCGAGTGAGGGAAGAGACGCCTGGATTTATCCGATCCGGTTGGCGCCGGTCATTATCGTCGGGAGGAACGTCTTCGACCGTCAGCTCCAGAACCGAGTCTACGAACTTGGCATTTGGCTCTACGATAGAGACCAATCTGTGTCCCGGAGGAGACCGAGTCCGCCCTTTGCTTCGAGTCATCCAGTGAACCGGGTCCATCAGGTTTTATCTCCATGCCGCGGCATGGGCGGACTCCGAGTGAAATGCAGCCGGTGCGCCCGGGTAGTTTGAGGGACTGAGCCTTTCAGGCTTATCTCCGTGCTGTAGCTATTCATCTGTTCTTCCTCTGCGCTCTCTGTTCTTCACATTCTTGGCGAAGGAAACAACAACCATCTCGCATACGTGAGAGAAGTTAGGATTGAGAGCTTTTGCCAACAAAACTTTTCACCTGAAATTTTCAAATGAATTTCGAATTCAAAAACATATTTTTAAATATATTATACTTAACCCTACATGTACAGAAAGTACTTGTACTTTCTGTTCAAGCAGTCAGCGCCCCTTGCTTTGTTCTGAAGCTCGTGGTTTCTAGCCACCCCTACCGTGCGACGGCAAGATGCCCCCCAAACATGCATACGAGCTCCATTCAACATTAGCTAGAAGAATTACATCATTCACTAGCTGGGTAATTAGGAACCCAGGGGGTTCAACAGTTCAACTAGATTCACACTTATTACAAAAACTGAATTTAGCTAGCTCATGAGTTACTGAATTTGCTTCACGAAAGCGAAAACAATGAGTAAAGATGACCTTTCCTATCAATGTAGCCAAATCAATGCATTCGGCGAAGACTGCCGCTGCTGCATCCCACCATTTGTTTTCCCCTTGACAACAATTTACCACGCTCAAGGAATCAGAATTCGCTTCTACCCTGTTAAAGCCCAATGTGTTTGCCAAATCTAGGCCATCACGCATAGCCATGGCCTCCATCGTGACCACATCGGCTGCCCACTGAATGAATTTACACCGAGCTGCAATAAATCATCCATTCTCATCTCGTAAGACAGCAGCTATGGCATCTGATCCTTCGTCGGCATGAAAGGAAGCATCCATGAAAGGACACGGCACGCAAGAGGACCACGCGTACGTCCTCGTAATGCCACGCTGTTCAGTTCACCAACCCATTCAGATCCCTAGCCAAAATGCTGGATATGAGCCCTAGTTTTTGGACTCTCTCTCTGTCTCTCTCTCTCTCGTAATAATAAGCATTAGTTGCAAAGTAAGAAGGATAAAGGGCACTCCGCTGCCTAGAAAAAATAATTCTCTTTGTGTACCCCTACTCATCTGTTCTTCGTCCGCTCTCTGTTCTTCACATTCTTGGTCAGGGAAACCACAACCATCTCGCGTACGTGAGAGAAGTTAGGATTGAGAGCTTTTGCCAACAAAATTCAACCCTGCCTTGTTTATGAGGAAACCGGACCGAAAAACCGTACAAGCAATGAAGCCTGAACCACACGATACTAGGACATAGTCGCACCAAAACACACCTCCTGATCCGGGGCTCCCGCTTTGACTTTCCCCGCTCACACGCGAGCCGCAACGTCGCACCTACCCAAACGCATTGTAGCCCATGCCACACGGAACGACCACCTGCAGACCACAAACATTGCGCCAAACATCCACGACTTCCCCCGCTTACACGCGAGCGGCAACGCGAACCGATAAAATAGACTTGAGAACCGAATCAAATTCATAATTGTCTAATCTTCTTTGTGGACAATATTCTATATGCCCCACGGCTATAGCACTTTACCTCCTTCTGCATTTGGTATCCGCATTTCGACATGTACACTGAACACCACAAAATATATGACCATATACTCTTCAAGATTTTGACATTCAGAATTTTCACCAGTTCACAGATTCTCCATGGTCAACTCCTGTCCATCTCCTGGTACCGATAGACCTAGTCACCAACTTAAACATGATTCTCACCAACACTGCTTCATCTCCGTCTCAAACATTATCTGGCCTCCAATTTCCCTTTTTTGCCGTGTTTCGTGCATGCCACATGCCTTGACGCTACCGTCGCGTCGAGTCTTTGTCGTCTCGGTTGAGTTTCCAGGCCCCAAACTCACATCACCTCAACCCCCACTACAGAGAACCACATGTCATCACCGAACGATGCCAAGTTTCAACCCGGACAACATGTCTCTCGTCTTTCCCACTGAAATATGCTTCAACTCTCTGAGCTCTTATGTCGTACCCCCTCCATTAGCCGAATGAAGACTTCCATCAAACTCCAAATTCAACTTCAGCTTGACTTCATGGTAGATAATCAGTTCATACCCACGCCTGTTGACTCTAAGCTCTGATGTGAGCTCTGAGTCTCTCTTTGCGCTCCTGGAAGACCAGTCCTAGGCCTCCACGGTCGGGTGGGGCTATGTCTCGCTTGTAGGCTTGTAACGAGACAGTAGCTCACCTCGCTTCAAGTGAGGTATGTAGTGGGCCAACCCAGCGGTTGTTTTTCTTTTTGTTTCATTCTTTTTTATTATTTGTTTATTGTTTGCTGTTGTTTATATTTTGAAACTACTTTACTCAAAATTTCAAAAATGCACACTGTGCATGTAAAAAATGTTTACGCGGTGTAAAAAATTGTTTGCGCCATTTTTGAAAATGTGTGTACCATTGAGAAAAAAAGGTTTTTTTAACATGATCACACGTTTAAAAATGTGTTCATGACGTTTTTCAAAATGTTAATGAAAATATAAAAAATCTTCGTATTTCTAAAAATATTTGTACAATTCAAAAAAATGTTTAGGGCATTTAAAAATGGGAAAAGCTTACCTTCATCCAACCGATCACGCACGCGCGTCCGCCGGCTCCTCGTCCGTCGGATCGTCTGTTGATCAAGAACCTTTATTGCTTCATCCAATATGTTGTAGGCATCATCATTGCAACATGCATTAGAGGCGAGCCATGTTAACCTTCGGCACAAGGAGTTGTATTTCAGCGTGTTTGTGGAGGGGTGCCCGAAATCTAGCAATCGCCCAGTTCTGCCCATGCTTGTTGTTGTTGCTTTAGACCACCTCTCCAACAAGTATCGCTGCGAAATACTTGCACATTGAGGTGCACCATCACCTTTATTATGTGAGCACAAATAAGGCCATTCATCTCGAAGTAGTGGCAACTACATTGAAACAATCCTTCATCCATCTCAACTTGTACCGAATAGAGCTTTGGGTTCTCATAGAAGCTTGTTGTTAGCTTGAACAGAAGGCCTTGCCCTTGGTACTCAGGTCCTAGTTGATAATGAAGCCGGTAGATGCAGTCACCTATTTCTGGAACTTGCCAAACACGCTTCGTGTGTAGTAACCAGCTCAATATTGTACCTGCAACATCACAAAAATAAAACAAAGGTCACAAATCAGATCACTCAGTGACTCAAGCCATGACAAAGTTTTTTGTGTTTCTTGCTTTGGTATACTGAAGCCGGCATACCGAGAGTATAGTGGTGGTGTTGGGAGACATAGTAGTAAATCAAAATTTTCCTACGATCACCAAGATCTATCTCTGGAGAAACCAGCAACGAGTGTGGAGAGATTGCATCTTCATACCTTTGAAGATCGCTAAGAGGAAGCGTTACAAGAACGCGGTTGGTGGAGTCGTACTCGCAGCGATTCAGATCGCGGTGGAATCCGATCTTAGCGCCGAACAACGACGCCTCCGCGTTCAACATACGTGCAGCCCGGTGACGTTTTCTACGCCTTGATCCAGCAAGGAGGAAGGAGAGGTTGAGGGAGAGCTCCGGCAGCACGACGACGGTGGACCTGCGTGGTCTCCGGCAGGGCTTCGCCAAGCACTATGGAGAACGAGGAGAGGGAGGAGTAGGGCTGCGCTGAGAGAGGAAGAAACTTGTGTTGTTGACAGCCCTAAAACCACCACTATATATAGGAGGAGAGGGAGGAAGGTGCCCACACCTAGGGTTACCACCCTAGGGTGGTGCGGTAGCCCTAGATGGGTTCTAGCCAGCGGCCAGAGAGGGGAGAGGGGGAGGGCGCAGCCCTAGTGGGCCTTAGGCCCATCCTGGTCTAGGGTTTCCCCTCCTTCCCACCTTTCTTGTGCCTTGGGCCAGGGTGGAGGGCGCACCAGCCCACTCTGGGGCTGGTCCCTTCCACTCTCGGCCCACACAGCCCTCTAGGGCTGGTGACCCCACTTGGTGGACCCCCCGGAACCCTTTCGGTGGTCCCGGTACGTTACCGGTAATTCCCGAAACACTTCTGGTGGCCAAATCCTCACTTCCTATATATCAATCTTTGTCTCCGGACCATTCCGGAACTCCTCGTGACGTCCGGGATCTCATCTAGGACTCTGAACAACCTTCGGTAACCATGTACACTATTTTCCTATAACCCTAGCGTCATCGAACCTTAGGTGTGTAGACCCTACGGGTTCGGGAGACACGTAGACATGATCGAGACACCTCTCCGGTCAATAACCAACAGCGGGATCTACATACCCATGTTGGCTCCCACATGCTCCACGATGATCTCATCGAATGAACCACGATGTCGGGGATTCAATCAATCCCGTATCAATTCCCTTTGTCTACCGGCATGATACTTGCCCGAGATTCGATCGTTGGTATCCCTATACCTTGTTCAATCTTGTTACCGGCAAGTTTCTTTACTCGTTCCGCAATACATCATCCCGTGGCTAACTCCTTAGTCACATTGAGCTCATTATTATGATGTCTTACCAAGTGGGCCTAGAGATACCTCTCCGTCATACGTAGTGACAAATCCCAGTCTCGATTCATGCCAACCCAACAGACACTTTCGGAGATGCCTGTAGTGCACCTCTATAGCCACCTAGTTATGTTGTGACGTTTGGCACACCCAAAGCATTCCTACGGTATCTGGGAGTTGCACAATCTCATGGTCTAAGGAAATGATACTTGACATTGGAAAAGCTTTAGCAGACGAACTACACGATCTTATGCTATGCTTAGGATTGGGTCTTGTCCATCACATCATTCTCCTAATGATGTGATCCCGTTATCAATGACATCCAATGTCCATGGTCATGAAACCGTGACCATCTATTGATCAACGGGCTAGCTAACTAGAGGTTCACTAGGGACATGTTGTGGTCTATGTATTCACACATGCATTACAGTTTCCGGTTAACACAATTATAGCATAAATAATAGACAATTATCATGAACAAGGAAATACAATAATAACCATTTTATTATTTCCTCTAGGGCATATTTCCAATAGGTGGAGCAGTCGTTCCACCAGTGAAGTCGACATTGTCCTCACGATCAAGCACCGTTTCCTGGCATATTTCATATTGCTGCACAAACCTCCAAACAGAAACAGCCGGATGAACCAGCATCTTGAAATATGAGTTGAGCCCCTCGGGCCTGCTTGTTGTGCTCATGAACTGGGAGAAATTGTTTTTGAAGTACGCTGGAGCGCACATGCGCCTTGTACGCCACATGTTCTTCAAGTGTTTGTTTTCTGCCACTTCAAAACAATGCAACATGTGTTTCCATGTTTCCTCAAATTCCTCGACAGTTTCTGATTGATTGATACATGTGTAAATGCAAATGCCTCATCTCTGCTCCGCAGCCTTCCCAAGTTAGAACGTGCGTTACGAAACACATGGAACTTGCAACACCTATGGCAGATGTTTGGGAACACCTGCTCAATAGCCGTTGCCATTGCTTGGTCCTGGTCGGTCATTATGTTCGTTGGATGCTCGTTATCCATTGCAACCATCCACTGCTCAAACACCCATTTAAATGTTTCTATAGTCTCAACCGGCAATAAGGCACATTCGAGAGCAATGGTTTGAAGGTGGTTGTTGACCCCAACTATAGGAGCAAAAGGCATGTTGTATCTATTGGTGCGGAAGGTTGTATCGAAGAATACACAGTCTTTAGATTTCAGGTACAATGCCCTTGTTCTCCCATCAACCCAAAATAACGCAGTCACGGAGTTTGTGGAAGGATCTTTTTTGCTTCGCAAAGAAAAACTCTGGATTCTCGGCCTTCCTCCTCTCAAAGTACTTGATTGTCATATCCATTTCTCAAAATGTTATCGCTTGCCGAAGCTTTGCATGTTCATTCGAAACATCTCTCTTCACATACGGGAGTATCCTGGTGTCACCTTCATGGACCATACCAACCACACCCATGCAATCTGAAGTTGACAGGTTGACATCATGCAACGTCAACAAGAGTGGTAATCCTCGTCAGGTATTTTGTGGTGCGAGCGATAGTACCTAACATGCTCAGGTTGCTCCATCAATGGATGTGTATGATCCGCAACAAAGCAAGTCACGGCTAAGCCCAACAATCATATGTGCCTTACAATCCTGACGGAGCATCCTGTTCTTCTGACGTGTTCTTGTTACATCCATTCCAGCGCTAGGCTGCTTGCTGAAGTTGCTTTTTTTTCTGTTGCAATGCTCTCTGAGGTGCTACTTGTTTCCGCTTTACTAGGCTTTCTAGCGTGCACACACTCAAAGACCCTCTTGGTTAGTATTGCATCCTCTCTCTTCTGCCCCCTCTTCTGGTTGAATTTTGAGGAACATATATGTGTCCCGAAGCCCAATTTGAAGGCATAGTTGTTGTAGAATTTTTGCACATCCTCAAGTGTGTCAAACACCATGCCAACATAGGGCGGCAGTGGTTGCGATGAAACAACTCCATCATCTGCATCATCAGCATGCATCAAACCCTCTGAATCTTCACCACCACCAACAGAAAAGTTACTTTCAACATAGCTCTCTTCCCCTTCGGTCCCACCTTCCTGCAAACAAGCCACATGTCTTTTTTAGAGAGAGAATCATAGAGGTGTTGTGCAACAATCATTTTCCTCTCCATGGAATCAACAGTTCTTGTATTGTTTTCCGAAATTTAGGTAAACAGAGATATCAGTTCAGTGAACAATTTCTGTCATGTTTCAGGGGTCATTTTAACAAGCAGCTTTTTTCCGCCAGAAATCAGCTGCATTAGTCAAATATTCCACTCACTGTGGTTTTTCTCACATAAGCACACACAAATCAAATGATATCAGAGGCTTTGTCACATGAGTCATTTATTCCTTTTTTCATGAAATCAAGTAACAAACATGGGACAATGCAACTAAAAATAGAGGCCATGTTTTAGAGACACAAGAAGCACTCTGGAAGGGGGGATGTGCATTGTTTGTACCACACACACACACGAAAACAAAATAAAATCTAGCTCTGTTTCTGCACATAGTGTTTCAGGTTGCAGAGACAGGTACTCACCCAGCTCCCCTGATGCGATCTGGTCGAAGGAGCTTTAGGAAACACCACTGGAGGGTTTGTGAACCAGGATGAAGCTCCAGATCGCGGTGGAAGTTCCCCGGTGGCGGTCGGAGCTGAGAATGATTGCGGCGGCTGTTCTCGAAACAAGGCCCCTCGACGAGGTCGATTTGCGTCGGATCCAACCATCTACCGCGCGATATGGTGCGCCAGGGCAGAGAGGCGATGGAGTACTTGTCCCGCGCGCCGGCGATGGCTGGGGTGGCGCCGTGCTGGGCATAGCTCTGTCGGGAACGGGTGGCCAGGGGGATTTATTTCTGAAACAGAGCCGTTGTTGCAGGAAGTCAAGAGGGGTCAGCGGGCTGCGGTTGTTACATCCGACGGCTGTGAGCGCACGCATCCAACGGAGCTCGATGCAGCAAATGATTCTAATACATCTGCCGGCCGACGTGTAGCGCGGCCAAAAAAGTTCACGCGAATAATAGTATGTTTGACCTATATACCAGAAAATTTCAATGTGCAACAAAAAAGAGTCTAGAAGTATTTTGAAAAGAGTGAGAAAATAAATTGAAACAAAAAAAAATTAAAAATATAAATATCAAAAGAAAAAGAAATGAAAACCGATAAAGAAAAGAACTTAATGGACCAGCCCAGTTGATCCCTATAGGCGAGACCGATGGATGCCTCGTAATAATCGAAATATTACATTTTGCGTCGACAGCCCGCAAACATCTCTTGGGCCTTGCCCTGCACCACGGGCCACTGCCCTCCAGAAATTTTCTGGTCTGGGCCTCATCGACGCTAGAGTCTAGTTCGGCTCGACCACGTGCCGCAGCTCAGCCTACCGCTTCTCCCAACATGGCTTCCCGCGTAACACAGTGAATAGTGAGGAAATGCGCACCTCCCGGGCGCCAGTGATGCTGTGTAAGCCGGCCCGTTTTTGGGCTTCCGCTGTGTCTTTCTCCCACCGATTTTGGATGGTTCTGAACTATTTTTTTTCTTTTTTTGTGCTTATTTTCAGTTGGTTTTGTTCTAGTTTTTTGGGGTTTTAATATTTGGTTTCATTTTTCTTTCTTCTTTTCCTTTTTATTTTTTAAATTTGCTGATACTCTTTGAATTTGAGACTTTTTGAATACATAAACATTTATTTAAATTTGGAAATTTTATAAAATTTGTGAACATTTTGTGAATTTATGAACTTTTCAAATGCGGGAATTTTTTTTTGTATATGTGAACATTTATTTAAATTCAGATCATTTTTTGAAGTTTGTGTTTTTTGGAATTAGTAAACATTTTTTGAATTTATGTACATTTTATCAAATTTGTAAAAAAAATTGAATTCACAATTTATGGCCCTTGGGCTGGCACCAAGTTAACATCCTCCTAAGTATCTAGTACATGTACTTTTTACTGGCCTCTGTTACTTGCTACTACCTCTGTTTATAAATATAAGACATTTTGTCAGTTCAATCTAAACTGCCAAAACGTCTTATATTTATGAACAGAGGGAGTACTAAGTAGCTGATGGGAATAGATGCTGGATGTGTTGCACGGACAAAAGACAGGAGACATAGTGATGGACAGCTACATGGTCCAAGGCGGGAGCAGGCGCTTAAGGCTAAGCGTCGCACGGACAAAAGACAGGAGATTAGGGAAGCTCACTTACGGGTGAAGACTGAAGCCCGGGAGCCCAAGGGCCATAGTGGTGGACAGCTACATGGGCCAAGTCGCTGCTACATAATTAAGAGGGAATAAGCCACAACACAAGGGAAAGGAGAAGAGACCAGAACCTGACCGAGTGCCTCTTCTTCCTCCTCCTGCTGCTCCCTTTTGTTCTCTCTCAAAAAAAAATGCTGCTCCCTTTTGTATGAACCCCAAATCCCCATGTATCTCGTTGGTGTAGCCTCCATAGTACAGGGATCGTGACAAGTGGCGAGTGGGTAGGGTGGGTGTGTGAGGGGCATCGTGATGTAATCTCTTCTTCCTCCTCGTGAGCACCTTGCTCAAGGATTCTCTTCAGATCCCAGCGTGACACCGCGGAATCCTTGTATCCAACTTATATTTTCCAGTAATCCAGTGGGAGGTTTACCCTCTAATTATAAGGATTACCTGATATATATGCTGCCGCTTTTTAGAAACTGTTCTGTTCCATGAATGAATGGTGGTGCTGCTGCTTTCTAGCCTGTGATTTCTGTTTATATTTTGGACAGATCGCCCCTTTTTCCAGGGTTTAGGGTTTAGGGTTGGATGATCTTTTTGTGCCACAACACATTCTGAAGATAATAATATAAACGTGGCTCCATCCAACTTGATGGCATTCTCGGATCAGGAATATGTCCTCGAATGACTGACAGGGTTATGAATCATTGCAAACCTGCAGGAGGCATCATATATCTCCTACAAGATCCTTCCTGTCCAAATTCTGATCATGTAGGCAAGAAATTACAAGTTTTGAGATTTGTGGACTGGATGAGCAGGGTACATGTCACTGTTTTGTAAACTCAAATCAAGAGCCACTCTGCAGATGTAGTGAAAAGAAGTTCAATCTTTCATAAAACAATGGTAAGGGGCAAAGTGTTAAGAGGTGCATAGTAAGGGTGGCGCAGTGACCCATGAAAGACGACCTGGTGGACACATTTACAGAATCTATTAAGAGTTGAGATACAACAAGGTAAAGAAGCACCATCTTCTATCACTCAACAACACATAAGAGTTGAGATACAACAAGGTAAAGAATACACTTATCCAGTTCTTATCAGCTTCAGAAATTCAGAACGCTGCTTCTGCTTCTGGTTCCCTGATGCTCATCTCTAGTCATAGTTGGGTCTGTGACAGCTGATGACCACTCTCACCACATAAGAGCATGCATGCTTATGGTATTTTACATACAGGTTCGTCAACAAGAAGTTTCAAGAGGTCTACTTCCAGAGCAGCAAGTCGAACGGCAGGATCTACATGACGGCGGCTGTTCAACAAAACTTTCAAGCTGATCAACGAGAGCATGCATACTCGAGGCTAGGTTGTTGTAACTGAGCCACAGGAGAGGAAAAAAAAAGGGCAATTAGGATGACACATAAAGTCTGCATTGTAATTCTTTCTTCAGGAGAAGACTGATTGAACCCTTCGTTGTTTCACGAGCTAGGAAAGAAATCTGATGACTAGTATGCAATGTTTGGATCTGTCTTTTTTGCTTTCTACTAGTATGCATATTCTAGTACCAAATATTTTGTTGGATCTGTCTTACCAAATATTTTGGTAAGATACGTCATTTCAACTAGGCAAATCTGATATTTCAAGAACTATCGGTGCTTGTCGCTTCATCTTCTTCATTATAGCAATCTTTTTCTTTATTATAATAATTTTCTTCATCGTCATCTTCCCAATAATCTTCTTCGTCGTCAATACACACATAATCTTCATTATCGTCATCTTTTTCAACACCAATAAATACATCTTCCAAGTAAATGTGAGCACCAGGATGCTGCTGCTTAAATGCTCTCTTCAACATGGTCCTCAACCTTTTACGTCTTCTTGTTGTTTCATCTGAAATGTAGTCGGGGCGTTCCACGTAACCTGATTTGTTTAAGGGTGGGAGCTGGCAAGTGCTGGATGCCAACCCGTAGGAATTGGGGGGTCATGTGGTGACGGAACTGTATTTCAAGCTTCTCTAGCTAGCTTGGGCATAGCCCCCTCCTCAAAGGTCAGTGACGCCATTGAACAGTCGAAAATCAGGTACTTGAGTGCTCTGAATGCCCCGCTGCCAGTGCCAGTGCCAGTGCCAGGGATGACTACACTTTCTTCCTTTTCTTCTTCACGCATACAAAAACTAATCAAATTGAAGTACCAATACTAAACTTGTAGAGGCCGTGGAGATGACCAATCCACTCGGGGCACCTTTGAAACCTGCAGCCCCGCAGATTGAGCTCTTGAATTAAATATGA
The DNA here is from genome assembly GCA_022496015.1 of Hordeum marinum. Classification (NCBI taxonomy): domain Eukaryota; kingdom Viridiplantae; phylum Streptophyta; class Magnoliopsida; order Poales; family Poaceae; genus Hordeum; species Hordeum marinum. The sequence goes on from JAAAWK010000085.1 coordinate 638,194, forward strand.
GAACCTCGAGGGAATGGTGTTCCGGTAATCCAGCCTGGGACATCTGGTATGTAAACCTATACTGCTTTGATGGTGAAGGCCCTGAGGTTGGCGGAAAGCTCGCAGATGGAAGAGTACAAGGCATCCATGGTGGTCTCTTCCACCCATTCACTACTCACATATGACGCAGACATCTCAAGTTTTCTCAAGTTGGTCAGCTTTCTGAGCCCCTTGATATTCTCTACCGAGCTTCTATGCAAACATACACCTTCTAGGGTGCGCAAGGATTTCAACCTGTCGATCCCGTCAGGCAACACAAATCTGTACAAGCTGAGATGAGATAACCATGCATGGCAAACTAACAATATCTGATGGGAGATTTTTCAGTACAGCTAAAGCTATATCTATTGTGTCCAATTGCTGTAGCTCCCCAATTTGATTAGGTACCTTCAACTCAAAGGCATTACCATGCGGAATGCATGCAATCTTTAAATACCTTAGGAGAAACAATCTACTTATACAGGTGAGGTCTAGGTCGTTGATCTGGGAAGAAAACTCAACGTGTAGCACTCGGACATACTTGAACTCCAGAAAATAATGCACAAGTGATCAAAGTAAGACTGACCGGACATGTGATATTGACCATTTGCTGATTGTTTCCTAAACTCTCGTATCCTCTTCATCCTTGTACTGGACCGAGACTCGACGGATCTTCCCTATCTCATCTTTCGAACCATCAATTACATGAATAAATTCTCTTTACTTGACTTGGATCTCATAAGATCAAGAATTATATCATGTACTCTGCAAGATAACACTTCATTGCTACAGTCGTCTACCTTCCCAGGCTGGATGATACACATGTTGATGAGCTCTTTGAAGTACTTTTCTGCAACATCCTCTGCACCCAGCCCACCGTTTCTACTCACATGCACGAAACCTTTGGCTACCCATTTCCTCAATAAGTCCTTTTTAACTATCTCACGATCCTCTGGATACATACAAACATAGAGCAGACATGTCTTAAGATGATCAGGAAGATGTATGTAGCTAAGATCCAATATATGCTTCATATTTTCAATATCATCTCCTTCAGTCATAGCACCCAAAGATTTCCATACATACTCCCACGTTGATTCTTCCTCACCAGCTAGAAGTCTCGCTATACTATTAATAGCAAGTGGCATAACACCACATACTTTTAGAATATCAACTGAAATCTCTTCTTTTCTGGGTGTATCAGGGCAAGCTTCTTCGGAACCAAATATTTTTCTTAAAAATAATCTTCTTGAGTCTTCATCACTGAGTGATTTCATCCTATAAACAAATTTGCTTTCAGCATTGCAAGTGGCAAGAGCAACAGGATGAATCCTTGTTGTTGATATCACTCTACTGCCAAGGCTGTTTTCTGGAAAAGCAGATTGAATAGGACACCCCATGCTTCAGAATCCCAAATATCATCAATTACTATGAAGTATCTGCAAAAACAAAGTCACATAGATAAGAAACAAGGTAGTAGTAGGACCAATTAGTAAAGTTAGCAGAGGTTCATTTACATTTTCATATATCTAAGTAAATCATATCTACTACATAGGGATGTATTTCAACAACCACTATTAAATAGGTCTAAACCTACAAAAGTATCCATTGGCTCGACGGTTGTTTGATAGCAATGCATCCATGTGTGAGTTTGAGAGCAACCTCCCCTCACAGGCGGCTTGCCACTCTGGCCACCGCCTCGACCCTGACTTCCTACACTTCAGCCCCGCTGCCCCGACTGCTTTTTCTCCGCACACATGCAGAGAGAAAACTGCTATTTGCCACCCTCCATAACAGGTTTTTTTGCACATAAGGTATTTTTACATCATTTGATTTCGACATTATGATGATACTCAAATATTGCCTATGTTGTTGACTCACACTGTAAAATACACCAATAGTTATTAAATACAACTAAGATAAACTGAAGTTTAACATTAGTAAATAATTTTTTATGCGATTTTGTAATGTTGCAACTTTCCAATGCTTTGGCTAGCAATTCACGACTAATATGCTGTGTTTATGTTCTTCTTGACATCTACCGTACGATCCCATACTCGCGTTGTACAAATTTAGTCCAGAAATCATGAAAGGGTAGGTTTAGTTAATAATTTCGCCCGGTGCAAAATAGTGTTTTGTCCAAAAAATGAAAGGACTACCGGTAGGGAATCAACACTTCCATTTTACTCAATACTGTGGACACTAAGCTGAACAATAACTTGGGTTGTAGGGTTGTCTTTGCTGGTTTAACAAGGTGTGGATTAGTTGATGCCACAACCATACATGCATGCGAATTAAGACAAAGTAAAAAGGCATGCTGAGTCATCAAAAGAAATTTGAATTTGAATTCTTTAATTAATGTTGTTTGCCCATGTACTCTCATCACCATGGGCTGATGTGTATGTGGGTGGGTGTGTGGGTGTGTGTGTGTGTGGGGGGGTGATGTGTACCTCTTATCCTCAAGCAATTTCTGGAGTTCATCGACGAGCTGCCACACTTCCAAGTCATTGAATTTGTTTCCAAGAGCAGAGAGAATGTTCATCAAAATTTTCTTCACATCAGGATTCTGACCCACCGAAACAAAAGCTCTAGAATGGTATTGTGCCTTAAGCTTGTCATACACTGCCCTGGCAAGTGTGGTCCTCCCAATCCGACTATGTAGACTATTTTGAGCTGTTGCTTTGATACATCGCCATCCTCCTGAAACAACCCTAAACACATTGACGGCTGAGATCTCTCTATACCTCTTCATAACAAAGGGTAGGATGGTCCTTTCACGCGCACCGCTACGTGGCTTGCGTACATATACGCGACGTCCTTTTTTTTCTTGGGGTGTCTTTTTCTTCTTGCACGCCCTCAACAGTTTTTCTGGTTCTTTTTAAAGGAAAAAAGACTGCATGCAATGGGATTTGAACTCAAGACCTCTTTTATTTGTTTTGTTCTACTTCTTTTATTTGTTTTGTTCTACTTAAATTCACGGCTGGGCCGGCCCATTGTTGAATCTGTACTTTATCACTATTTCTTTTTCATTTTTTAATTCATCTGTTATTTTTTTCAAAAAATACTCACACTTATAAATTTTATTTTATTTTTAAAAAATGTTTTATTTTATTAAATTTTATTCATAAAGTACTAATATTCATATTTTGAAAAATTGTATAGATATGTCAAAATATTGTTCATGCATTTCAAAATTGCTCAGCATGTCATAACACGAACATACTTTAAAAACAGCGAAAAATATTTTGACACAGACATTTTTTGAAAATACTATGAAATTTAAATCAAAAATCAAAAAGTATGAACAAAATTTTAAACCAATTTATTTTCAATTTCCGTGAACATTTTTAATATTTGTGTAGGAACAATTTGAATAAAAGATTATTTTCTAAATTCCAAAAAACATACCAATTTTGGAAATTTTTGTTCATAAATTTTTAAGAAAATTGTTTTAAAAATGTTGATAAATTTTAAAAAGTATGCGGTTTGTAATTTGCGCACAACATCCATATTTGGGATTTATTAGCAATTTTGGAAAAAGTGTTGATGTTAATAAAATTTTCACACATAATTTGAAATCCTAAAATTGTTGACAAATTTCAAAAAGTAATTCGGATATAAGAAAATGTTCATTTTCATTGATAATGACAGAGATTGCAAATAACAAAAGACTTGCCCTATGGGCCTACCCGAATTATCGTCTTTGGACACGATGTGCTTCTTGACGTGCATGAAATGACATAAATTTTTTTCAGTATGTGGGCATGCTCATGGCAGACCTCCATGCAAAATTTGAAAAAATTCGGACACCGAACACACATTGCACCACGTTCGGCTAGTGTTTTAGGATTTTTATACCAGAAAAAACCCTAGAAAATGCATAAATCGACATAAATTTATCATGGATGCTTGGCATGGTGATGCTAGTGTGTGGAAAAATTTTAGTTCTATTTTATTGATGTGAAAAAAAGTGCATCCAGACTTGCCCTACTGGCCTACCCGAACCACTACCTTTGAACATGACGTGCTTCTTTTCATGCATGAAATGACACCAAATATTTCCAGCATATGGCCATCCCCATGGCAGGCCTCCATGCAAAATTTGAAGGAATTCAGACAAAAAACGCACATTGCGTCACGTTCGGCTAGTGTTTTAGTTTTTTCATCGGGAAAACCCTAGAAAATTTATAAGATGTAAGAATTCATTGAAATTTATCATGGATGCTTGCCATGGTGATTCTAGCATGCGGGAAAAATGGGTCCATTTTATTGTTCTGGAAAAAAGTGCATCCAGACTTACCCAACCAGCCTACCCGAACCATCACCTTTGAACATGGTGTGCTTCTTGCCATGTATGAAATGAAACCAAGTTTTGCCAACATGTGGGCATACTCACGACAGGCCTTCAGGCAAAATGTAAAAGAATTCGGGCACCAAACGCACATTGCGTCCCGTTCGGTTAGTGTTTTAGGTTTTTTCACCAAAAAACCTTAGAAAATGCGTATAATGTGAGAACTCAATGAATTTTATCACGGATGCTTGGCATGGTAATGCTAGTGTGTGTGGAAAAATTTAGGTCCATTATATTGATGTGAGCATTTTTTGGAAAAGAAAAGGAAGAAAAAAAAGGCAAAACAAAGAATAACAAGAAAGAAAAAAGAACAAATAATGGATAATAAACAAGTCACTGATTTGTATATTTTCATTTTTAATTTTTTATTTAATTTTTTATATTTAAACAAGCAATAAACAATCATTTTTTTAATTAACAAATTTTCTATTTAATAGATGTTCAGAAATTTAATAATATGATGTGAGCATTTTTCTATTAAAACGAATAATTTTTTGACATATCTTTACAGATTTAAAAAAATGCGAATATTTGTACTTTATGAACCGGTTCCATAATGGGCCGGCCCAGCCACGAACTGAAGTAGCATCAAATAAGAAAAGAAGTAAATTGACACAACCATTAGGATGTCCTAGTTCTGGAGCTGGCATTTCGAGAGGAACGGGCATTTCTCCGTGTGGTCAGCATATCAGATGCTCGCAAGCACCAAACGGAGGCATGAAGCATGGCTAGAGGGCCGCGGGAGCGCGTCCAACAGGGCAGCAGAAGAAGGAGGATGGAAGAAGCTTTGGCATGTGGATGTCCCGGGAAAGATTTAGAATTTACTTTGGAGGTTAGCAAGACCTAAAAGATATATGGGATGTTTTTTTGGGGGGCGAGCAGACCTAAAAGAGACGCTGTTGCAGCGTGATAATTCGCCGAATATGGGATGCGTAGGTGACTGTGTGTATGCACAAGGGATGCTGCTGGCTATCCCGAAAGGGAGCGGTGGGGAGCTAGGCCACGACGGTGATGAAGAAAGCAGATCCTGGCGCCATCAGATGGCGTGGGATCAGGCTCCTACCGCATCTACGAGCTTCGGCAGCTCCATTTTCGTCCACATCGGGGATCGCCAATCTCACAACTGGACGATTATTGCGCCGGCGACATCGGAGATGGTAAGCAAAAGGGCGACTGGGCTACAAAGGAGGGGCCATCACACGGCGATTCTGACGCTGTTGGAGTTATGACCAGAAACAGTCACCGAGTAGTTTAGCTAATATAAATACCTGTGTACCCCTACATTGTAACAAGCCAGATGAAGATCAAAGGCACGTCACGGGCCTTTTGCAATCCAATCTCGCGTGTCTCCTGTGTACTACTAGTTCGCGTAAACTCGCCGGATTAGCAATCGCAAGACCAAGCTAGCTAGCTTGCTGCTGCCTAGTTCGTAGGTATTGTTTTATCTAGCGACCCGGCGTCTTGGAAAGTAATCGAGCAGCTCGGCACATGTTGCCGGAAGTACTCGGCAGTGTTGTCGAGGTCGGGACCTGCGCCAACAATTGGTATCAAAGCAAGGTTAATCTTCTAGTGACGGGAGGTCACGTCGGATGACGAGGAGAACAAGCAGCTGGCGCAGTACACTGGTACGGTTCAAGTATTTTCTGCTCCGACGAGTTCGTCGTACCCATGATTTGATCGTGAGAACTTCGGGGTCTGGAAGGCCCTGATGGAGTGTGGTCTCCACGCCAACGTGTTGTGAGACGCAGTCGATGCAGGAGGCGACGCTTTCAGAAAGGAGGGAGCCAAGCACAGGAAGGATCGGCAGGCGGCATCAGCGATTTATTCGGTGATGCCGATGGATGTCCTTCAACACCTGATCGCCAAAGAAACGGCTAAAAAGGCATGGATACCTTGGAGCTCATGTTCGAGGGATACACCCGTGTCAAGCAAGCCAATTTTCAAACTCTCTTAAGGAACTATGATACTTTGGTCATGGGCGATAATGAGTCCGTGGACGCGTTCGCTTTACGGGTAGCTACTCTCGTCAATCGGATCCACGTACTTGAAGAAAACCTCACGGAGGCCTCGGTTGTCCGTCAGTTCTTGCGCGCGGCTCCTCCCCGGTACCTGCAAATTGTTACGGTGATTGAGCAGTGCGTCGATCTCGAGACCCTCTCCATTGATGATCTCGTCGGACGCTACAAGGTTCACGATGAGCGTATGCGGTATAGTCTCGAAGACAGGAGGAACGATGATCTTGTCATACTCACACGTGCTCAATGGCAGGCGCTGGACTCAAGGAGAGAAGGCGAGGGCTCTAGCAGTTACACTCGCCAAGACCGTGTGCCAAACGAACAAAGTCAAAAGAACGCCAGCGATGGCGCTCCGAAGAAGAAAAAGAAGTTCGACAAGCGCAAGATCAAGTGTCACAACTGTGACATAATGGGGCACTTCAAGTCGGAGTGCAAGAATTCCCCATAGGAGAAGACGCTCATGGCCCAGCTAGAAGATGAAGGTGACATGATGTTGATGTGTGAACTCGTGGATGAAGAGGATCCAGTTCTTCAAGTGTCGGCTAAAAAAATTGTCGCGCTCTATGAAGAAAAAATTTACTCTCAAGATCATGGTTCGAAAACTCGTGTCGATGCCACGGATACGGGGTGTGATTTCAAAAATTACATCAATGCTACATGCATAAGTGCTATATTTGCTGAAGCGGAAGCAGCAATCGCGGCGTGTGCTCAACCATGGAGAAACAGTCTTTATGCTGATCAACTGGAGGAAAGGTCGCAAAAACAGCACAGAAGTAGGCGCACAACCTGATTGCGAGACTGGTGCCACGAAGACGGAATCGCAGGTGGTGAGCACGGACGCGTGCACTGGAGCTTTGTCCCAAGGTGTCATGGCACGAAGTACTGCGCCACGACTAAACGCCATACCATGCAGTCCACACGTACAAAGCCAAAGCTCACATGATGAGCTTGGATCATTCTCTAGCTGTCTAGCATACCCAAACGGATGGTGGGCTAGTCCCATTAGGCAGCAGCACAGAGCAAGGAGTGGTTGGGTTAGGCGGTGGACACGAAGACTGCGGCAACACAGCTCAGTCAGAAGGAGGCCAAGGCCCAGGCGCTAGCATAGGAGGCAAAGCGTTAGGAATTCCTCCACCTATTAGTTAAACTACTAATGGCATACTCTGACCTGGTGCACCATTAGTATTTTTAGAAAAATAACAAAAAAAAAGTTTGTTAGTAGTGACGTACCAGGTGTGTGGTGCGCCATTAGTGCCCATCACACTAATGGCGCACCAGCACCTGGTGCGTCACTGCTATATAGTAGTGGCGCATCACTTCTCTGGTGCACCATTAATATCTATATTATATATAGCCCTTTTCCTAGTAGTGGTAGTACAAGCATGCAGGACGTGACAACCCCGATGGCGATACATTGATGGAGATCAAAATGATGGAGATCATGGTGTCATGCCAGTGACGATGGAGATCATGCCGCTGTTTTCATGATGGAGATCAAAAGCACAAGTTCATGGCCATATCATGTCACTTATGATTTGCATGTGATGTTAATCCTTTTTATGCACCTTGTTTTGCTTAGGACGACAGTAGCATTATAAGGTGACCCCTCGCTTAATTTCAAGATAAATTGTGTTCTCCCCGAGTGTACACCGTTGCGAAAGTTCGTCGTGTTGAGACACCACGTGATGATCGGGTGTGATAGACTCTACGTTCACATACAACGGGTGCAAGCCAGATTTGCACGTGCAGAACACTCGGGTTAAACTTGACGAGCCTAGCATGTATAGACATGGCCTCGGAACACATAAGACCGAAAGGTCGAACATGAGTCATATAGTAGATATAATCAACATGATGATGTTTACCATTGTAGCCACCTCAACTCACGTGATGATCGGACTTGAGTTGGTGAATTTGGATCATGTATCACTCGAATGATCGGAGGGATGTCAACTTGAGTGGGAGTTCTTAAGTAATATGATTAATTAAACTCATTATCATGAACATAGTCAATAGTGTCTTTACAAATTATGTTGTAGATTACTAGCTCGCGTTGTAGCTCCCTTGAATTTTTATATGTTCCTGGAGAAATAGAGTTGAAAGATAATGGTAGCAATATTGCCGACTGGGTCCGTGATTTGAGGATTGTCCTCAGTGCTGCGCAGAAGGCTTATGACCTTAATGCACCGCTCGGTGCGCCAACCCCTCTAGTGTCGTCTGTAGATGTTGTGAACATCTGACAGGCACGTTCTGATGACTACTTGACAGTTTGGTGCATCATGCATTACGGCTTAGAATTGAGGCTCCAAAACGTTTTGAACGTCACGGAACATATGAGATGTTTCTAAGAACTGAAATTAGGATCTCAGGCTCGTGTCCGTGTTGCGAGATATGAGATCTCCAACAAGATTCTTTGCCTGCAAGATGAAGGAGAAAAGCTCAATAGTTGAGCATGTGCTCAGATTGTCTGGGTGCTACAATAGCTTGAATCGAGTGGGAGTTGATCTTCCAGATAAGATAATGATTGATATAGTTCTCCAAGTCACTATCACTAAGCTACTAAGAACTTGGTGGTGAACTATATAACGCCAGGGATAGAAATATTGATCCCTGAGCTGTTCGCGATGTTTGACATCGCGAAGGTAGAAATCAAGAAGGAGCGTCAAGTGTTGATGGTTAATCAAACCACTGGTTTCGAGAAGGGCAAGAGCAAGGAGGGAAACTTCATGGATAGCAAGTCAGTTGCTGCTCCAGTGAAGCAACCCAAAGTTGAACTCAAACCCGAGACTAAGTGCTTCTGTTATGAGGAGAGCGGTCGCTGAAGCGGAACAACCCTAGATACTTGGTAGATAAGAAGGCTGGCAACATCGACAGAAGTATATTTGATATACTAGTTATTGATGTGTACCTTGCTAGTACTCCTAGTAGCATCTGGGTATTGGATACCGGTTCGGTTGCTAAATGTTAGTAATTCGAAATAAAAGCTACGGAATAAACGGAGAACTAGCTAAGGGTGAGGTGACGATATGTGTTGGAAATGTTTCCAAAGTTGATGTGATCAAACATCACATGCTCTCTCTACTTTCAGGACTAGTGACGAACCTAAATAAATGTTATTTGGTGTTTTGCGTTGAGCATGAACATGATTAGGTCATGGTTATTGCAATACGGTTGTTCATTTAAGTTAGAGAATAATGGTTATTCTGTTTACATGAATGATACCTTTAATGGTCATACACCCAGTGAGAATGGTTCGTTGAAATCTTGATCGTAGTAATACACATGTTCGTAACATTGATGTCAAAAGATACAAAGTTAATAATGATAGTACCACATACTTGTGGCACTGCCGCTAAATGTCATATTGGTATAAAGCGCATGAAGAAACTCCATGCTGATGGATCTTTGGACTCATTCGATTTCGAATCTGTTGAGACATGCGAACCATGCCTCTTGGGCAAGATGACTAAAGGACCCCGTTGGATGGAGCGGGCAAGTGATTCATTGGAAATAATACATGTTGATGTATGCAATCCAGTGAGTCTTGTAGCATGAAGTGGATATCGTTATTTTCTTACCTTCACTGATGATTTAAGTAGATATAGTGTATATTTACTTAATGAAACACAAGTCTGAATCATTTGAAAGGTTCAAGCAAATTCAGAGTGAAGTTTAAGATCATCGTGACAAGAAGATAAAAATGACTGCGATATGATCGTGGAGGTGAATATCTGAGTTACGAGTTTGGCATGCAACTTAAGACAATGTGAAATTTGTTTCACAACTAACGCCACCTGGAACACCATAGTGTGATGGTGTGTCTGATCATCATAGTCATGCTCTATTGGATATGGTGCGTGCTATGATGTCTCTTATCGTTTTACTACTATAATTTTTGGGTTATGCATTAGAGACAACTACATTCACTTTAAATAGGGCACCATCTAAAAGCGTTGAGATGACACCATGAGAATTGTGGTTTGATAGAAACTTAAGCTGTCATTTCTTAATGTTTGGGGCTGCGACACTTGTGTGGAAAATGTTTTCACCTAATGAGGTCGAACCCAAGGCGGATAAATGCATCTTCGTAGAATACCCTAAGATCTGTCGGGTGAACCTTGTATCTCAGATCCAAGTGCAAAGTGTCTGTTGCTTAAACGGATCCTTTCGCGAGGAAATGTTTCTCTCGAAAGAATTGAGTGGAAGGAAGATAGAACTTGATGAGGTTGTTAAACCTTTGTTCAACCAGAGAGTAGTGCAGCACAGACAGATGTTTCTGTGAAGCCTACGTTAGTTGAAGAGGAGGTTAATGATGATGATCGTGAAGCTTCAGGATCAAGTTACTATCGAACTTCGTGGGTTGACAAGGATGTGTACTACTCTTGAGCGGTACGACAACCCTGTCTTGGAGATCATGTTGTTGGACAACGATGAACCTACGAGCTATGGAGAAGTGATGATGGGCCCGGATTCCGACAAATGTTTGGAGGCCATGAAATCCGAGATAGGATCCATGTATGAAAACCAAGTATAGACTTTGGTAGACTTGCTCGTTGGACGGCAGGTCGTTGAGTACAAATGGATCTTTAAAATGAAGACAAACGCTGATGGTAATTGTCACCATTTGTAAAGCTCGACTTGTTGCAAAGATGTTTGTGACAAGTTCAAGGAGTTGACTGCGATGAGACCTTCTCACTTGTAGCGATGCTAAACTTTGTTGGAATTATGTTAGCAGTTGCTGCATTTTCAATTATGAAATGTGGCAGATGGATGTCAAAACATCGTTTCCTTAACGGTTTACTTGAGAAAAGGTTGTATGGGATACAACCGGATGGTTTTGTTAGTCCTAAGGATGCTAAAAGGTTTGCAAGGTTTAGTGATCCTTCTATGGACCGAAGCAAGCATCTCGGAGTTGTAATATACGCTTGGTGAGGTGATCAAAGTTTTAATGTTTATACAAAGTTTATGAGAAACTTGTATTTACAATAAAGTGAGTGGGAGCACTATAGAATTTCTGATAAGTATATGTGGATGAAATATTGTTGATCGGAAATAATGTAGAATTTCTGTAAAGCATAAATGGTTGTTTGAAAAGTGATTTTCAAAGGAAGACCTGGATAAAGCTACCTAATTGTTGAGCATCAAAATCTATAGAGATAGATCAAGATGCTTGATGAGACTTTCAATAAGTGCATACCTTGACAAGATTTTGAAAGAGTTCAAAATGGATCAGCCAGAGAAATAGTTCTCGTCTGATTTGTAAGGTGTGAAGTTGAGTGAGACTCAAAGCTTGACAACGACAGAAGAAAGAGAAAGGACGAATGTCGTCCCCTATGCCTTAGCCATAGGCTCTATATTATGCCATGCTGTGTACCGCACCTGTGTGTGCCTTGCCATGAGTCTGTCAAGGGGTACAAGAGTGGTCCGGGAGTAGATCACTGGACAGCGGTCGAAATTGTCCTTAGTAACGAGAGGACTAAGGAAATGTTTCTTGATTATGGAGGTGATAAAGAGTTCGTCGTAAAGAGTTACGTCGATGCAAGCTTTAACACCTATCCGGATGACTAGTAGTAGCAATCTGGATACGTATAGTGGAGCAGCCATTTGGAAATAGTACCAAATGGAGTGTGGTAGCAGTGTTTAAGGTTTGGCATAGAGATTTGCAAAGCACACACAGATCTGAATATCGCAGACCCATTGACTATAAGACCTCTCTCACATGCAAAGCGTGATCGAACCCCAGAACTCATTGGGTGTTAGATTCATAACAATGCGAATCACATGGTGATGTGAACTAGATTATTGAATCTAGTGCAAGTGGGAGACTATTGGAAATATGCCCTAGAGGCAATAATAAATTAGTTATTATCATATTTCCTTGTTCATGATAATCGTTTATTATCCATGCTATAATTATATTGATCGGAGACTTAAATGCATGTGTGGATACATAGACAAAACCATGTCCCTAGTATGCCTCTAATGGACTGGCTCGTTGATCAAAGGATGGTTAAGGTTTCCTAGCCATGGACATGAGATGTCATTTGATGACGGGATCACATCATTAGGATAATGATGTGATGGACAAGACCCAAATTACAGACGTAGCATATGATCGTGTCAGTTTATTGCAGCTGTTTTCCGCATGTCAAGTATATGTTCCTATGACCATGAGATCATGCAACTCACTGACACCGGAGGGATGCTTTGTGTGTATCAAACGTCGCAACGTAATTGGGTGACTATAAAGGTGCACTACAGGTATCTCCGAAGGTGTCTGTTGAGTTGGCATGGATCAAGACTGGGATTTCTTACTCCGTGTGACAGAGAGGTATCTCGGGGCCCACTCGGTAATACAACATCACAATGAGCCTTGCAAGCAATGTGACTAATTGTTAGTTGTGGGATCTTGTATTATGGAACGAGTAAAGAGACTTGCCGGTAATGAAGTTGAACTAGGTATGGAGATACCAACGATCGAATCTCGGGCAAGTAACATACCGAAGAACAAAGGGAACGTTATACGGGATTAACTGAATCCTTGACATAGAGGTTCAACCGATAAAGATCTTCATAGAATATGTAGGAACCAATGTGGACGTCCAGGTCCCGCCATTGGTTATTGACCGTAGAGGTGTCTCGGTCATGTCTACATAGTTCTCGAACCCGCAGGGTCTGCACACTTAAGGTTTGGTGACGTTTCAGTAGTGTAGAGTTATGTATGGTGGTGACCGAAGATTGTTTGGAGTCCCGGATGAGATCCCGGACATCACGAGGAGCTCCGGAATGGTCCGGAGGTAAAGATTCATATATAGGAAGTCCCAGTTTGGTTGCCGGAAAAGTTTCGGGCTCATTGGTAGTGTACCGGGAGTGCCGGTAGTGTATCGAGAGACCTCCGGGAGGGGTGTTTCGACCCCAGAGGGTCCATGGGCTGTGGAGAGTAATAACCAGCCCTTAGTGGGCTGTAGGAACAGCCACAATAAGTCCCATGGCGCAGGAGGCAAAAGTCCTAAAGGAAAAAGGTGAAAAAAGGCAAAAAGGAAGAGTCCTACTCCTACTAGGAGTGAAGGAGGAGTAGGACTCCTCCCCCTTTGGCCGGCCGACTCCTAGGAGGCCTTGGCCCTGCGCCAAGGCTTCCTCTCCCTCCCTCCTTTATATATTGGTGGATTGGGGGCTGTTTAGACACAGTTTACGGCCACGTGCTACCCGTTCCACCGGTACTCCTCTAGATCGGTTTTTCTGCAGTGCATAGGCGAAGCCCTGCCGGAACCACTCCACCACCATCGCCGGAGCACCGTGACGCTGCCGGTGAAATCTCTCTCCTCTCCACCTTCTCTTGCTGGATCAAGACGGTGGAGATCGTCATCAAGCTGCACGTGTGCTGAACGCGGAGGTGCCGTCCGTTCGGCGCTAGATCGGAAGGACTGTGATCGAGATCGCGAGACGGTTCGTGATAAGATCGTGGAACGGGTCGTGATGAGTTCGCGGGATAGATCGTGATCAAGATCGGGAGACGGATCGTGATGAGATCGCGGGACGGATCGTGATGAGTTCATGGGACGGATCGTGATTGGATCGCGGGACGGATCGTGATGAGATCGCGGGACGCTCGGCGATTTGGATCGCGAAGATGTTCGACTACACCAACCGCGTTTCTTAACGCTTCCCGCTTAGAGATCTACAAGGGTACATAGATCCACTCTCCCTCTCGTAGATGCTCATCACCATGGATAGGTTTGCGTGTGCGTAGGAATTTTTTTGTTTCCCATGCGACGTTCCCCAACAGTGGCATCATGAGCTAGGTTGATGGTTCGATGAGATCTCGAGTAGAACACAAAAGGTTTGTGGGCGTTGATGCTTAGATTACTTCCTACCTTGGTCGTATTTTGGTTCAGCGGGATTGTGAGATGAAGCGGCCCGGACCAACATTACTGGTACGCTTACGAGAGACCGGTTCCCTCAATGCAACTTGTTACTTAGATGGCTTGCGGGTGACAGTTTCTCTCACTTTAGTTGGATCGGATCTGACAAAGGCGGTCCTTGAGAAGGTTGAAAAGCAAACTATGTATCACCATTGTGGTTTATGCGTAGGTGAGAATCGTTCTTGCTAGATACCCGTAGCAGCCACGTAAAACTTGCAACAACAATTAGAGGACCTCTAACTTGTTTTTGCAGGGTATGTTGTGATATGATATGACCAATTACATGATGTGATATATGTGATGTATGAGATGATCATGTGATGTGTAGATTATCACGACTTGCATGTCGATGAGTACGGCAACCGGCAGGAGCCATAGGGTTGTCTTTAATTATTATATGACATGCGTGTCAATCATTAAGCGGTATGTAATGCTTTACTTTATCGCTAAGCGGTAGCAATATTAGTAGAAGCATGCAGGGCGTGACAACCCCGATGGCGACACATTGATGGAGATCAAGATGATGGAGATCATGGTGTCATGCCGGTGACGATGGAGATCATGCCGCTGTTTTCATGATGGAGATCAAAAGCACAAGTTCATGGCCATATCATGTCACTTATGATTTGCATGTGATGTTAATCCTTTTTATGCACCTAGTTTTGCTTAGGACGACGGTAGCATTATAAGGTGATCCCTCGCTTAATTTCATAAATTGTGTTCTCCCCGAGTGTGCACCATTGCGAAAGTTCGTCGTGTTGAGACACCACGTGATGATCGGGTGTGATAGACTCTACGTTCACATACAACGGGTGCAAGCCAGATTTGCGCGTGCAGAACACTCGGGTTAAACTTGACGAGCCTAGCATGTACAGACATGGCCTCGGAACACAAGAGACCGAAAGGTCGAACATGAGTCATATAGTAGATATGATCAACATGATGATGTTCACCATTGAAGCCACCTCAACTCACGTGATGATCGGACTTGAGTTGGTGAATTTGGATCATGTATCACTCGAATGATCGGAGGGATGTCAACTTGAGTGGGAGTTCTTAAGTAATATGATTAATTGAACTCATTATCATGAACCTAGTCAATAGTGTCTTTGCAAATTATGTCGTAGATTACTAGCTCGCGCTGTAGCTCCCTTGAATTTTTCTATGTTTCTGGAGAAATAGAGTTGAAAGTTAATGGTATTAATATTGCCGACTGGGTCCGTGATTTGAGGATTGTCCTCATTGCTGCGCAGAAGGCTTATGTCCTTAATGCACCGCTCGGTGCGCCAACCCCTCTAGTGTCGTCTGTAGATGTTGTGAACATCTGACAGGCACGTTCTGATGACTACTTGATAGTTTGGTGCATCATGCATTACGGCTTAGAATTGAGGCTCCAAAACGTCTTGAACGTCACGGAACATATGAGACGTTTCTAAGAGCTGAAATTAGGATCTCAGGCTCGTGCCCGTGTTGCGAGATATGAGATCTCCAACAAGATTCTTTGCCTGCAAGATGTAGGAGAAAAGCTCAATAGTTGAGCATGTGCTCAGATTGTCTGGGTGCTACAATCGCTTGAATCGAGTGGGAGTTGATCTTCCAGATAAGATAGTGATTGATATAGTTCTCCAAGTCACTGTCACTAAGCTACTAAGAACTTGGTGATGAACTATATAACGCCAGGGATAGAAATATTGATCCCTGTGCTGTTCGCGATGTTTGATATCGCGAAGGTAGAAATCAAGAAGGAACATCAAGTGTTGATGGTTAATCAAACCACTGGTTTCGAGAAGGGCAAGAGCAAGGAGGGAAACTTCATGGATAGCAAGTCAGTTGCTGCTCCAGTGAAGCAACCCAAAGTTGAACTCAAACCCGAGACTAAGTGCTTCTGTTATGAGAAGGGCGGTCGCTGAAGCGGAACAACCCTAGATACTTGGTAGATAAGAAGGCTGGCAACATCGACAGAAGTATATTTGATATACGAGTTATTGATGTGTACCTTGCTAGTACTCTTAGTAGCATCTGGGTATTGGATACTGGTTCGGTTGCTAAATGTTAGTAACTCGAAATAAAAGCGATGGAATAAATAGAGAACTAGCTAAGGGTGAGGTGACGATATGTGTTGGAAATGTTTCCAAAGTTGATGTGATCAAACATCACACGCTCTCTCTACTTTAAGGATTAGTGATGAACCTAAATAAATGTTATTTGGTGTTTTGCGTTGAGCATGAACATGATTAGGTCATGGTTATTGCAATACGGTTATTCCATTAAGTTAGAGAATAATGGTTATTTTGTTTACATGAATGATACCTTCAATGGTCATACACCCATTGAGAATGGTTCGTTGAAATCTTGATCGTATTAATACACATGTTCGTAACACTGATGTCAAAAGATACAAAGTTAATAATGATAGTACCACATACTTTTGGCACTGCCGCTGAATGTCATATCGGTATAAAGCGCATGAAGAAACTCCATGCTGATGGATCTTTGGACTCATTCGATTTCGAATCGGTTGAGACATGCGAACCATGCCTCTTGGGCAAGATGACTAAAGGACCCCGTTGGATGGAGCGGGCAAGTGATTCATTGGAAATAATACATGTTGACGTATGCAATCCAGTGAGTCTTGTACCATGAAGTGGATATCGTTATTTTCTTACCTTCACTGATGATTTAAGTATATATAGTGTATATTTACTTAATGAAACACAAGTCTGAATCATTTGAAAGGTTCAAGCAAATTCAGAGTGAAGTTTAAGATCATCGTGACAAGAAGATAAAAATGACTGCGATATGATCCTGGAGGTGAATATCTGAGTAACGAGTTTGGCATGCAACTTAAGACAATGTGAAATTTGTTTCACAACTAACGCCACCTGGAACACCATAGTGTGATGGTGTGTCTCATCATCATAGTCATGCTCTATTGGATATGGTGCGTGCTATGATGTCTCTTATCGTTTTACTACTATAATTTTTGGGTTACGCATTAGAGACAACTACATTCACTTTAAATAGGGCACCATCTAAAACCGTTGAGATGACACCGTGTGAATTGTGGTTTGATAGAAACTTAAGCTGTCATTTCTTAATGTTTGGGGCTGCGACACTTGTGTGGAAAATGTTTTCACCCAATGAGGTCGAACCCAAGGCGGACAAATGCATCTTCATAGAATACCCTAAGATCAGTCGGGTGAACCTTCTATCTCAGATTCAAGTGCAAAGTGTTTGTTGCTTAAACGCATCCTTTCTCGAGGAAATGTTTCTCTCGAAAGAATTGAGTGGGAGGAAGATAGAACTTGATGAGGTTGTTAAACTTTTGTTCAACCAGAGAGTAGTGCAGCGCAGAAAGATGTTTCTGTGAAGCCTACGTTAGTTGAAGTGGAGGTTAATGATGATGATCGTGAAGCTTCAGGATCAAGTTACTATCGAACTTCGTGGGTCGACAAGGATGTGTACTGCTCCTGAGCGGTACGACAACACTGTCTTGGAGATCATGTTGTTGGACAACGATGAACCTACGAGCTATGGAGAAGCGATGATGGGCCCGGATTCCGACAAATGGTTGGAGGCCAGGAAATCCGAGATAGGATCCATGTATGAAAACCAAGTATAGACTTTGGTAGACTTGCTCGTTGGACGGCAGGTCGTTGAGTACAAATGGATCTTTAAAATGAAGACAAACGTTGATGGTAATTGTCACCATTTGTAAAGCTCGACTTGTTGCAAAGATGTTTGTGACAAGTTCAAGGAGTTGACTGCGATGAGACTTTCTCACTCGTAGCGATGCTAAACTCTATTGGAATTATGTTAGCAGTTGCTGCATTTTCAATTATGAAATCTGACAGATGGATGTCAAAACATCGTTTCCTTAACGGTTTACTTGAGGAAAGGTTGTATGTGATACAACCGGATGGTTTTGTTAGTCCTAAGGATTCTAAAAGGTTTGCAAGCTTTAGTGATCCTTCTATGGACTGAAGCAAGCATCTCGGAGTTGGAATATACGCTTGGTGAGGTGATCAAAGTTTTAATGTTTATACAAAGTTTACGAGAAACTTGTATTTACTCTCCCTCTCCCTCTCGTAGATGCTCATCACCATGGATAGGTTTGCGTGTGCGTAGGAAACTTTTTGTTTCCCATGCGACGTTCCCCAACAGATTGATGTGATGGACAAGACCCAAACTATGAACATATCATATGATCGTGTCAGTTTATTGCTATTATTTTCTGCATGTCAAGTATCTGTTCCTCTAACCATGAGATCATGCAACTCACTGACACCGGAGGAGTAGCTTGTGTGTATCATGTTGCAACATAACCGGGTGACTATAAAGATGCTCTACAAGTATCTCCAAGGTTGTCTGTTGAGTTGGCATGGATCAAGACTGAGATTTGTTACTCCGTGTGATTGAGAGGTATCTTTGGGCCCACTCGGTAATACAACATCACAAAAAGCTTGCAAGAAATGTGATTAAGGAGTTAGTCACGGGATCTTGTATTATGGAACGAGTAAAGAGACTTGCCGGTAACGAGATTGAACTAGGTATGGAGATACCGACGATCGAATCTCGGGCAAGTAACATACCGATGGACAAAGGGAAGTACATACGGGATTGATTGAATCCTTGACATCGTGGTTTGACTGATAAAGATCTTCGTATAATATGTAGGAACCAATATGGGCATCCAGGTCCCGCTATTGGTTATTGATTGTAGAGGTGTCTGCATAGTTCTCGAACCCGCAGAGTCTGCACACTTAACGTTCAGTGATGATTTGGTATTGTTGAGTTATATATGTTGGTGACCGGAATTTGTTTGGAGTCCCAGATGAGATTCCGGACGTCACGAGAAGCTCCCGAATGGTCCGGAGGTAAAAATTTATACATAAGAAAGTGGTATTCGGGTTTCGAAAAAGTTTCGGGTGTTTCCAGTATTATACCGGGAGTGCCGAAAGGGGTCCGGGGGTCCACCAGGGGGGGGGGGGGAACACCCACCCCGGGGGGCCACATGGGCCTAAGAGATGGTGCACTAGCCTCTGGTGGGCTGGGCAACCGACCCCTAAAGGGCCCATGCGCCCAAGGGTAGGTGGGGGAGGTGCCTTGGGGAGGGAGGAGTCCTCCCTAGGGCGCCCACCTCCCTTGTGGGAGGAGGACTCCTCCCCCCTTTGGCCGGCCAACCCTCCTTGGAGGAGGGTCCAAGGGTGAGCCCTACCTACCCCCTCCCCCTATAAATAGAGAGGGAGAGGGAGGGCAGCACCACCCAAGGCATAGGTGCAGCCCTCCCTCTAAACTTGTTTCCCACGCAACGTTCCCCAATAGGTTGCTAGTACTTTGATTCATTCGCCTCTTGTTACTCAATGATTCTATTTTCTATGACTAGGTGAGGAAACCTTGGATGAAGCCTGGTTGTTAGGAGGCCCTGGTTGACATGTGGTGTGACCCGGCATGGCAGGCGCAACATGTGGAGAAGGGAAACGATCGCGCCAAAAATGCTAGGCCCGGCTCATGTCCAGGGGAGCCGGAACCTAACCTCTCTGAAGTAACACATGGTATGTGGATTAAGATGTTAACTTTTTCGCACGATGCATCTCCGTTCATTAAACTTGATGGTTAATTTTGCAGGCGGCGACGCTTGGTCGCCCGGTCCACATCCTGCAGGCCTGGAAAGAAGGCCACAAGGGGAAGGATGGCGTCGAGTTATGTAGCTTGTCGGCGCAGGATAAGTACGGGACCTTCAAAGAGGTCTTCCAGGAGGTGCATGGGCAGGACGCCAAACCTACGTCCATGCCCCTTGGTCCTGAGCTGCGCATCATTGCTGGCGAGGGGAAGGGCCATGGCTGCCATCTCCTTTGCAACGGGGCGATCGCCGCCTCCTGGTTTAGTTTTGAACCGTTAATCTTTCTAATGGACCAACTGATGGTTTTTACATAATATAGCTCAACTGATGTGTGGTGTAAATGGATGAACAGTATAAATGGTCATATGTGGACGCCGCGTTAACCACATAAATATTAAGTGGACATCAACATAATCCCGCATAAAGACTGATGGTTAGTGCGGGCAAGTCCCACAAAGCCCAATAAGCTGTCCATTTATATCCTGAACACACAACCAGTTGGGAGATCAGTAAAAAAAAGGAAGTAAGGGAAAAAAAATTCAAATGCTCCTACTACCGTCGATGTTCCCGATTGGAATAATAATTATTTTAGTTAACTTGTCAGTTTGCACATGCCCGGAATTCAAATGCTCATGTACAAGTAGTACTTGTATTCCGGGCATGTGCAAACTGACAAGTTAACTAAAATAATTATTCCCTAGCTACTCTTTCACATATGGTTGTGATTTTGCAACTATTACTCTCTCTGTAAACAAATATAAAAGTGTTTAGATCACTAAAATTGTGATCTAAACGCTTTTATATTTCTTTACGAAGGGAATACAAGGTTGTTGTTCAATAAGCTTAAGGAATAGGAGGAATCAAGAATATGTTGCTGGACTTGTTCTCATTATTGATGATTAGGGAAGCTCATAAATGACGAGAATCTTGAGTCACTTGTGGTCAGTGGTTGCAAGCCGCAGTTGTTGACAATACCACAGCAAAAGAGCAAGGTGCGCTTTTACTTTGGCCTTTGCTTTGCTGTCTTTCAATGTTCCTTTGGCACATGACATGATGGAAGCTATATAGGCTACGCCTCAATTCAAAAAGAAGAGAAGAAAAGAAGCTCACTAGTACCTTGTCAGTTTTGCACATGTTGATGGTGTTGATCGACCATCTTAGAGAGTTTTTTTTTCGATCCTTTGATCCGGATTTTGCTCTCTCTTGCCGGTCGAATCGATCGACATTTTCTTTTTAATTTTTCGATTTAGATCAGTTTACGTCGTCTGCTGCCGTCAGTCGACCCTCGCACGCCTGTACTTCGACATCAGATCGGAGCCTCCTTCTAGTTTTCACGAATGCAGCGACGTCTCCATGTGCGTCCTACGGTGTTGGCTGGCCGTCCCATGCCGGCGTGGCGCCAAGGCACTCGCGCACCCAGCACGGGCGTGGTGTGCCTGCTGGTCATGCGCATGCGCTGGTATGGCCAGCTGCTATGCTGGCTCACCGCGCCACGATGCTCCGTTGCCGTCTGCATACAGGACCAGGAGCTTAGTTAGGGCCCAGCTGGGTCATATGGCCAGACAAAAAATATCGTAGAATCCTATGCTTTCGGCTACATCGACATAGCCATAAAGGACTATTACATCGCTTGAGCAAGTCAATTTCTTCTACAGTCAATGCGTCCGTCACGCGACACCGTCATCGATGCTACTGCTACAACCGCGGGAGGCTGTCAGCCCGTCGGCTGTTATTCTCTCCAGTCTTACCATTCGCGACATTCATGTTGTTCGCAACGCTACCGCTACGACTATGGGGGAATGTTAAAGATATATTTGATAGTTAAAGATTGCCCGAGATTAGATAGAATTATTTCGATCTTATCTCAAGAAGGTGTCTTGCCCTTCAATTCTTGTACTCAATATACACTCGCCCTCAGGCTCAATAATATATCCATCACATTACGAATTATAAGATGTTGTATTTTTTTTTCTAAACTGGATGTCTATAGAGTTATAGACGGATACCTTTTAGTATATTTGTTCACTCATTTCAGTTCGTATGTAGTCTATATTAAAATATCCAAAACATTTTATAACTCGGAACGAAGGTGATACCTCGTATGTTAGACAACCTGTAGAAGACCCTTGCTGATGAAGAAGCAGCAGAAAACAGTCCTGGCTTGGCTAGAATGTAAGTATGTGATGGTGCATTATATTAATTTATCTATCTTCCACTGCAAGTCGTCCTCCGTGTGAATGGGTTTTCCAAAAGCCATGCTTTATGCCTCGCACGCAGGCCATGGAGCCATGTGCGGCTGTCCTCTTACTTGCTACTTGTGCGACGGACACAAGGATCCAACTTGTCATGCCACGCCACGCCCACCGCTGTGGTCTACAAAAGTACAACACGTTCCTACTGGCTTCTTGGATTCTCCTCGCTCCCAACTCCCAAACACGACGACTAAGAGCATCTTCAGCCGCGACCTCAAAGGATCCCTCAAGGACTGATTTTATCACCGGCGGACGAAAAAACGTCCAGCCGCGGCCCTAGAACCCTGTTTTTCGCCGGTTGAGGCATTTTCTTGGGCCGGCGAACCTAGGCCGACCCCAGGAAGTTGGGGGTCTCTTGCGCGCGCCGGCTGAAGCGAACAGCCGAGTGGGGCCGAGGTGTCGGCAACACAGGGTGCTACTTTCCCCTCCTTTTTCCTCCTACTCCCGCCGTTTCGCCCGTCGGTTCATCCATTTCCCTCCATTTCCCTTCCCTTTCTTCGCGGCCATGCCGCCGAAGAAGTACGCCGCCCCTCGCCAAACCACCACCTCCGCCGTCGCCAAGCCGTGCAAACCCCTTGCGCCGATGGCGAGACCGGCGGGGATGACGAACGCCGAGTGGAAGGCCGACGTCGAGCGAAGGGAAGCGGTGACCGTCGATCTCCACCACAGGCTCCTCATGAAGAAAGCCCGGGACGCGGCGGCGGCGGTTGAGCAGGAGGTGTCGTGTCGCCGCCCGATCTTCCCGGGGAGACAGCCCGCGGGTCCGTTTCCCCACGGCGCCGGCCATCAAATCGCCCCGGGCGACCCACACTTTCCTTCGCCGATCAGCCCTTCGCCCGGATGGGGGTACGCGCCATCGCCGGAGTACGTCGACGGTGACGCCCTTGGTGGGTTCAACCCCAACATTACCTTTCCACGCACGCCCTCCGCCTTCTCCGCCGGCCACCCCAATGCCCAGTACGGCTACGTCCCCTCGCCGACGTGCTCCAGCTCGTCCGCGACCGCCCGACGAGGCCCTCTTCCTTTCGCGTCCGTGTCGTGGTATGCCAACGCTGAGGCCGAGATGGAAGACATAATCAACACCGGCTCAACCGCGGCCGCCTCATGCCCCGGGTTTGGTGCCGAGGTCAACCAGGGCGTCGGCGACATGTACGACGGCGAGGTTGACCCCGAGGAGGAGGCGCCGGCGGTGGAGGAGGATGAGGACCCCGAGGACGAGCTCAAGGAGGAAGAGTCGGTGCCTGTGCCGACGAAGGGCAAAGGGAAAAAGAAGAGAAAGACGAGATCGGCCAACGGCAAGCCGGGCGAACCCCACATCAAGTGGACGTTGGTGGAGGACATGTGCCTCGCCGAATCATGGAAGCTCGTGAGCATGGATTCGATCACCGACGCAAACCAGAACACCGACACGTACTGGAAGAGGATCAAGGCGGCTTTCGACGAGCGCAAATTGGTCGACCCCGAGTTCACCGGCACGTACATGGACCACGGCACCAAGGGCATGTCCAACCATTGGAAGGGCATTTAAACGGCGTGCAACAGATGGCATGGCATCCAGTAATCGGTCCATGCCCACCCAGAGAGCGACACGAGCGTCGAGCAGCAGGTATGCATGTTGCCTACTTTCTTTCGTCGAACACTTGGCATGCTTCCTCCCTTTGCCGCCGAATTATTGTTTTTTGGGGCGCAGATGGTGCGGATGTTCGAGATATTTCGCTGGGAAGCCGGCTTCGACTTCAAGTTCCTCCATGTGTTCACCCGGATCGAGTCATGCGAGAAATGGGCCGAGGTTCGGCATCAGCTCGCCGACAAGGACACCTCACTCAGCCCGGACACACCTGTTTCCAGGGCGACGGAAGGGCGACCAGACGGTATCAAGAAGGCGAAGAAGGCCAGGGATGACGCGCCGGCGGCCGAGCGACTGCAGGTGTCGATCGAGCAATGCATCGCCGATGGAAAGACCCACTCGGCCTTGAGAGAGGAGAAGACGGAGGCGAGGTGGACGGCGCTATTGACGAAACAAGACGCAAAGCTCGACCTCCTCAGGACCAATGTCACCGCGAAGAAGCGCAATACCGACTTGGCGTTCCTCATGGGAGGCATCACGACAGACATGGACCCGCTGGTCAAGACGTGGTACCTTGCGGAGCGCAACCTCGTCCTCAACCGCATGCCGATGCAGCCGCCTGCACCACCGGAACCGCCGACACCGCCGCCGAGCCCTCCGCCCACGTCTTCAAGGTTAGAAGTGCCCGATACGCCGACCTCGCCCATGCCAACCACGTCGAGAGCTCCGGCAGACGGCGGCGAGCAGGCTGCTTGAGGAGGACCTCGCCCACACTGATAGTGTTGGCATTTTTCGTACGCCGGATTGTTGGCTTTTTTTGTACGCCGGACTATTTGGCTTTGTTTGGCCGAACCTGTGGCGATCGATCGCCCGCCGATGGCATGATGGCACCGAACTGTGAGCACGCCGAACCCCGCGGGAAATGGAAATGTTTGGATTTAAAGGCTCTGGGATGAAACCCCGCGGGCGCGACTGGATGGTCGATCCCCCTAGGCCGATTTTAGCGCCGGCTCGCCCCCAGGCGGGGCTAAAATCGGCCCCTGAAGGGGCCAACAGCTAGAGATGCTCTTAGGATTTGTCGTCTCCTTAATTTCGTCCCTGCTGGGGCACCTGGAGGTAGGTGTGTTCTTCAACTGCATGGTCCAGCTCTTGCATACCAATTTCCTCTACTGCATTCTCCATCTCTTCCTCTTTGCATATACTACCACGTTCATAGCTCTTACTGTTCTCAAGTTCTGTTTTTTTTTGAGAAATCTGTCTATTTTTTTCTTGTATAAAACAAGTTCATAGCTTTTCCTCTCCACTTGTCAGTTCCTCACACTCATGTTTTTTTGGAACACTAGTAGAAAATAGGGCTTTTGTTCTAGCCATGTTTTCTACTAGTATGTGAGCATTAGTCTCGGTTCGAGCGGTTAGGACGCCGGACGGGGCTCGGCAGGCATCACCCCCAGTATGAATTGGACCTTTAGTCCCGGTTGGAGACATCAACCAGGACTAAAGGTCTGTCTTCAGTCCTAGGTTTAGACCCCTACCGGGACTAAACATTTGCCTATATATACTCCTCGCCCCTGCCCGCCCTCTTCTCTGTTTTTTCCTCAAAGAAGGTGGGAGGCGTGTGCTAGTTTGTTTTCCCTTCCTATGCACAAGAGGTGCTTGATGAAATGCCTGAGAGCATGATGCCACTTGAGTTCACACAAAACAAACATGGTGCCCGAGCCACACTTAAGCTTTCTCCTCTTTCTTTCCTAATCGATCGAGGTTAGTGTTGACACACGAACACATCACCGTGTACCCTCGACGCCGGGGGTGATGCACCGCAGCTCACGTCGAGGGAGGTCCATTCGGCAGCACGATACGCAAGACAGCCGGCGGACGCTTTTGTAGACCCGAAGCCCCGCACGCCCGGGAGGGACCCCGTCAGGGAGTCCGGAGGCTATGGGCTGCCCTAGGTCGATTTTCTCGCCCCTAGAGCCTCGGGATTCGCAGCTCTCAAACACGAAGAACAGGGAAGAACGAGAGAGAAAAAAAACGAAGAACGTAGATGAAAAAAATAATATAGATTGATTTGTTCGATTGTGTGTTGTTCAATCGACCGTCACCCCCAACATATATAAGAGACAACTGGACTTTCCGTACAAGCAAAGGATTCATGTAGGCTTTCCTTACCAGAAAATGATATCAATTCACGTCCTAGAGTCCTAGCTTTAATTTCACTCGGATTCAGCCCAAATCTGGCCCAATCTGCTGTCTTGCTTCTTGCGTGGGCCGTGGAATCTACATATGACCTCCGATGGAGACGGTCCAAACATCAGTTTTGTGTGCTTCGACGAGGCCAATAATCCTTATGTTGATCACTTTTCCAAATAAAGCCATCTCGAATACTCCACGAGTTCATCTTTAACTTCGAATCGGACTCGGTCACGTAGCAGACTGGGCTGTCTGAGTGTTGTAGCATCTCTGCAAGCCATATACTATCTCAGATGATAATGACCTTAAAAGCAAAGTTGACCGTTTCGATGTTACGAAGAACTTTCATGTTGAACACTTTTCCATCCGAGGCCATATTGAACTTTCAATCGACCAAAACTTTCGCTCGACCGAAACTGTCACTCGACGGTGATTTTTACTCGGACGGCTAGTGCACTCGGGCCAAAACTGTCACTCGCCGGTGATTTCCACTCGGACGGCAAGTGCACTCGGGCCGAAATTGTTACTCGACGGTGATTTCCACTCGGACGGCAATTGCACTCGGGCCGAAACTGTCACTCGACGGTGATTTCCACTCGGAAGGCAATTGCATTCGGGCCGAAACTGTCACTCGACGGTGATTTCCATTCGGAAGGCAATCTTTCACTCGGAAATCCCAAGTGAAACCTCAGCCTGATTTTGTTTTACCTCTCTAGATCGCATATGACCTTGGATTGAGAAGATTTATATATTAAAATCAATCGTCTCCACGACGCGAAACTTTTTCATGTTGTAAGTTTTTCCATCCGAGGACGTCTTGAGGGCCGAATGACTCGCGCGACCCATCAGACATGTGTCTGATCTCCTGCGCCATATGTTGCTTTGTGATAGGGCTGCACTCTGGTTGCTCTAAATTTTCCATACGACCTTCGATTTAGATGATTTATATATCAAAATCGATCAGATCGACGAGGCGAAGACAATCCATATAGAGCATTTCTTCATCCAAGGTTGTCTTGGAGGCATAACGGACCAAAAAGCACTCAGAACATCTGCATGACAATCCAAGTGTGATTTGGCCTTTGAAATGATGCCGAATGGTGATGGCCTAAACATCAAGGTTGTTTCACTCGGCAATATGGACTTTCTCGTAGAAAAAACCCTTTCGTTTGAGTCCATCTTTATTGCATTTGGTACCGTGCCTAAATCAGGTGTCAACGCATGCCCCCCTGTTTTTCGGCAAAGCTAGTATGCCGAAAAATAATTTGCACTATGCTTGTTCTAAGGACAACGTCAGCACTCCATCGGCCATCTATACTTCTGAGGGCGATAATTATGTATCGGCCATGTTTATGCTAAGGGCAGTAATCATATATTGGCCATTGCCTAATCAGGCTTCTTGCCACACACTTGGCGGTACTTCTTCAGATATCTGCCACTAAGAGCTCGAGGTAATAATATTCCTTGTACAGATTCCACTAAATATGAATTTCCAGGAACTATTCTTGTAATCCTGAAAGAACCTTCCCAGTTTGGAGACCACTTCCCGAATTTTCTATCTCTAGAACCAATCGGGAGAATCACTTTCCACACAAGATCGCCAACCTGATTTTTTTTAACTTGACCTTTTTATTGTAAGCTCTTGCTACCCTCAAGTTGTCCTTCTCTATGGCCTTTAATGCAGCCAAACGTTTATCAGCAACCTCGTCAATATTGTGCATCATCAAATCATAAAAGTCCACTGCCGATAAATCATTTTATTTGGATATTCTCAAAGCACTCAAATTTACCTCCACTAGTAAAACAACCTCTTGCCCGTATACTAGTTCATACGGAGTTACCTTTGTAGCACCATGCCTTGAGATCCTATGTGCCCACAAAGCCTCAGACAACAACTCATGTCATTTTCTTGGATTATCTTCAATCTTCTTCTTGATGAGTTTAATCAATATTTTATTGCTAGACTCAGCTTGTCATTAGCTTGGGCATAATACGGAGATCAATTGAGCAACTTTATGTTGTATGATTCGGCAAATTCTCGAACTCCGTATGTGTCATGTTCTTGAGAGGTAGTGCTTCAGACCATTTAGTGAAATATTCGGTTGCCACCAACACGAACCGATGCCCCTTCGAAGAAGATGGATGAATCTGTCCAATGAAGTCTAAACCCCATCCCCTAAAAGGTCACGGCTTGATAATAGGATGCAAGATAGCAGCAGGAGCCAACTGAATATCACCAAAATTTTGGCGAGCTTCGCACCCTTTATAATACATGAAGAAATCATTCATCATAGTCGGCCAAAAAAATCCAGCACGCCGCAAGAGCCATTTCATTTTGGGTGCCGATTGATGAGTACCACAGATGCCTTCATGTACCTCTCCCATAGCAACTCTTGCTTGGTCTTCGTCCAAACACTTTAAAAGAACATCTTCAACCGTTCGGCAATACAAACCATCATCTCTCATTGTATATTTGAACGCCATACGCCGAACAGTCCTGTCCAACCTTTCACTCGGATTACACAAGTAATCAATAATGGGCTTCCTCCAGTAATGATTTTCACCTGTAATAGATTTATTGTTAGTGGCCGAATCAGTGGGCTCTAATTCGGCCTCTCCCACATTAGTAAGATGATACATCTCCAACGTATCTACTTTTCCAAACTCTTTTGACCTTGTTTTGGACTCTAATTTGCATGATTTGAATGAAACTAACCCGGACTGCCGCTGTTTTCAGCAGAACTGCCATGATGTTATTTTTGTGCAGAAATAAAAGTTCTCCGAATGACCTGAAAATTGACGAGGATTTTTGTGGAATACATAAAAAATACCGGCGAAAGAATCAACGGAGGAGGAGCAGCCAGTGGGCCAAGAGCCTTGGAGGCGCGGCCCCCCTGGTCGTGCCTGGCAGGCTCGTGGGGCCCATGTGGCTCCTCCGACCTTCTCTCCATTTCCAAATAACCCTATTCATCCTAGAAAAAATCAAGGAGAAGAAATATTCACGTTTTACGATACGGAGCCGTCGCCACCACCTGTTCTTCCTCCAGAGGGCAGATCTGGAGTCTGTTTTGGGCTCCGGAGAGTGGAAATCGAAGCCATCGTCATCAGCAACTTTCCTCCATCGCCAATTTCATGATGCTTCTCATCGTTCATGAGTAATGTTATCATAGGCTTGCTGGACGGTGATGAGTTGGATGAGATCTATCATGTAATCGAGTTAGTTTTGATGGGGTTTGATCCCTAGTATCCACTATGTTCTAAGATTGATGTTGCTACTACTTTGCTATACTTAATGCTTGTCACTAGGTCCTGAGTTGTTGGGGAACGTTGCATGGGAAACAAAAAATTTCCTATGCACACGAAGATCTATCCATGGTGATGAGCATCTACGAGAGGGAGAGTGGATCTACGTACCCTTGTAGATCGCTAAGCGGGAAGCGTTAAGTAAAGCGGTTGGTGTAGTCGAACGTCTTCGCGATCCAAATCGCCATGCGTCCCGCGATCCAATCACGATCTGTCCCGCGATCTAATCACGATCCGTCCCGCGAGCTTGATCACGATCCGTCCCACGAAGTTGATCACGATCCTTCCGATCTAGCGCCGAACGGACGACACCTCCGCGTTCAGCACACGTACAGCTTGATGATGATCTCCACCGTCTTGATCCAGCAAGAGAGAGCGGAGAGGTAGAAGAGTTCGCCGGCAGCGTGACAGCGCTCCGGCGATGGTGGTGGAGCAATTCCGGTAGGGCTTCGCCTAAGCACTGCAGAAAACCGATCTAGAGGAGAAACTATGCACTAGAGATTAGGGTTTGCATGTGGCTGAAAATCAAGTGCCAAAACCCTAGAAATCCACTAGTATATATAGGAGGAGAGGAGGAGAGGAGGCAACTTGGCCTCCAAGATTCCTAGGCTTTGGCCGAACCAGGAGTGGAGGAGTCCACCTCCTCCATTCCTAGTAGGATTAGGAGTCACCTTTTTTTTTCCTTTTTGCCTTTTTCCACCTTTTTCCTTTTGGGTTTTCTTCTCCAGCCACATGGGCCTTCTGTGGGAGTTTCCACCAGCCCACTAAGGGCTGATATTCACTCTCTCACATCCCATGAAGCCTCTTGGGCCGAAATACCCCTCCCGGAGGTCTCCCGGTACACTACCGGCACTCCCGGTACACTACCAACAAGCCCGGAACTTTTCCGGCAACCAAAACAGGACTTCCTATATATGAATCTTTACCTCCGAACCATTCCGTAGCTCCTCGTGACGTCCAGGATCTCATCCGGGACTCCGAACAAACTTCGGTCACCACCATACATAACTCTATACTACCGAAACGTCACCAAACCTTAAGTGTGCAGACCCTGCGGGTTCGAGAACTATGTAGACATGACCGAGACACCTCTACGGTCAATAACCAATGGCGGGACCTGGATGTCCACATTGGTTCCTACATATTCTAGGTAGATCTTTATCAGTCAAACCTCTATGTCAAGGATTCAATTAATCCCGTATGATGTTCCCTTTGTCCTTCGGTATGTTACTTGCTCGAGGTTCGATCGTCGGTACCTCCATACCTCGTTCAACCTCATTACCGGCAAGTCTCTTTACTCGTTCCGTAATACAAGATCCCGCAACTAAGAATTAGTCACATTGCTTGCAAGGCTCATTGTGATGTTGTATTACCGAGTGGGCCCCGAGATACCTCTCCGTCACACAGAGTAACACATCCCAGTCTCGATCCATGCCAACTCAACAGACACCATCGGAGATACCTGTGGAGCACCTTTATAGTCACCCAGTTACATTGCGACGTTCGATACACACAAGGCACTCCTCCGATATCTATGAGTTGCATGATCTCATGGTCATAGGAACATATACTTGACATGGAGAAAACAGTAGCAATAAACTGACACGATCATATGCTACGTTTGTAGTTTGGGTCTTTGTCCATCACATCATTCTCCTAATGACGTGGTCCCATTATCAAATGACATCACATGCCAATGGATAGGAAACCTCGACCATCTCTGACTAACGAGCTAGTTCACTAGAGGCATACTAGGGACACAGTGTTGTCTATTTACCCACACATGCAATGTGTTTCCATTCAATACAATTATAGCATGGATAATAAACGATTATCATGAACAAGAAAATATAATAATAAACACTTTATTTATTCCCTCTTGGGCATATTTCCAACACGAGTGCCATGATTTCAGATCTGAACCTATTATGTTTTCATCAATATATGTGAGTTCTTGATCCTATTTTGCAAGTTGTAGTCACCTACTATGTGTTATGACCCGGCAACCCCGGAGTGACAATAGCCGGAACCACTCCCAGAGATGACCATAGTATGAGGATTCCATGTATTCACCATGTGTTAATTCTTTGTTCCGGTACTCTATTAAAAGGAGACCTTAATATCCCTAAGTTTCCATTAGGACCCCGCTGCCACGGGAGGGATGGACGAAAGATGTCATGCAAGTTATTTTCCCTAAGCACGTATGACTATATACGGAATACATGCCTACATTACGTTGACGAACTGGAGCTAGTTACATATCACCCTATGTTATAACTGATACATGATGAATATCATCCGGCATAATCATCCATCACCGATCCAATGCCTACGAGCTTTTCCTATACTAGTTCTTGCTTAGTTACTTTTCCGCTACTGCTGTTACACTTGCTACACAAATCACTACTGCTACTATCACTACTATTACTGTTACTATCATATTACTTTGCTACCTAAACTTTGCTACAGATACTAAATCTTTCAGGTGTGGTTGAATTGACAACGCAACCGCTAATACTCGAGATTATTCTTTGGCTCCCCTTGTGTCGGATCAATAAATTTGGGTTGAATACTTTACCCTCGAAAAATGTTGAGATCCCCTATACTTGTGGGTTATCAAGACCTTTTTCTGGCGCCGTTGCCGGGGAGCATAGCTCTATTCTCTGAGTCACTTGGGATTTATATCTATTGATGACTATGAAGAATTTGCGAGATCAAAAAACTAAAGTTCTGCCCTCAACTATGATGACAGGTAAGGAACATCCATCTAGCTCTGCACTTGATTCACCTTCTGTGAGAGTAAATTTACGACATCGCCACCTGCTATTAGTTCTGATATGTCGCCTGTGCTTGATGATGCTACTTCTGCTATAGATGATAATTATGATGATGCTTTGCTTGGTAATGATATGCCACTTGGTGAATTTCTTGATGCACAATTTGCTAGAGTTACTACTAAATCAAATGATACTTCTGAAACTGATGAAACTATTGAAATAGAACCTGCTATTACACCTGTTAGACCTAGCCCTCCCAAATATGAATTGCCTAATATACCTAAGGGTTATGTTATGGAAGGAGAGGTAGCTGAAGACTTTCTTGCTTGTAAGGATAGCTATGATCTTGAGAAAATATTACGCTAGTGGAAAGAAAAATCTCTGAATGCTAGAATGAAATATGATCCTAAGTTTTCTATTTCACCTATCTTTATTACTGATAAGGATTATGAGTTCTCTGTCGATCCTAAGTTAATCACTTTGGTTGAATCCGATCCTTTTCATGGTTATGAATCTGAAACTATTGTAGCACATCTTACTAAGCTGAATGATATTGCCACCCTATTCACTAATGAGGAAAAAATTCGCCATTACTATATCCTTAAGTTGTTTCCTTTCTCACTAAAGGGTGATGCTAAAACTTGGTTTACTTCTCTTGCTCTTGGTTGTGTGCGTAGTCCCCAGGATATGATATACTACTTCTCTGAAAAATATTTTCCTGCCCATAAGAAATAAGCTGCCTTGCAGGACATATATAACTTTGTGCAAATTGAAGAAGAGAGTCTCCCACAAGCTTGGGGGAGACTTGTCTAGTTACTTAATGCTTTGCCTGATCACCCTCTTAAGAAAAATGAAATACTTGATATCTTTTATAATGGACTAACCAATGCTTCTAGGGACCACCTAGATAGTTGTGCTGGCTGTGTTTTCAGGGAACGAACTGTGGAACAAGCTGAAATTCTATTGAATAATATCTTGAGCAATGATAATGCTTGGACTATTTCCGAACCACCTCCGAAGCCAACTCCGAAGAAAAGAGGTATTCTATTCCCCAGTCCTGAAGATATGCAAGAAGCAAAGAAATCTATGCGAGAGAAAGGTATTAAATCTGAAGAGGTTAAGAATATACCACCTATTGAAGAGATACATGGTCTTGATAACCCAACAAAGGTAGAAGAGATACATGGTCTTGATAACCCGACACAGGTAGTAGAGGTAAATTCTCTTCGTAGATTCAATGAGAGTGATATTCCTTATGATAAACCTGCTAGCTTATGATTAGATGAATTTGATAATTTTGTTGCCAAACAACAAAGTTTTAATGATTATGTTAGCAGAAAACTTGAAAAAAATGCTCGTACGATTAATCATGTAAGTGCTTGTGTGGATAGAAATGTTAATGATCTTAAGCTTATTAGTAAACATGCTTCTATGGTCACCACTCAAGTAGAGCAAGTACTTAAGGCTCAAAATGACTTGCTTAATGAATTGAATGATAATTTTGTTAGAGTTGTTACTAGAGGTGGTAGAATGACTCAGGAACCTTTGTATCCTGAGGGCCATCCTAAGAGAATTGAGCAAGATTCTCAAGGAATTAATAGTGATGCACCTAGTTATCCTGGTAATAGGAAGAAAAAGAAAGATGATAGGAACTTGCATGCTAGTAAACCTGTTGCTGTTACACCTGAAAATCCAAATGATATATCTATTTCTGATGCTAAGACACAATCTGGTGATGAACATGAGCCTAGTGATAATATTGATAATGATGTTCATATTGATGCTCAACCTAGTAATGATAATGATGTGGAGATTCAACCTGCTATTGAACCTGATAACCCACAACCTAGGAACAAAAGATATGATAAGAGTGATTTTATTGCTAGGAAGCATGGTAAAGAAAGAGAACCATTGGTTCAGAAACCTATGCCCTTTCCTTCTTTTTGCAACTGTGTTTGACTGATACGCTTAAAATTTCTCCTTATGCTAAATACATGAAAGATATTGTGACTAATAAAATAAAGATACCTGATGTTGATATTTTCACCATGCTTGCTAATTACACTTTTAAGGGTGGGACTCCTAAGAAACTAGGTGATCCTGGAGTACCCACTATACCTTGCTCCATTAAAGGAAATTATGTTAGAACCGCTTTATGTGATCTTGGAGCTGGTGTTAGTGTTATGCCTCTCTCTTTATATCGTAGACTTGAATTGGATAAGTTAACACCTACTGAAATTTCTTTGCAAATGGTCGATAAATCAACTGCTTTACCTATCGGCATTTGCGAGGATGTGCCTGTTGTGGTTGCGAACATTACTTTCTTAACGGACTTTGTTATTCTTGATATTCCCGAGGATGATGCCATGGCAGTCATCCTTGGAAGGCCCTTTTTAAACACAGCAGGGGCTGTTATTGATTGCAGCAAAGGCAATGTCACTTTCCATGTCAATGGTAATGAACACACGGTGCACTTTCCGAAGAAACAATATCGGGCTCATTGCATAAATTCTATTGAAAAATCTTCATCTATTATTATTGGAAGCTTTGAATTCCCTGTACCTACTGTCAAGATGAGATATGATATACTTATTGTTGGGGATATGCATATTCCCATTGAGGTAACTTAGTGATTTTTCGAAAATTCTTCGGTTTCATGTGATTCGGAAAAGTTTGTCAAGGAGACTTGATCAACCTCATTGATGGATTTCTTTTGATGACCATGAGATGGATGAATCTAGAAGTCACAATCATCTGTTCCCAAGTTTTACTTTCTGTTATTTCGTAGAAAAATAATAAAAATAGCATTATTCTCCTGTTTTCTGCATTATCCGTCCAATAAAAAATGACCTGAAAATAATAGTTCTTCAAATGCCTTGAAATTCAAGTATGATTTTTTCTGGAATATATTAGAATTTTTGAGACAAATAACAACCGGAGGGGATGCACCAGTGGGTCACGAGCCCTGGAGGCGCGGCCACCCCCCTGGCCGCGCCTGCCAGGCTCGTGGGGCCCACGTGGCCCCCCTCCACTTATTCCATCCCCCATCTCCTTCTTCCACCTCTAGAAAAAATCATCCCACAGCTCAAACCCGTGTTCTTGCTCATTTTTCTGCGTTTTTTGATCTCCTTTTGCAAAGCTCCATTCACCAAACTGTTTTAGGGAATTGTTCCTTGGTATATGACACCTCCATTGGTCCAATTAGTTTTTGTTCTAGTGCTTTATTCATTGCATATTGTTGCTGCCTTGGTGACCCTGTTCTTGAGCTTTGCATGTCAATTTTATTTGGTCCTAAGTAGTTTTGATGCAAGATATGGCCTCTAGGCAGTTGTAGCAGTAGTTGCTATGAATTTTGTTAAGTTTTGTTCACTTTTATTTTGAGTCACTAAAAATTTCAGAATTTTTAAGAGGAATAAAAAGGGAACCATGAGGAGGTTTCTAAGGGGTTCTTCGAGACATAATCCTAAGGAAGATGAACATGAGAAGAAGAAACCCAAGTATCCGGTCCCCGGAGTTGCAGAAGTTCGAGCATGCGAATGGCCAAGCGATATGTTCTTACACGCTGCTGGTATTCATAAGGATTTTTATTACTTGGTGGAGAACGCCGGCCTAACCGCATTTGTCGAAGATAAGTGTCCACAATACCTCCTCCTCACTAATACTTTCGTGCAAAGCTTTAATTTCTATCCGAGGAAGAGTCCTCCTATGGTTGAGTTCAAGTTATATGATATCCCCCAGCGCATGTCACTTCAGGATTTTTGCAATTTTTGCAAGTTACCTTATGTTGGGGATATTCATGAACCTCGTCCACGGGACTTGGAGGCTTTCATTGATACTATTGCCGTAGGAGAGGAAAGAGGGGTGTCTGGTGCCAGAATTGCCAGCGTGCATTTTCCTGTGCTTCGTTGTTTCTCTTTATTTGTGGGAAAATGTTTGATTGGCCGTGGAAAGGTTGGGGTCTCAGTTCCCCGGATCTTGGAGTCCTACGCTCAGCTTTACATAATGATAGAACTTATAGTTTGGGCGCTATTGTTGCCCAACGGTTGAACACGAACCGTTCCAAGGGCGAGGTATACAGAGGTATCTATGCTACTCGTCTAGCTAATCATTTTGGGATACCTGCTAGGCTGCATGAGGAGGGAGAGATGCTTCTTCCAGAGAGATATTTAGATTATGATAGCATGGTTCGCCATGACTTTATTGATAAAAATGATAATGGGAGGTTAATTTTTAACTTGGTATTTAGCCAGGGTACTCGTGAGGTCATTACCCTGCCTGCTCCTTCTTTGTTCAATCTTTATTCTGGCAGGTACCTCATTATACCCTCGGACATCTACGCACACTGGGGCATGGTGCCACCTCAAGCGCCCGTGCCCGAGCCACCAGTCGAGTACCAGACGCGAGTTTATCAGTGGGACCCGGAGAAGCTCACCTAGCAGTGGCACCCTCAGTACACTCCGGAGTACCCCGGAGCTGGTTACTTTCCTCCAAGGGAGTAGACCAACTTAGGCCAAAAGCCTAAGCTTGGGGGAGTATGTGTTTCTCACCGACTTTATATTCATGTTCACACATTCACTTTGATAGTCGGTATTCACACTTTTTCATTGTATCCTCTATGCTAGTTTATTTTCTTTTCTCGCATTCTTCTTGTGTGTTTGATTAACTTGAGAAAAAAACAAAAAAATTAGTTATAACTTTATATTCTTGCATGGTAGGTAGTAACTAAAAAGAAAACCCAAAAAGATTTTTCCGTTCTTCTTTTGCTTGTTGAGAGCTTTCCCGTGTTTTTCTTTGGGTCGAGGTAGAAGACTATGATTAAAATGATTAATGGCTCTCATATGCATTATTGTTTACCCGTCAAAGAGCCATATTACCTTGTCTTCTCCTCTGAGTTTGCTTGCAGATTCCAACTTAGTCCAATGCACGAACACTCTTATTATTATTCACATCATTCGGTCGTGCAAGTGAAAGGCAATAATGACGATATATGATGAAGTGACTGAGCCTGGAAAAGCTGGTATGAACTCGACCTATTTTGTTTTTGTAAATATGACTAGCTCATCGTTCCTAATTCAGCATTATTATGAGAGAAACATGTTTGCAATGACAACTTAGAGATCATAGTATCTTATGCCATGCTTAATTTGCTAGGAGCTTATAATGGTTTGTCTTGGATGCCAACATGAATATTAAAATGATTGTGATGTAGTATGATAGGATGGTATCCTCATTTGAATGATTCAAGTGGCTTGACTTGCACATGTTCACGCATGTAGTTGAAACAAAATCAACATAGCCTCCACGATATTCATGTTCATGGTGATTTATATCCTACTCATGCTTGCACTCAATGTTGGTTAATCTCAATGCATGTTTATTCCTGTTGTCGCTCTATAGTTGGTCGCTTCCCAGTATTTTGCTAGCCTTCACTTGTACTAAGCGGGAATACTGCTTGTGCATCCACTTCCATAAACCCAAAGTTGTTCCATATGAGTCCACCATACCTACCTATATGCGGTATCTACCTGCCATTCCAAGTAAATTTGCATGTGCCATTCTCTAAACCTTCAAATAATAATCTGTTTTGTATGCCTGAACCGCTCATGTTGTGACAAGGGGCGGTCAGTATCTTCCATGCTAGGCGTCTTATCCTCGATATGTGTTTATTCACTATCACTCACGAGAAAGGGGCCGGTAATCGGAATGCCCAGTTCCATGCTCAAACCAAATAAAAATATAATTGCAAACAAAACTCCCCCTGGATTGTTGTTGGTATGTACGGCACCCGAGGATTCGGCTAGTCGTAGAGTGTGATTGATTGTTGGTGGGGGAGTCAAAACTTTACTATTCTGTTTGGGAACCGCCTATAATACGTGTAGCATGGAAGATGGTGAAAACTCTTTGTTATTGCGTTGACAATAAAAGCATGCCACCCCAAAAATCATTTATCTCTGTTTTAAAAAGCTTGAGCTCTGGCACCTCTGCAAATCAATGCTTCCCTCTGCGAAGGGCCTATCTATTTACATTTCTTTTGAGTCATCCTCTTCTTATTAAAAGCACCAGCTAGAGAGAACCTCCGTCATTTGTATGCTTTGCTATCAATTGATATTGAGTATGATTATGACTGGATCTTCTTTACCATGAATTACAACTTCTAGTCAGCCCTTGGTCTTTGAAGGTGCTCTGCATTTATGTTTTGCGATCTCAGAAAGGGCTAGCAAGATACCATCTATTCATATTGTATCATGATTGTTTTGATTGAAGTGTTGACGTTTGAAACTTATTATTATTACTCGCTAGTTGATTATGTCATTGATATGAGTATACCTTGAGACCTTTATGCCATAGCTTATGTGGTTAGCTTATGATCTTGCTGAAAATCTGAATATGAGTTAGACTAATTATGACAACAAGAACAAACAGAGTTCGTAAAAGTTTTTCTTTTGTCTCTTTCAGTTTATCAACTGAATTGCTTGAGGACAAGCAAGGCTTTAAGCTTGGGGGAGTTGATACGTCTCCAACGTATCTACTTTTCCAAACTCTTTTGCCCTTGTTTTGGACTCTAATTTGCATGATTAGAATGAAACTAACCCGGACTGACGCTCTTTTCAGCAGAAGTGCCATGATGTTATTTTTGTGCAGAAATAAAAGTTCTCGGAATGACCTGAAAATTGATGAGGATTTTTTGTGGAATATATAAAAATACCGGCAAAAGAATCAATGGAGGAGGAGCAGCCAGTGGGCCACGAGCCCTAGAGGCGCGCCCCCCTGGCCGCGCCTGGCAGGATCGTGGGGCCCATGTGGCTCCTCCGACGTCCTCTCCACGTCCATATAACCCTATTCGTCCCAGAAAAAATCAAAGAGAAGAAATATTCGCGTTTTACGATACGGAGCCGCTGCCACCACCTGTTCTTCCTCCTGAGGGCAGATCTGGAGTCTGTTTTGGGCTCCGAAGAGTGGAGATCGAAGC
This sequence comes from Hordeum marinum, assembly GCA_022496015.1. Classification (NCBI taxonomy): domain Eukaryota; kingdom Viridiplantae; phylum Streptophyta; class Magnoliopsida; order Poales; family Poaceae; genus Hordeum; species Hordeum marinum. The sequence goes on from JAAAWK010000085.1 coordinate 677,179, forward strand.
CATCATCATCATCAACCTTCCTCCATCGCCAATTTCATGATGCTCTTGATTGTTCATGAGTAATCTTATCGTAGGCTTGCTAGATGGTGACGAGTTGGATGAGATCTATCATGTAATCAATTTAGTTTTGATGGTGTTTGATCCCTAGTATCCACTATGTTCTAAGATTGATGTTGCTACTACTTTGCTATGCTTAATGCTTGTCACTAGGGCCCAAGTGCCATGATTTCAGATCTAAACCTATTATGTTTTCATCAATATATGTGAGTTCTTGATCCTATTTTGCAAGTTGTAGTCACCTACTATGTGTTATGACCCGGCAACCCCGGAGTGACAATAGACGGAACCACTCCCGGAGATGACCATAGTATGAGGATTCCATGTATTCACCATGTGTTAATGCTTTGTTCCGGTACTCTATTAAAAGGAAACCTATATATCCGTAAGTTTCCATTAGGACCCCACTGCCGCGGGAGGGATGGACGAAAGATGTCATGCAAGTTCTTTTTCCTAAGCACGTATGACTATATACGGAATACATGCCTACATTACGTTGATGAACTGGAGCTAGTTACATATCACCCTATAACTGATACATGATGAATATCATCCGGCAAAATCATCCATCACCGATCCAATGCCTACGAGCTTTTCCTATTCTGGTTCTTGCACTGCTGTTACACTTGCTACACAAATCACTACTGCTACTGTCACTACTGTTACTGTTACTATCATATTACTTTGCTACTAAAACTTTGCTGCAGATACTAAATCTTTCAGGTGTGGTTGAATTGACAACTCAACTGCTAATACTCGAGAATATTCTTTGGCTCCCCTTTTGTCGAATCAATAAATTGGGTTTAATACTTTACCCTCGAAAACTGTTGCGATCCCCTATACTTGCGGGTTATCACAAGACAAGACATCGACTTTTGAGAAATAAGAAACATGCCATGATCAATATGATAGCCGGATGCTTGTTGTGCCAACTCATTTGCTCTCCAATTATCATGACTAGATATATGAGCAATGCTAAATAATCCTAAGTAGAAATCACATCTAGACACTTATCAAGATAAACATTAAGTGATTCGTCTAAACATTGAAAGATTTTGGACACTTGCTGCACTATCAATAACGAATCACCAAAAGCCTCAACATACGTAGCACCTATAGCGAGCAACATCACTAAACCGAATAACAATGCTTGATAGTCGGCTTGATTATTTGTACAAAAGTATTCCAGTCGGCATGAAGCTTGTAAAACAGCGCCACGAGGAGATATATAAACAACACCAACACCTTGGCCATTGCTACAAACTGAACCATCAAAATATAACCTCCATGGCACAAATGAGACAAGGTTTATATCAACATCATGCTTGTCATTAATCCGATGCTCAAAAATAAAATTAGCAACAATTTGGCCTTTCATGGATTTTAGAGATTCATAAGCCAAATCATATTCAATTAAAGCGTAAGCCCACTTGCCAATTCTACACTAATAATTGGCCTATGCAACATGTACTTAATGACATCGGTTTGACAAGCTACTATGCAAGCACTCGTCACAAGGTAATGTCTCAGTTTTGTGCAAGCATAATATAAACAGAGGCATAGCTTTTCAATAAATGTATACCTTGTCTCAGCATCCAATAAGCCTCGACTCAAATATGTAATAGTATGTTCTCTTCCTTCGGTTTCTTGAGTCAATACAACACCAATAACACTTTCCTCTGCCGCAATGTAAAGCCTAAAGGGTTCTTTAGGTCTGGGTGCTTTCATCACCGGAGGAGTGCTCAAATAAGTCTTGATCATGTCGAATGCCTCTTGCTGTTTTGCCCCCCCAAGTAAAATCAACATCATTCTTTAACCGAAGGATGGGAGTGAATGCATCAACCTTCCCTGACAAATTAGCTATGAACCTCCTCAAATAATTGACTTTGCCAAGGAATTTTTGCATATCCCTCTTGCATGTTGGAGCCTCCACTTTTTTTATAGCTTCTATCCTTTTGGGATTAATTTCTACGCCATTTCGATGAATAATGAAACCCAAAAACTTTCCAGCCGACACGCCGAATTCACACTTCAAAGGATTTACTCGACACAGCCGACACGCCTAATTCACACTTTCCAGCTAAACGTAAATCGGCCAAATGAGACTTAGAAGCATCTGATTTGACAACAATATCATCAATATAGACTTCAAGTATAATTCTGAGTAAATCATGGAAAATTAAATTCATAGCCATTTGATATGTGGCACCCGCATTTTTTAATCTGAATGTCATCACTGTCCACTCGAATAAACCAAGGAAACCAGGGCAACGAAAGGCTGTCTTGGACATGTCCTCTTCGGCCATAAAATCTGATTAAACCCACATTACCATCAAGAAAACTAATAACTTTATGTCCAGAAGCATCATTAATAAGCATGTCGGCTATTGGCATGAGGTACTCATCTTTGGGTGTAGCTCTATTCAAATCTCTGAAATCAATGCACACCCTTAACTTGCCGGATCCTTTCTTCTCCACCGGCACAATGTTAGAGATCCACTCGGCATACCTGCAAGGCCGAATGAAATTAGCTTTGAGCAACCGACCGATCTCCTCCTTGATCCGGTCATATGTTTTTGGATTAAATTTTTGTTGGGGAATGTTGCATGGGAAACAAAAAAATTCCTACGCACACGCAAGATCTATCAATGGTTATGAGCATCTACAAGAGGGAGTGGATCTACATACCCTTGTAGATCGCTAAGCGGGAAGCGTTAAGAAACGCGGTTAGTGTAGTCAAACATCTTCGCGATCCAAATCGCCGAGCGTCCCGCGATCACATCACGATCCGTCCCGCGAACTCATCATGATCCCTCCCGCGATCTCATCATGATCCGTCCCACAATCTCATCACGATCCGTCCCGTGAACTCATCACGATCCGTCTCGCGAACTCACCACGAATCGTCTCGCTATCTTGATCATGGTCCTTCCAATCTAGCGCCGAACGGATGGCACCTCCGCGTTCAGCACACGTGCAGCTTGATGACGATCTCCACTGAGGAAGAGTTCACAAGTAGCATGACGGTGCTCCGGCAATGGTGGTGGAGCAATTCCGGCAGGGCTTCGCCTAAGCACCGCCAAAACCAATCTACAGGAGAAACTACGATCTAGAGAAGAAGAGGGCAGCACGTGGCAATTAGGGTTAGCTTTTCCCTCTAAATCATCTAGTATATATAGCAGGGAGGGAAGAGAGGAGGCAGCCTCAAACCCTCAAGATCCGGCCGAAATTGGAGGTGGAGGAGTCCTACTCCAATCCTATTAGGAGTAGGATTCCTCCTTTCCACTTGGAAACTCTTTCCACCTCTCCACCTTTCGGTTTTTTCCTTCTCAAACCTCATGGACCTTGTGTGGGACTTCGACCAGCCCACTAAGGGCTGGTATTTACTCTCCCACAGCCCATGAAGCCTCTTGGGCCGAAATAACCCTCCCGGTGGTCTCCCGGTACACTACCGGCACTCCCGGTACACTATCGATGAGCCCGAAACTTTTCCAGCAACCAAAACAGGACTTCGTATATATGAATCTTTACCTTCGGACCATTCCGGATCTCCTCGTGACGTCCGGGATCTCATCCGGAACTCCGAACAAACTTTGGTCACCACCATACATAACTCTATACTACCAAAATGTCACCAAACCTTAAGCGTGCAGACCCTGCGGGTTCGAGAACTATGTAGACATGACCGAGACACCTCTACGGCCAATAACCAATAGAGGGACCTGGATGACCATATTGGTTCCTACATATTCTACAAAGATCTTTATCGGTCAAACCTCTATGTCAAGGATTCAGTTAACCCCGTGTAACGTTCCCTTTGTTCTTCGGTATGTTACTTGCCCGAGATTCGATCGTCGGTATCTCCATACCTAGTTCAACCTTGTTACTGGCAAGTCTATTTACTCGTTCCATAATACAAGATCCCGCAACTAACACTTAGTCACATTGCTTGCAAGGCTTATTGTGATGTTGTATTATCGAGTGGGCCCTGAGATACCTCTCCGTCACACGGAGTAACAAATCCTAGTCTTGATCCATGCCAACTCAACAGACACCCTCGGAGATACCTGTAGAGCACCTTTATAGTCACCGAGTTACATTGCGACGTTTGATACACACAAGGCACTCCTCCGATGTCCGTGAGTTGCATGATCTCATGGTCATAGGAACATATACTTGACATGCAGAAAATAGTAGCAATAAACTGACACGATCATATGCTACGTTTGTAGTTTGGGTCTTGTCCATCACATCATTCTCCTAATGATGTGATCCTGTTATCAAATGACTTCTCATGTCCATGGCTAGGAAACCTTAACCATCTTTTGATCAACGAGCTAGTCTATTAGAGGCATACTAGGGACATGGTTTTGTCTGTGTATCCTCACATGCATCTAAGTCTCCATTCAATACAATTATAGCATGGATAATAAACGATTATCATGAACAAGGAAATATGATAATAACTAATTTATTATTGCCTCTAGGGCATATTTCCAACGATTTTCTAGCCGATTGTTTGTAAGGTCTAAAACCGGCCTGTATAGGTAACCGATGCTCCACTAGCTCTCAGCTTAAACCTGGCATCTCATGATATTCCCATGCAAAGCAACAAACATATTCTTTCAATAGCCTGATCAACTCAGCTTTATGATCATCTTTCAAATTCTTTTTTCCAAACGTCGGCCTAGGAACTGAACCATCCCCTATATCTATTTGTTCTAATGGATTTGCCGACTGATAACCCTGTCCTAATTTATCCATGTCATCCAACTCCTCTATAGATTCATACATATCGTTCTCACTAGACCGATATTCTACAAGACGTTTCTGCAACCACTCAGAATTAGAATCCATTTAAGCATATCATACCTTGGAGTCGATTGCCACTAATAGGCTTTAAAGAGACGGGCACAAAGCCATTCTTTATTGCGCTAAGGAAATCAAACTCTGACAAGTCGCGTCACGTCAAGCAAGTAGCATTGGGGTGTTGCCAATCCACCGATGCATCGGCCAAAGCAACACAAGCCGAATTATACGCATGAATTACTTCCACCTCATCATCAACCCATTGGATCAAACACTGGTGCATGGTAGATGGTACGCACTAGTTTGCATGAACCCATTAACGGCCTAGTATGATGTTGTAATTATCTTGCACCTCAGCAACAAAGAATGTAGTAGACAAAGTTTTGCTCCCTACCGTAAGCTCCACATACATCACACCTTTGGCTTCAGTTTTCTCTTTGCCTTCAAACCCACTAAGCACCATATTGGTCTTGATTAATTCATCATCGGGCAAACCCAATTTCTTGAAGACCGAATAGGGCATGAGATTCACCACAGCGCCACCATCAACAAGCATCCGAGTGAGTGGTGCTGCATTGATATGACCTCTGAGGTACAATGGTTTCAAGTGCGTCACTGGTTCTTTTGGCTTCTCGAATATTGCATTTTTGGGGCCAAAATCCAGCTAGCCACTTCCCCTTCTTCATCAACAACACGGAATTCAGCGGCTAAGTAATACACCATACCTAGTGTCAATAAATGTGCCGGGATGTTTAAGCATGATGTATCATTGTTAGCTCATAGGATTAGAGCTAGATTTAAAGATGACCTACTCAAATGGGTCACTTATCTTCCCCCTTGAGGTTAGTTTTTTCTCACTCTCAATAGGATAGACCCTGTATATTGTAATTGGTGATTTGTTTTAACAGAAAAGGCTGTGGGGTGTTTTACCCTACAGTAGTCGGTCAAAAAATACACCATATTGATATCCATGCCTTGATGAATCGGTGTAGACTCATAGTCCAATAGATCATCTTCCTCCTCACGCGCGTCCACCGAATCTGAATTCTGTCCGAGTGAAGGAGAAGTAATAGGCGACTGAGATGATGTCATAGCTACATCATCCTCTTTTGATGGTGTAATTGCTACCGAGGTAGATGTAGAATCCACTATGTTTTGCACTGGTTTGGGCTTCCACACTTGCTTCGCTGGTATCATGGGTCGAGTGACATTGAACAACTCGTCCCTTTGCTTCTCAGCTTCTTGTTCGGCCATCTCTTGATTCCTCAACCTCTGTAATTTCCTACTTTGTGTCTTCATTAGCCCTGGAGGACACCACTTTGGTCGAGTGTATTTAGGATCAACTGGCTTTACTTGGCTGGTACTTGCTTCATGATCATTGGTCGAGTGCTTTGGCGCGATAACAAGTATCGACTGTTGCGTGGTGAACGTTTCACTCCCCAAGACGAGTGATTAAGCATTGATATTTTCCTTGCCTTTCCCTGACTCCACTGCTGTAACACTCGGTAGGTTGACACGCCACTCTTGTTGACTTTTTTGTCCTACGAAGTTTTCACTCGGCCGCACCCTTTTACTCGGACGAAATCCACTGGACCGTATTCTTTCATTCAGAAACTTCCGCCCGAGTGCATTCTTACACTCGGATATTTTTCACTCGGAGGCATATTTTGACCAACCGAGTAATGCACACCCGTGTTCAGTCGGCTTTCATACGAGCATGCAAGTCGATCCCAAACAGCTTGTCGTCGTTCTTGTGGAAGCGACATCCTTGATTCAGTCGGTTTTGCATGCCAACTGAACATATCAGTTGATGGTGACCTTGATCACTTCAGGTATGATGACCAATTAGAGCTAGAACCGGTCGACTGATTTGCATATTTGGATAGCAACATATAAAAAGTTGGCTTGGCTCGCTTATGATGCACCTTGGCTTCGTTCCTCTTCCACTTGCCAACTTGTGGATGTTGGAAATATGCCCTAGAGGCAATAATAAAATGGTTATTATTGTATTTCCTAGTTCATGATAATTGTCTATTGTTCATGCTATAATTGTGTTAACCGGAAACCGTAATACATGTGTGAATACATAGACCACAACGTGTCCCTAGTGAGCCTCTAGTTGGCTAGCTCGTTGATGAATAGATGGTCTCGGTTTCATGACCATGGACATTGGATGTCGTTGATAACGGGATCACATCATTAGGAGAATGATGTGATGGACAAGACCCAATCCTAAGCATAGCACAAAGATCGTGTAGTTCGTTTGCTAAAGCTTTTCAATGTCAAGTGTCATTTCCTTAGACCATGAGATTGTGTAACTCCTGGATACCGTAGGAATACTTTGGGTGTGCCAAACGTCACAATGTAACTGGGTGGCTATAAAGGTACGCTACGGGTATCTCCGAAAGTGTCTGTTTGGTTGACACGAATCGAGACTGGGATTTGTCACTCCGTGTGACGGAGAGGTATCTCTGGGCCCACTCGGTAAGACATCATCATTATGAGCTCAATGTGACTAAGGAGTTAGTCACGGGATGATGTATTACGGAACGAGTAAAGAGACTTGCCGGTAACGAGATTGAACAAGGTATGGGGATACCGACGATCGAATCTCGGGCAAGTACCATACCGATAGACAAAGGGAATTGTATACGGGATTGATTGAATCCCTGACATCGTGGTTCATCCGATGAGATCATCGTGGAGTACGTGGGAGCCAACATGGGTATCCAGATCCCGCTGTTGGTTATTGGCCGGAGAGGTGTCTCGGTCATGTCTACGTGTCTCCCGAACCCGTAGGGTCTACACACTTAAGGTTCGATGACGCTAGGGTTATAGGGAAATAGTGTACGTGGTTACCGAAGGTTGTTCGGAGTCCCGGATGTGATCCCGGACGTCACGAGGAGTCCCGGAATGGTCCGGAGACGAAGATTGATATATAGGAAGTGAGGATTTGGTTACCAGAAGTGTTCGGGGTGTCACCGGTAGTGTACCGGGACCACCGGAAGGGTTCCGGGGGTCCACCTAGTGGGCCCACCTGCCCCGGAAGGTTCCGTGGGCTAAGAGTGGGAGGGAGCCAGCCCCTAGGTGGGCTGGTGCGCCTCCCACCCCAGCCCAAGGCGTGGCAAAGGTGGAGGGGGGCAAACCCTAGGCTTAGATGGGCCTTAAGGCCCACCCTAGGGCGCCCCACCTCTCCCTTGCCCTAGCCGCCGGCCAGATGGCATCTGGTGGCTGCCGCCACCCCTAGGGTGGAACCCTAGGGCGCAGCCACCCTTCCTCCCTCTCCCCTATATATAGTGGAGGTATTTGGGGCTGCACAATACACGGTTCTCCCTCTCTCTCTGGTGCAGCCCTACCTCCTCCTCCCCTCGTTCTCCGTAGCGCTTAGCGAAGCTCTGTCGGAGTACCACACAGCTCCACCACCACCACGCCGTCGTGCTGCCGGAGCTCTCCCTCAACCTCTCCTCCCTCCTTGCTGGATCAAGGCGTAGGAGACGTCACCGGGCTGCACGTGTGTTGAACGCGGAGGTGCCGTCCGTTCGGCACTTGATCGGATCCACCGCGATCTGAATCGCTGCGAGTACGACTCCATCAACCGCGTTCTTGTAACGCTTCCGCTTAGCGATCTTCAAAGGTATGAAGATCCACTCTCCCCTTGCTCGTTGCTGGTTTCTCCATAGATGGATCTTGGTGAACGCGTAGGAAATTTTTTGATTTACTACTACGTTCCCCAACAGTGGTATCAGAGCTAGGTCTATGCGTAGAATCTATGCACGAGTAGAACACAAAGCAGTTGTGGGCGTCGATTTTGTTAATATGCTTGCCGTTACTAGTCTTATCTTGATTCGACGGTATTGTGGGATGAAGCGGCCCGGACCAACCTTACACGTACGCTTACGTGAGACCGGTTCCACCGCCTGACATGCACCAGTTGCATAAGGTGGCTAGCGGGTGTCTGTCTCTCCCACCTTAGTCGGATTGGATTCGATGAAAAGGGTCCTTATGAAGGGTAAATAGCAATTGGCATATCACGTTGTGGTTTTGGCGTAGGTAAGAAACGTTCTTGCTAGAAACCTATAGCAACCACGTAAAAACTGGCAACTACAAATTAGAGGACGCCTAACTTGTTTTTGCAGCATATGCCTTGTGATGTGATATGGCCAGAAGGATGTGATGTGATGCATTGTGATGTATGAGATTGATCATGTTCTTGTAATAGGGTTCACGACTTGCATATCGATGACTATGACAACCGGCAGGAGCCATAGGAGTTGTCTTACATTATTGTATGACCTGCGTGTCAATCATAAACGCCATGTAATTACTTTACTTTATTGCTAAGCGTTAGCCATAGTAGTAGAAGTAATAGTTGGCGACACAACTTCATGAAGACACAATGATGGAGATCATGATGATGGAGATCATGGTGTCGTGCCGGTGACAATGATGATCATCGTGCCCCGAAGATGGAGATCATAGGAGCAAGATGATATTGGCCATATCATGTCACTATATTGATTGCATGTGATGTTTATCATGTTTACATCTTATTTCCTTAGAACGACGGTAGTAAATAAGATGATCTCTCAATAAAATTTCAAGAGAAGTGTTCACCCTAACTGTGCACCGTTGCTAAGGATCGTTGTTCCGAAGCACCACGTGATGATCGGGTGTGATAGGTTCTAACGTTCGCATACAACGGGTGTAAGCCAGATTTACACACGCGAAACACTTAGGTTGACTTGACGAGCCTAGCATGTACAGACATGGCCTCGGAACACGGAAGACCGAAAGGTCGAACATGAGTCGTATAGAAGATACGATCAACATGAAGATGTTCACCATGGATGACTAGTCCGTCTCACGTGATGATCGGACACGGGCTAGTTGACATGGATCATGTATCACTTGGATGACTAGAGAGATGTCTATCTAAGTGGGAGTTCATTGAATAATATGATTATGTGAACTCAATTATCATGAACTTAGTCTAAAATTGCCTTTAATATCTATATTGTAGATCCAATGGCCAACGCAAATGTCAACCTCAATTTCAACGCGTTCCTAGAGAAAACCAAGCTGAAAGATGATGGAAGCAACTATGCGGACTGGGTCCGTGGCTTGAGGATCATCCTCATAGCTTCCAAGAAACTATATGTCCTTGATGCACCGCTAGGTGACCCACCCCTTCTCCCAGCAGAACAAGACGTTGCGAACGCTTGGCATTCTCGCTGCGATGATTACTCCCTTGTTCAGTGCGGCATGCTTTACAGTTTAGAACCGGGGCTCCAAAAGCATTTTGAGCAACACGGAGCATATGAGATGTTCCAAGAGCTGAAACTGGTTTTCCAAGCTCATGCCCTGGTCGAGAGATATGACATCTCCGATAAGTTCTTTAGCTGTAAGATGGAGGAGAATAGTTCTGTCAGTGAGCACATCCTCAAGATGTCGGGGCTTCACAACCACTTGACTCAGCTAGGAGTTAATCTCCCGGATGACTCGGTCATTGACAGAATCCTCCAGTCGCTTCCACCTAGCTTCAAGAGCTTTGTGATGAACTACAACATGCAAGGGATGGAGAAGTCCATTCCTGAGTTGTACTCGATGCTGAAATCAGCGGAGGTCGAGATCAAAAAGGAGCATCAAGTGTTGATGGTAAATAAGACCACTAGTTTCAAGAAAGGCAAGGGTAAGAAGAACTTCAAGAAAGACGGCAAAGCTGTTGCCGCGCCCGGTAAGCAAGCTGCCGGGAAGAAGAAGAGCAAGAATGGACCCAAGCCTGAGACTGAGTGCTTTTATTGCAAGGGTACCGGTCACTGGAAGCGGAACTGCCCCAAGTATTTAGCGGAGAAGAAGGACGGCAACGTTAAAGGTATATGTGATATACTTGTTATTGATGTGTACTTGACCAGCGCTCGTAGTAGCTCCTGGGTATTTGATACCGGTGCAGTTGCTCACATTTGTAACTCCAAGCAGGAGCTGCGGAATAAGCGGAGGCTGGCCAAGGATGAGGTGACGATGCGCGTCGGGAATGGTTCCAAGGTCGATGTGATCGCCGTCGGCATGCTACCTCTACATCTACCTTCGGGATTAGTTTTAAACCTTAATAATTGTTATTTAGTACCAGCTTTGAGCATGAACATTGTATCTGGATCTCGCTTGATGCGAGATGGCTACTCATTTAAATCCGAGAATAATGGTTGTTCTGTTTATATGAGAGAAATGTTTTATGCTCATGCCCCGCTGGTCAATGGTTTATTTTTGATGAATCTCGAACGTGATGTTACACATATCCATAGTGTGAGTACCAAAAAGTGTAAAGTTGATAACGATAGTCCCACTTACATGTGGCATTGCCGTCTTGGCCATATTGGTGTCAAACGCATGAAGAAGCTGCATGCTGATGGACTTTTGGAGTCACTTGATTTCGAATCATTTGACACATGCGAACCATGCTTCTTGGGAAAGATGACCAAGACTCCATTCTCCGGAACAATGGAGCGAGCAACTGACTTGTTGGAGATAATACATACCGATGTATGCGGTCCAATGAGTGTCGAGGCTCGCGGTGGCTGCCGTTATGTTCTCACCCTCACTGATGACTTGAACAGATATGGGTATGTCTACTTAATGAAACACAGGTCTGAAACCTTTGAAAGGTTCAAGGAATTTCAGAGTGAGGTCGAGAATCAACGTGACAGGAAAATAAAATGCCTACGATCTGATCGTGGCGGAGAATATTTAAGTCACGAGTTTGGCACGCACCTTAGGAAATGTGGAATTGTTTCACAACTCACGTCGCCCGGCACACCTCAGCGAAATGGTGTGTCTGAACGTCGTAATCGCACTCTATTGGATATGGTGCGATCTATGATGTCTCTTACCGACTTACCGCTATCATTTTGGGGATATGCATTAGAGACTGCCGCATTCACTTTAAATAGGGCACCGTCTAAATCCGTAGAGACGACACCGTATGAATTATGGTTTGGAAAGAAACCTAAGCTGTCGTTTCTAAAAGTTTGGGGATGCGATGCTTATGTGAAGAAACTTCAACCTGAGAAGCTCGAACCCAAAGCGGAAAAGTGCGTCTTCATAGGATATCCCAAGGAGACTATTGGGTATACCTTCTACCTACGATCCGAAGGCAAAGTCTTTGTTGCCAAGAATGGATCCTTTCTCGAGAAAGAGTTTCTCTCGAAAGAAGTAAGTGGGAGGAAAATAGAGCTTGATGAGGTAATTGTACCTCCACTCGAACCGGAGAGTAGCGCAGCACAGGAAGTTGTTTCTGTGGAGCCTACACCGGCTAGAGAGGAAGTTAATGATGATGATCATGAAACTTCAGATCAAGTTGCTATTCGAAGGTCCACTAGGACACGTTCCGCACCAGAGTGGTACGGCAATCCTGTCCTAGAGATCATGTTGTTGGACAACGGTGAACCTTCAAACTATGAAGAAGCGATGGCGGGCCCGGATTCCAACAAATGGCTTGATGCCATGAAATCCGAGATAGGATCCATGTATGAGACCAAAGTATGGACTTTGGTGGACTTGCCTAATGATAAGCGAGCCATTGAAAACAAATGGATCTTTAAGAAGAAGACTGACGCAGACGGTAATGTCACCGCCTATAAAGCTCGGCTTGTCGCTAAGGGTTATCGACAAGTTCAAGGAGTTGACTACGATGAGACTTTCTCACCCGTAGCGATGCTAAAGTCTGTCCGAATCATGTTAGCAGTTGCCGCATTTTATGATTATGAGATCTGGCAAATGGATGTCAAAACGGCATTCCTTAATGGCTTCCTCAAGGAAGAACTGTATATGATGCAGCCGGAAGGTTTTGTCGATCCTAAAGATGCTAACAAGGTATGCAAGCTCCAGTGCTCCATCTATGGGCTGGTGCAAGCATCTCAGAGTTGGAACATTCGCTTTAATGAGGTGATTAAAGCGTTTGGGTTTGTACAGGTTTATGGAGAACCCTGTATTTACAAGAAAGTGAGTGGGAGCTCTATAGCGTTCCTTATACTGTATGTGGATGACATGCTGATAATGGGAAATAATATAGAACTCTTGGAAAGTATAAAGGCCTACTTGAATAAGTGTTTTTCAATGAAGGACCTTGGAGAAGCTGCTTACATATTAGGTATTAAGATCTATAGAGATAGATCGGAACGCCTCATTGGTCTTTCACAAAGCACATACCTTGAAAAGATATTGAAGAAGTTCAATATGGATCAGTCCAAGAAGGGGTTCTTGCCTGTGTTGCAAGGTGTGAGATTGAGTACGACTCAATGCCCGACCACGGCAAAGGATAGAGAAGAGATGAGTGTCATCCCCTATGCTTCAGCCATAGGCTCTATCATGTATGCCATGCTGTGTACCAGGCCTGATGTGAACCTTGCCATAAGTTTGGTAGGGAGGTACCAAAGTGATCCCGGAGCGGAACACTGGACAGCGGTCAAGAATATCCTGAAGTACCTGAAAAGGACAAAGGACATGTTTCTCGTTTATGGAGGTGCCGAAGAGCTCGTCGTAAAGGGTTACGTCGATGCTAGCTTCGACACAGATCCGGACGACTCCAAGTCGCAAACCGGATACGTGTATATTTTGAATGGAGGGGCAGTGAGCTGGAGCAGCAGCAAGCAAAGCGTCGTGGCAGCATCTACATGTGAAGCGGAGTACATAGCTGCTTCGGAAGCAGCAAAGGAGGGAGTCTGGATGAAGGAGTTCATCACCGACCTAGGAGTGATTCCGAATGCGTCGGGCCCGATGACTCTACTCTGTGACAACACTGGAGCTATTGCCCTTGCGAAGGAGCCCAGGTTTCACAAGAAGACAAGACACATCAAGCGCCGCTTCAACTCCATCCGAGATTACATTCAGGAGGGAGACATAGATATTTGTAAAGTGCATACGGATCTGAATGTCGCAGATCCGTTGACTAAACCTCTCTCACGAGCAAAACATGATCAGCACCAGAATGCTATGGGTGTTAGATTCATCACAATGTAACTAGATTATTGACTCTAATGCAAGTGGGAGACTGTTGGAAATATGCCCTAGAGGCAATAATAAAATGGTTATTATTGTATTTCCTAGTTCATGATAATTGTCTATTGTTCATGCTATAATTGTGTTAACCGGAAACCGTAATACATGTGTGAATACATAGACCACAACGTGTCCCTAGTGAGCCTCTAGTTGGCTAGCTCGTTGATCAATAGATGGTCTCGGTTTCATGACCATGGACATTGGATGTCGTTGATAACGGGATCACATCATTAGGAGAATGATGTGATGGACAAGACCCAATCCTAAGCATAGCACAAAGATCGTGTAGTTCGTTTGCTAAAGCTTTTCAATGTCAAGTGTCATTTCCTTAGACCATGAGATTGTGTAACTCCCGGATACCGTAGGAATACTTTGGGTGTGCCAAACGTCACAATGTAACTGGGTGGCTATAAAGGTACGCTACGGGTATCTCCGAAAGTGTCTGTTGGGTTGACACGAATCGAGACTGGGATTTGTCACTCCGTGTGACGGAGAGGTATCTCTGGGCCCACTCGGTAAGACATCATCATTATGAGCTCAATGTGACTAAGGAGTTAGTCACGGGATGATGTATTACGGAACGAGTAAAGAGACTTGCCGGTAACGAGATTGAACAAGGTATGGGGATACCGACGATCGAATCTCGGGCAAGTACCATACCGATAGACAAAGGGAATTGTATACGGGATTGATTGAATCCCTGACATCGTGGTTCATCCGATGAGATCATCGTGGAGTACGTGGGAGCCAACATGGGTATCCAGATCCCGCTGTTGGTTATTGGCCGGAGAGGTGTCTCGGTCATGTCTACGTGTCTCCCGAACCCGTAGGGTCTACACACTTAAGGTTCGATGACGCTAGGGTTATAGGGAAATAGTGTACGTGGTTACTGAAGGTTGTTCGGAGTCCCGGATGAGATCCCGGACGTCACGAGGAGTCCCAGAATGGTCCGGAGACGAAGATTGATATATAGGAAGTGAGGATTTGGTTACCGGAAGTGTTCCGGGTGTCACCGGTAGTGTACCGGGACCACCGGAAGGGTTCCGGGGGTCCACCTAGTGGGCCCACCTGCCCCGGAAGGTTCCATGGGCTAAGAGTGGGAGGGAGCCAGCCCCTAGGTGGGATGGTGCGCCTCCCACCCCAGCCCAAGGCGTGGCAAAGGTGGAGGGGGGCAAACCCTAGGCTTAGATGGGCCTTAAGGCCCACCCTAGGGCGCCCCACCTCTCCCTTGCCCTAGCCGCCGGCCAGATGGCATCTGGTGGCTGCCGCCACCCCTAGGGTGGAACCCTAGGGCGCAGCCACCCTTCCTCCCTCTCCCCTATATATAGTGGAGGTATTTGGGGCTGCACAATACACGGTTCTCCCTCTCTCTCTGGTGCAGCCCTACCTCCTCCTCCCCTCGTTCTTCGTAGCGCTTAGCGAAGCTCTGTCGGAGTACCACGCAGCTCCACCGCCACCACGCCTTCGTGCTGCCGGAGCTCTCCCTCAACCTCTCCTCCCTCCTTGCTGGATCAAGGCGTAGGAGACGTCACCGGGCTGCACGTGTGTTGAACGCGGAGGTGCCGTCCGTTCGGCACTTGATCGGATCCACCGCGATCTGAATCGCTGCGAGTACGACTCCATCAACCGCGTTCTTGTAACGCTTCCGCTTAGAGATCTTCAAAGGTATGAAGATCCACTCTCCCCTTGCTCGTTGCTGGTTTCTCCATAGATGGATCTTGGTGAACGCGTAGGAAATTTTTTGATTTACTACTACGTTCCCCAACATTGGACTCCTGGGTTTAACAAACTTAACACGAGTGTCTTGTTGCACTTGTTGTTGCCCCCTGAGTGCAGGATTCTTGATGGTGATCTTGATTACTTCCTCGCCATCGGGTTGCTTGTGAAGCACAACCTGCCTCCCCAAGACCTTGCTGTCCTCCTTGATTTTCCTAGGCTCACCGATAACGACATTAGTTTTATTAGCATATTCGACTACTTCTGGCCGAATGAGCAGCTTTTTCCCCTCCAAATCCAGAGTGTTCATTGGGAAGGCTGCTTATCAACTTGCATCTTAGAAAAGTTCAATCGTCCGTCATTAATGGCCGATTGTATCTGTCGTCGGAAAACATTACAATCATTAGTAGCATGAGAAAAAGAATTATGATACTTGCAATAAGCACGCCATTTCAACTCTTCACTCGACGGTAAAGTGTGAGATATCCTAATGATCTTAGCTTGCAGCAAAGCATCAAATATTTTGTCACACTTAGCAATGTTAAAAGTAAACTTCATCTCTTCGTCACGATTCTTATGAATCAGTTTCAGATCATTGCAAGTAAATGGTTTGGCCTTAGATGGCCAAACAAATTCGACAACGTACATATCACCTTCATCGTCCGTGTGATCACAACCATACTCAACCATATTCATCTTAGGAGGATCATTTTTATATCTATGCACCTCTTTGAGATCTTTGCTCCGGCTCTCCTGAGCCAAAGCCTTTTGCAGGACCTGGTTGACACTTAAGAACTCATAGCCTTCTAGCTTTTCCCTAATGTGAGTTTTCAGACCACTAAGCACAAGGTCAGCCAAGTCCCTCTCGGTTATCACCAAACTATAGCACCGGTTCTTTGTATCTCTAAATCTCTTGACGTAATCAGAGACCGATTCATCACTTTTCTGCTTAACCGATGTAAGATGTGATAATTTAAGTTCGTTGTTGCCGCTATAAAAGTGATCATGAAATTTCTGTTCCACCTACGACCACACATGGATAGAACCATGTGGTAGAGAAGAAAACCATGAAAATGCAGTACCAGTTAATGATAAAGGAAACACGCGCACTTTTAATTCATTTAGCGAGCCTGCTTCACCCAGTTGTGCTATGTATTGACTAATATGCTCCCATGTGGTTTTTGTGCCTTCTCCATTGAACTTAACAAAATCTGGAATTTTATATCTCGGAGGGCACTGGATAGCGTCGAAGTACTCGGGGTACGGTTTTTGGTAAATTCGATTCCGAGGTAACTCAACTCCAAAATTCTCTCTAAGCATCTTAGCCATCTCCTCTCTAAAACTAGCTAAAGAATCGTCCGCAATAGACCGTGAAGCTTGCTGTTGTGAGATGGGAGGACTAGAATTACTGGCAGTCGGCAGGACCTGTGGCACAAATGTTGAACTGTAGATCAGCTATGGCCGAGTGCTTGCACCTGCAGGTACAGCTTGGTTCGGTATAGGTACTGAACTTGGCAAGCTCATGATGGAACTAGCGGGTGCAGCCACAATCTGATTGGTGTGGGTAGGATAGTAATTCATCGGCATGGGAGGTGCCGATGAAAGATGTAAAGACAGATTAGGGTTTCCTACACTAGCAGCCACAATAATATTACCACTAGACGATTGAGGCATATTTTTCTGCGCATTGATATTTTCTATGAAAGTTTGATAGACCAAATTATTACCATCGGCAATACGACTCTCAATCTCAGCCCATTGCTCGGGAGAAAAGGTAGTACTTACAGGAGGTTTAACCTGCTCGGCCACAAGAGGAGGGAACTTGATTTCTCCAATCGGAGTGATATTGCCTTGGCGATCTTTCTTGAAGTTTCCAGGGAACTCCTGCAACTCCTTCTCTTCACGTGCCCTCTTCTACTCCTCATAAGCTTGGCGATGATCAGCCGATAGTTCATCAAGCTTGGGCTTAATGACGCTTTTGTAGACCCGAAGCTCCGCACGCCCGGGAGGGACCCCGTCAGGGAGTGCGGAGGCTATGGGCTGCCCTAGGTCGATTCGCTTGCCCCTTGACCCTCGGGATTCGCAGCTCTCAAACACGAAGAACAGTGAAGAACGAGAGAAAAAAACAAAGAACGTAGATGAAAAAATAGTATAGATTGATTTGTTCGATTATGTGTTGTTCAATCGGCCGTCACCCCCAACATATATAAGAGGCGGCTGGACTTTCCATACAAGCAAAGGATTCATCTCAGCTTTCCTTACAAGAAAATTACATCAATTCACGTCCTAGAGTCCTAGTTGTAATTCCACTCAGATTCAGCCCAAATCTGGCCCAATCTCCTGTCTTGCTTCTTGCGTGGGCCATGGAATCTTCATTTGAACCTTGATGGAGACGGTCCAAACATCAATTTTGTGTGGTTCGACGATACCAACAATCCGTATGTTGACCACTTTTCCAAATAAAGCCATCTCGAATACTCCACGAGGTCATCCTTAACTTCGAATCGGACTCAGTCACGTAGCAGATTGAGCTGTCCGAGTGTTGTAGCGTCTCTGCAGGCCACATACCATCTCATATGATAATGACCTTAAAACTAAAGTTGACCGTTTCGACGTTACGAACAAATTTCGTGTTGAACACTTTTTCATCCGAAGCCATCTTGAACTTTCACTCGACCGAAACTTTCACTGGACCAAAATTGTCACTCGACAGTGATTTTTACTCGGATGGCAAGTGCACTTGGGCTGAAATTGTCACTCGACGGTGATTTCCACTCGGACGGCAAGTGCACTCGGGCCGAAACTGTCACTCGACGGTGATTTCCACTCGGACGGCAATTGCACTCGGGCCGAAACTTTCACTCGACGGTGATTTCCACTCGGAAGGCAATTGCACTCGGGCCAAAACTGTCACTCGACGGTGTTTTCCATTCGGAAGGCAATCTTTCACTCAGAAATCCCGAGTGAAACCTCAGGCTGATTTTGTTTTGCGTCTCCAGGTCGCATATGACCTCGGATTGAGAAGATTTATATATAAAAATCAATCGCTTCGATGACGCGAAACTTTTTCATGTTGTAAGTTTTTCCATCCTAGGACGTCTTGAGGACCGAATAACTCGCGCGACCCATCAGACATGTGTCTGATCTCCTGCGCCATATTTTGCTTTGTGATAGGGCTGCACTCTGGTTGCTCTAACTTTTGCATATGACCTTAGATTGAGATGATTTATATATCGAAATCGATCAGCTCGACGAGGCAAAGACAATCCATATAGAACATTTCTTCATCCAAGGTTGTCTTGGAGGCGTAATGGACCAAAAAGCACTCAGAACATCTACATGACAATCCAAGTGTGATTTGGCCTTTGAAATGATGCCGAATGGTGATGGCCTAAACATCAAGGTTGTTTCGCTCGGCAATATGAACTTTCTTGTAGAAAAAACCCTTTCGTTTGAGTCCATCTTTATTGCATTTTGCACCGTGCCAAAACCAGGTGTCAACAGTTAGCAACTTTATCCTTTCATCTGTCATTGATACAATGCATGTGTCGATGTACACTAACCAAGACTAATCCGGACTAAAGGTTTCCTGCATATATGTCATCGTGCCCGAGCCACACAATCCATTCTTCTCCTCTGTTCTTCCTCCAAGCTCGACCTCCAAGATCCATTTTTCTCAAGATTTGTCTAGATTTGATGGTGCACCAACTATCCAAGTGTTCTAAAAGGTTAGCAACTTCATCATTTCATCTCTCATTGCTAGTTTAGCCCATTTCAATTTTGTGGTTAGTGGTATTATTAGTGAGTTAGTGTGTTAGCTAGTGTTACTATTAGCTAGTGTGTGTTAGTGTGTGCTAGGGTGTGTCTTAGTGGTATAGTATTAGTGTGTGTGTGTTAGTGTGTGCTCAAATTAACTTCTTAGTTTGCATATGTGTAGGTGTGCTTTAGGGTGCCGTCCCGTCCCCGTCCCCATCATCAGCGCCGTCGATCGACCGCACCGATCTCGTCGCTGGCACCACTATGGTGAGCCTATTGTTCTTATCTTTGTTACAAAAATCTTACTTGTATGATTTAGATAGTTACCTGTATTATTGTTTGTTATTATATAGTGCCATGGTTTTGATATCCGGCCCCGTCGGCTCTCATCCGGTCTATGATTCGGATGTGGTATATTATCTTTTATAACTATTTGTCTCATTTAGTATTTATGCCAATTATGCCGACCAATTTGACATAGATATTTTTATGTAGGAGGTATGTGAACCGGAAATTCCAACCGACCATCTTGTCGAGAGGTTAAATTTAGTTGTCCTGTGATTCATTCATATATATTGTGTTGAGTTTCATTCGTATATATTGACCCCCTTCTTTAAATTAGATCGAACGGATGCAGGACGATCTCCTACCAAAGGATCGCATACGAGCAATTCAACAGGAATTGGCGGGATTCTTACTTAAAGAGGTCATATCTAAAAGTGGAGAATACCATCGGGAATTGGTAATTAGATATTAGGGATCATAAGAGATATTATATTGTATATATGCATGAACGTGTGCTATATGTAGTAGCGTCGAATATATATACGAAAACTTGTTGTTCGACCAAGTACGGAGAAATATGTCACTTCTCTATATTTATGACGATGTTGTGTAATGGTTCCTTAATTGCTATATGTAGTAGCGTCGAGTTGAATGGAAAACATAAAATAAAAATGAGAACCCTAAATGAAAAAGAATTGAATGGTAAACTCAAAAAGAAAAGGGAAACACAAAATGAAACACGACCCCTCCAAAACCCTAAACCCCTCTCAAAAAAACCCTAAACCCCGGGGCGTGACAGCGCCTGACGCGTGGCGGCCTTTAGTCCCGGTTGGTGTTACCAACCGGGACTAAAGGTCCTCCTGCCTGAGCGTTCCTTAGCGGCCACATGGAGCCCCTTTAGTCCCAGTTCATAACACAATCGAAACTAAAAAAAGGGAGGCCTTCAGTCCCGATTGTTTAGTCCCGGTTGCCCAACCGGGACTAAAGGCCCTTACAAACCGGGACTAATGTCCCGTTTTCTACTAGTGGAAACCTTGCATATTTTTGATTTTTTTTTTGCTTATGTAGTTCATACGTAAGTTTTTGAAATATGTATATCAAGTAGTGGAGTGATGCGGAATCACTGGTGTAAAGCAAAATCAATGTCGATTTAAAAACAATATGTTACTTTGAAAAGAAATCCTCAGTTACGTCTCATTTTTCCTTTTTTGGGATCTCATTGACATTATGTTGCCATTGTTTTTCTAGTTTTAGACTGGTCTAATTATTATTTTTAGATCAAATCTAGTTTATTTTTATGCTATGGAGGTACAAGTAATCTTTGTTTTCTCTTTTTCTCTACATAAAATTAAGGCACTAGGCCTGTCTAAAATTGAAATCCACACAAGATCTTACACCGATTTTACAGGCTGGAACGGAATAATAAACTTTGGGAGATTAACAACTCACGAACTAGCAATTGTTTTTCTTTCTTTCTTTTTGCGAGCACGAACTAGCAACTCAAAAGAACTAGGAAAACCTACCCTGAAGGGGCGCACTTTGTAAATTACTGCGAATACTAGGAGACAACTTACCTGCTTTTTTGAGAAACCAGTCTATTTTTTTAGAGTGGGAAATCTGTCTGATTTTGAAGGGTTGTCCACAACAGCATAACAGATTTTTGTTTTTTTGTGATCTCATCGACATTACGTACATTGTCCTTATTTTCCTAGTTTTATTAATTTCTAGGCTATGGCCTTTTTTTTAAGATAAAACTAAGGCACTAGGACTGGCTATTGAAAACCACGAAGTATCTAACACCGATTTTACAGACATGAACCAAATAAGTTTGGGAGATTAACAACAACTCTAAAGAATTAAGAAAACCGACCTTGCTAATTACTGTGAATTCTACGGGAGAACTTTTTTTTTTGCGAGATACTACGGGAGAACTTAACTTTGTGAAAAATAATCTTGCGAACCTATCTTACTCAAGGCTGTCCTCCGGCACAAGACCGATCCACTAGATAGTGCTGGTTGGATATCATGTCTTCGATCGAGGCCACATATCTCACATTACACCTGCTTGAAAGAATTACAACCCAATTTTCTCCGGGAGTTCAAAATTGGAAGCGGCGGCTATGGAGAAGTTTATGAATTTTCTGTACATTTCGTGTGGGGCCACGTACTCCCCACGTATTCTACTACTGGCTACTGCTAATATTACATATGTGTTCCATATTAATTCACAGGCGCTACCAGAATAACCACCTATGCCGACGGCTAGGCCGTCGGCATAGGTGGTAAATCTATCCCGACGGCATAACCGTTGGCGTAGATGGTCACCACGAGAATGCCAAGGGCTGCCACGTGGCATAACCTGGTGTCTCGTGCCATCTATACCGACGGTTATGCCGTCGGCATACGCCCCAAGGGCCATCAGCGTACTGCTACCCCGACGGTGGCCGTCGGCGTACCTCCGTCGGCAACTCAGATGTCGGCGTACCCACAGGAGGTCGTCGGCACACAAAAAACGTCGGCAACGGCGTATAAGCCGACGGCTTCCGTACAACCGTCGATATAGAGACCCCGTCGGCAACGTTTTGTGACTGACGGCCATTGACGGCGAAGCCGACCAATCATGCATCGCCACATGGCAGCCCCTCGCATCTCCTGTTGACCATCTATGCCGACGGTTATGCCGTCAGGATAGGTCTACCACCTATGCCGACGGCCTAGCCGTCGACGTAGGCGGCCACCAGGAGATGTGCAGACTGGCCACGTGGCACACTGCGCCGACGGCTAGGCCGTCGGCATAGGTGGTAAATCTATCCCGACGGCATAACCGTTGGCGTAGATGGTCACCACGAGAATGCCAAGGGCTGCCACGTGGCATAACCTGGTGTCTCGTGCCATCTATGCCGACGGTTATGCCGTCGGGATAGCTACCACAATTTTTCCCCTGTTTATTTGTTTGAAATACACAGTTTGTACACAAAATATACACATCATATATATAAAATGCACTGGACACACAACATAGGCATAGTTCAACATAGTTCAAGCTTGGCAACATAGTTCAACATAGGCATAGTTCAACATAACGACAAGTTCAACATAATGATAACTTCGACAGAGCCAACAACATAATGATAACTTCGACAAAAGCCAAAATAACGACACCAGGAGGGAGGTTGAGCGGAATAAGAAACACGGGCCAACAGCTGTATGGATTGGACGACATACCATATGGATTCAACCCGTCACCTGTTATCGCAATCCTGACATTCCCTGCCTCGGCTGCTTCCTCGGGGTACTCTATATCGATTGATTTCCATGCTTCAGCTTGCGATGGATGTACGATTTTTTTATCATACATTTTTCCTTCCTTGTGCCACTTCATCATTTTGGCAGACTCCTCCGTGATGAAAAGGCGCTATAGTCTTTCTATGAAATGGAGATACCTAAGAATCTTTACGAGGATGTCTAGTTGCTTCTTCTGACCATGCTCATCGACCACCTCAAGGTACCGAGAGGAACCACACTTCCTACAGTACTTGTCACCAGCATACTCATGCCTAAACAAAAGGCAATTCTTCGGGCAAACTTCTATTTTCTTATATTTCATAGATAGTGCCTTCATGATTTTCTTCGCAGCGTACATGCTTTTCGGCAGTTCATGACCCTCATGAAGGCTATTAGCCCATACTCCCAGAAATGCTTCGAAGCAAGCTTGGGTGCAGCCGTACTCAGCCTTGACTACCATAATTTGCGAGATGGCATCCAACTGAGAAATTTTGGCACCCGCATAAAGAGGTTTCTTTGACGAGGCCAAGACCTCCAAGAAGGCCTTTGCGATTGCCCCCGGCTCCTCCGGTTCATTCTCTGAAGGTGTTGTATGTGTCGTCTCGGCAGCAAAGACATCATCTAGCATGTTTCTAACCCCATCTTCCTCATAACCACCAATGCATTGTCGCATCACCTCCTCTCTACCACGGTCCCGCTCGGCAAAATTTATGGGCATGTTAAAGTCTTGCATATATGCAAATCGTGCGAAGGTGCGAAGTCATTTCTCCCTGAGCTCTACGGTGACGTCTTTCACATTTTGCACAGGGGCATTCTGGGTTAATTATCATTGCAGGACGGAATATCTCCTTTAAGAACACATCTGTTTTCTTGACCCACACTGTTGTCACTTGATTCCGACAGATAAAACCATTGTACATCCACTGATTATCTGTCATCCTCTGCTTTATCATGAGCCACACAACAAAATTATGGATTTATTAAAATTAATCACATACAATTTTTATTTTCTACCGGGTTGACGAGAAATGACACTGAATCCACCTACATCTCTAATAAGTAAAGATAGGTCTTAATTCCACCCTAGGATGGGTAGATTGAGTACGTTCTCCATGCTCTACCCCGTTCGGAGACAAAATTTCGGCAGCACCTCCCCGCTGTTCTTCAGATACACGTCTCGGCAAAAATCGAGAGAATGTGCTCCGGAGAACAACGGGGAGGCACCACAGAAATCCTGTCTCGCAACGGGGTAGGGCATGGAGAACATACCCAATCTACACACCCTCGGGCTGTCCGTGGAAAACGCTGGACAATCCGAAAGAGTTACTATGATAAATATGCAATTGAATGCATCTTTATCGATGCAACCCTTTCGAACGGGAGACGCCTAGGTTACGCGACTTGACGTGATAATTAAATCTAGTGACATAAATAAAGCAGATGAGGAGGTGGTGGATTTGTAGCTCAGCCTCGGCTGTAGAGGAACTAGTCGAACAGCGGAGGGACGATTAGGGACCAACAGCTCTGACGTCGACGATCACTCCATGAAGATGCAACACCACAAATTCTGTTAATTCCGCCGAGTGAAAAAAACTTAGGTCATCACATCACACACAACATTGACACTTCCATTTTTTAGCAAGATCATCATGATCAAATAACCCCTCATCATATCCAAATTTTAACATTCGTCTATCTATCAAAAAAGCCAAAAAAATATTCTCTGCTATTTCATCTATCTAACTATCAATGTACTCCACAAAAAATCTATCTATCACGTGAGTATGTATCTAAAACCTAATAAAATTACACGAAACATATAAAAAATTGTCTACCTAATATTTTTTTCACATTTTTACTCACTTCCTTTTCATCCATCTATCTATTCATCTAGCAAACATCCATCAATCTATTCATCTATCTATTTATATATTTGTACAACATACTACATACAAAAATTTGTAAAACTAACTAAAAAATTACCTTCGGGCAATCAGAGCCGCGGTCACGGCCGGGGTCAAGGGGCCGGGGCAGTGGAGTGGGAGCAGCAGCCGAGGGAGGCCGGGCCCACCGAAGCCGCGGTCACGACCGGGGTCAAGGGGCCGGGCGGGGTCGAGGGAGGCCGGGGAGAAGCCGAGGGAGGACAGGGCAGGAAGGAGCCCGTGGCCGGCGGTGGACGGGGCAGGACAGGGCGACGCGGCGGTGTGGCGGCAGTGCGGCCGGTGGCGGTGGTGCGGACAAGGCGGCGGTGCGGCCTATAGGGGCGTTGCACGGAAGGCGGGGCGGGGTGGGCCGGCCCGGTGTGGAGGGACGGATGGCTGCGGCGGAGACGGCTAGTGGCGGCAACGGCTGGTGGCGGCGACGCGGGATCGAGGGCGGTGACGCAGGATCGAGGGAGGCGGGCGTGGGATCGAGGGAGAGAACGAGTGGAGGAGCGAGGGTGCCGAACAAATAAGGGAGCGGCCTAAGCCGTCGGCATAGCTCCAGCCCCACCAACTGCGGATCGGTGATGTGGCGTGGGCATGTCTATGCCGAGGGCGTAGCCGTCGGCATCGTTATTTTTATTATTTTTATTTTTATTCTATTTTATTGAAAACATAATTAAAAAATTAAAATTTAATTAATTAAATTGTGCCTTATCTAAACATAAGCACACACAGAGACACCACGCATGTCTCTTGGCCGAGTTTGCCGTTCTCCCCCTCTGTCAAGCTATATACTTTTGAACATGCATCGACGTCCGTGAGGGGGGTCACACCCCGGAGCCGCGTGCCGGGAGCTTGCACCTGCCACCACACTTTCACACGTGTAGGAGGGCCCAGCACAAGACCTGACGGCATAGCTACCCACCCAATTGTTGAGGAACGTCGCATGGGAAACAAAAATTTTCCTATGCACACACAGATCTATCCATGGTGATGAGCACAACGGACGGCACCTCCTCGTTCAGCACACGTAGAGCTTGATGACGATCTCCGCTTTCTTGATCCAGCAAGAGGGAGCGGAGAGGTAGAAGAGTTCTCCGGCAGCATGATGGTGCTTCGGCAATGGTGGTGGAGCTATTCCGGCAGGGCTTCGCCTAAGCACTTCAGAAATCCGATCTAGAGGAGAAACTATGCACTAGAGGAACGGGTAGAGCATGGCTGAAAATCAGGTGCAAAAAACCCTAAAACCTCTAGTATATATAAGAGGAAGAGAGGATGAGGCTTGGATCTCAAAGTGCCAGATCTTGGGTCAACCAAAACAAGTAGGAGAGGTGGAATCCACCTCCAATCCTAATAGGACTAGGATTCATCCTATTTTTGCCTTTTTCCACCTTTTTCTCTTTGGGCTTTTCTTCCCAGCCTCATGGGCCTTGTGTGGGACTTCCACCAGCCCAATAAGGGCTGGTATTCACTCTCCCACAGCCCATGTAGCCTCTTGGGTCGAAATACGCCTCCCGATGGTCTCCCGACACACTATCGGCACTCCCGGTACACTCCCGGTGAGTCCGAAACCTTTCCAGCGACCAAAATAGGACTTCCTATATATCATTCTTTACCTACGGACCATTCCGGAGCTCCTTGTGATGTCCAGGATCTCATCCGAGACTCCAAACAACCTTCGGTCACCACCATACATAACTCTATACTACCGAAACGTCACCAAACCTTAAGTGTGCAGACCCTGCGGGTTCGAGAACTATGTAGACATGACCAAGAAAATTCTACAGTCAATAACTAATAGCGGGACCTGGATGCCCATATTGGTTCCTACATATTCTACGAAGATCTTTATCGGTCGAACCTCTATGTCAAGGATTCAGTTGATCCCGTATGATGTTCCCTTTGTTCTTCGGTATGTTACTTGCCCGAGATTTGATCGTCGGTATCTCCATTCCTAGTTTAGTCTCGTTCCAGGCACGTCTCTTTACTCGTTCCGTAATAAAAGATCCCACAACTAACACTTAGTCACATTGCTTGCAAGGCTTATTGTGATGTTGTATTACCGAGTGGGCCCTGAGATACCTCTCCGTCACACGGAGTAAAAAATCCTAGTCTTGATCCATGCCAACTCAATAGACACCCTCGGAGATACCTGTAGAGCACCTTTATAGTCACCCAGTTAGGTTGCGATGTTTGATACACACAAGGCACTCCTCCGATGTCCGTGTGTTGCACGATCTCATGATCATAGGAACATATACTTGACATGCAGAAAACAGTAGCAATAAACTGACACGATCATATGCTACGTTTGTAGTTTGGGTCTTGTCCATCACATCATTATCCTAATGATGTATCCCGTTATCAAATGACATCTCATGTCCATGGCTAGAAAACCTTAACCATCTTTTGATCAACGAGCTAGTCTATTAGAGGAATACTAGGGACATGGTTTTGTCTATGTATCCACACATGCATCTAAGTCTCCGATCAATACAATTATGGCATGGATAATAAATGATTATCATGAACAAGGAAATATGATAATAACTAATTTATTATTACCTCTAGGGCATATTTCCAACAGTCTCCCACTTGCACTAGAGTCAATAATCTAGTTCACATCACTATGTGAGTCACATTGTTATGAATCTAACACCCAATGAGTTCTAGGGCTCGATCATGTGAGAGAGGTCTTATGGTCAACGGGTCTGTGACATTCAGATCTGTGTGTACTTTGCAAATCTCTAGGTCAAACCGTAAACACTACTACCACACTCCACTTGGTACTATTTCCAAATGGCTGCTCCACTATACGTATCCAGATTGCTACTACGAGTCATCCGGATTGGTGTTAAAGCTTGCATCGACGCAACTCTTTACGATGAACTCTTTATCAGCTCCATAATCGAGAAACATCTCCTTAGTATTTTACCTACTAAGGATAATCTTGACCGCTATCCAGTGATCCACACCTGGGTCACTCTTGTACCCTTTGACGGACTCATGGTAAGGCACACACAGGTGCAGTACACATCATGGCATGCTGTATAGAGCCTATGGCTAAGTCACAGGGGACGACGTTCGTCCTTTCTCTTTCTTCTGCCGTGGTCGAGCTTTGAGTCTCACTCAACTTCACACCTTACAAATCAGGCGAGAACTATTTCTCTGACTGATCCATTTTGAACTCTTTCAAAATCTTGTCAAGGTATGTACTCATTGAAAGTCTCATCAAGCATATTGATCTATCTTTATTGATCTCGATGCCCAACAATTAGGTATCTTTATCCAGGTCTTCTTTGAAAAACACTTTCCAAACAACCGCTTATGTTTTCCAGAAATTCTACATTATTTCCGATCAACAATATGTCATCCACATATACTTATCAGAAATTCTATAGAGCTCCCACTCACTTTATTGTAAATACAAGTTTCTCGTAAACTTTGTATAAACTACAAAACTTTGATCAGCTCATCAAAGTGTATATTCCAACTCCGAGATGCTTGCTTCAGTCCATAGAAGGATCACTGAAGCGTGCTCACCTTTTAGCATCCTTAGGATGGACAAAACCTTCTGGTGGTATCACATACAACCTTTCCTCAAGTAAACCGTTGAGGAAACGATGTTTTGACATCCATCTGCCAGATTTCGTAATTGGAAATGCAGCAACTGCTAACATAACTCCAAAATACTTTAGCACCGCTACGAGTGAGAAAGTCTCATCGTAGTCAACTCCTTGAACTTGTCACAAACATCTTTGCAACAAGTCGAGCTTTACTAATGGTGACATTTACCATTAGCGTCTATCTTCATTTTAAAGATCCATTTGTACTCAACGACCTGCCATCCAACGAGCAAGTCTACCAAAGTCTATACTTGGTTTTCATACATGGATCCTATCTCGGATTTCATGGCCTCCAAACATTTGTCGGAATCTGGGCCCATCATCGCTTCTCCATAGCTCGTAGGTTCATCGTTATCCAACAACATGACCTTCAAGACAGGGTTGTCGTACCGCTCAGGAGCAGTACACATCCTTGTCGACCTACTCATAGTTCGAGAGTAACTTGATCCTGAAGCTTCATGATCATCATCATTAACTTCCTCTTACACTAATGTAGTCTTCAGAGAAACATCTTCCTACGCTGCGCTACTCTGATGTTGAACAAAGGTTTAACAACCTCATCAAGTTCTATCTTCCTCCCACTCATTTCTTTCAAAAGAAACTTTTCCTCGAGAAAGGATCCATTTTAGCAACAAACACTTTGCACTTGGATCTGAGATAGAAGGTTCACCCAACTGTTCTTAGGTTATTCTATGAAGATGCATTTGTTCGCTTTGGGTTCGACCTCATTAGGTGAAAACATTTTCCACACAAGCGTCGCAACCCCAAACATTAAGAAATGACAGCTTAGGTTTCTATCAAACCATAATTCACACGGTGTCATCTCAACGGATTTAGATGGTGCCCTATTTAAAGTGAATGTAGTTGTCTCTAATGCATAACCCCAAAATTATAGTAGCAAAACGATAAGAGACATCATAGCACGCACCATATCTAATAGAGCATGACTACGACGTTCGGACACACCATCACACTATGGTGTTCCAGGTGGCATGAGTTGTGAAACAACTTTCACATTGTCTAAAGTTGTATGCCAAACTCGTAACTCATACATTCACCTCCACAATCACATCGCAGACATTTTATCTTCTTGTCACGATGATTTTAAACTTCACTCTTAATTTGCTTGAACCTTTCAAACGATTGAGACTTGTTTTTCATTAAATAAATATCCACTATATGTACTCAAATCATCAGTGAAGGTAAGAAAATAACGATATCCACCGCACGCTACAAGACTCATTGGATTTCATACATCAACATGTATCATTTCCAATAAACCACTTGCCCGCTTCATCAATCCGGAAAAAGTGGTCCTTAGTCATCTTGCCCAAGAGGCATGGTTTGCATGTCTCAACCGATTCGAAGTCGAATGAGTCTAAAGATCCATCTGCATGGATTTTCTTCATGCGCTTTATTTAAATGTGACATTTCGTGGCAGTGCCACAAGTATGTGCTACTATCATTATTAACTTTGTATCTTTTGGCATCAATGTTTATGAACTCGTGTATTACTACGATCAAGATTTCAACAAACCATTCTCACTGGGTGCATGACCATTGAAGGTAATATTCATGTAAACAGGATAACCATTATTCTCTAATTTAAATGAATAACCATGTCACAATAAATACGATCTAGTCATGGTCATGCTCAACGCAAAACACCAAATAACATTTATTTAGGTTTGTCACTAATCCCGAAGGTAGAGAGAGCGCACAATGTTGATTACGTCAACCTTTGAAACATTTCCAACACACATCGTCACCTCACCCTTAGCTAGTTCTCCATTTATTCCGTAGCATTTATTTTGAGTTACTAACATTTAGCAACCGAACTGGTATCCAATACCCAGGTGCTACTAGGAGCACTAGCAAGGTACACATCAATAACAGTATATCAAATATACTTCTGTCGATGTTGCCAGCCTTCTTATCTACTAAGTATCTAGGGTTGTTCCGCTTCAGCGACCGCTCACCTCATAATAGAAGCGCTTAGTCTCGGGTTTGGGTTCAACTTTGGGTTGCTTCACTGGAGCAGGAACTGTCTTGCCATCCATGAAGTTTCCCTCCTTGCCCTTGCCCTTCTCGAAACTAGTGGTTTTACTAACCATCAACACTTGATGCTCCTTCTTCATTTCTACCTTCGCGATGTCAAACATCCTGAACAGCTCAGGGATCATTATTTCTATCGCTGGCATTTTATAGTTCATCGTCAAGTTCTAATAGCTTAGTGACAGTGACTTGTAGAACTATATCAATCACTATCTTATCTAGAAGATCAACTCCCACTTGATTCAAGCGATTATAGTACCCAGACAATTTGAGCACATGCTCAACGATTGAGCTATTCTCTTTCATCATGCAGGCAGAGAATCTTGTTGGAGATCTCATATCTCGCAACACGGGCACGAGCCCGAGATCCTAATTTTAGCTCTTAGAAACATCTCATATGTTCCGTGACGTTCAAAACGTTTTGGAGCCGCAATTCTAAGCCGTAATGCATGACGCACTAAACTATCAAGTAGTCATCAGAATGTGCCTTTCAGATGTTCACAACATTTACGGACGATGCTAGAGGGTTTGGTGCACCTAATGGCGCATTAAGGACATAAGCCTTTTGTGCAGCAATGAGGACAATCCTCAGATCATGGACCCAGTCCACAATATTGTTACCATCATCTTTCAACTCTATTTCTCTAGGAACATATAAAAAATTCAAGGGAGCTACAACACCAGCTAGTAATCTACAACATAATTTGCAAAGGCACTAATGACTATGTTCATGATAATGAGTTCAATTAATCATATTACTTAAGAAATCCCACTCAAATTGACATCCCTCCGGTCAATCGAGTGATACATGATGCAAATTCACCAACTCAAGTCCAATCATCAAGAGACATTAGGTGGCTGCAATGGTGAACATCATCTTGTTGATCATATCTACTATATGACTCATGTTCGACCTTTCGGTCTCTTGTGTTCCGAGGCCATGTATGTACATGCTAGGCTCGTCAAGTTTAACCTGAGTGTTCTGCATGTGCAACACTGCCTTGCACCCGTTGTATGTGAACGTAGAGTCTATCACACCCGATCATCACGTGGTGTCTCAACACGACGAACTTTTGCAACGGTGCACACTCGGGGAGAAGACATTTTATCTTGAAATTAAGCGAGGGATGACCTTATAATGCTACCGTCGTCCTAAGCAAAACAAGGTGCATAAAAGGATTAACATCACATGCAAATCATAAGTGAGGGAGAACCTTTGCTTTCGATCTCCATATAGAAAGCACCGGCATGATCTCCATCGTCACCGACACGACACCATGATCTCCATCATCTTGATCTCCATCAACGTGTCACCATCGGGGTTGTCGCGCCCATCATGCTTCTACTACTATTGCTACCATTTAGCGATAAAGTAAAGCTTTACATAGCGCTTAATGATTGGCACGCAGGTCATACAATAATTAGGGAAAACCCTATGGCTCCTCCCTGTTACCATACTCATCGACATGCAAGTCGTGATATTCTATACATCACATGATCATCACATACATCACATATATCACTTCATGTAATTCACCACATCACATCACAACATACCCTACAAAAACAAGTTAGACGTACTCTAATTGTTGTTGCATGTTTTACGTGGCTGCTACGGGTATCTAGCAAGAACAATTCTCATCTACGCAAAAACCGCAAGTTGTTGGAAATATGCCCTAGAGGCAATAATAAAATGGTTATTATTGTATTTCCTAGTTCATGATAATTGTCTATTGTTCATGCTATAATTGTGTTAACCGGAAACCGTAATACATGTGTGAATACATAGACCACAATATGTCCCTAGTGAGCCTCTAGTTGGCTAGCTCGTTGATCAATAGATGGTCACGGTTTCATGACCATGGACATTGGATGTCATTGATAACGGGATCACATTAGTAGGAGAATGATGTGATGGACAAGACCCAATCCTAAGCATAGCACAAGATCGTGTAGTTCGTTTGCTAAAGCTTTTCAATGTCAAGTATCGTTTCCTTAGACCATGAGATTGTGTAACTCCCGGATGCCGCAGGAATGCTTTGGGTGTGCCAAACGTCACAACGTAACTGGGTGGCTATAAAGGTACGCTACGGGTATCTCCGAAAGTGTCTGTTGGGTTGACACGAATCGAGACTGGGATTTGTCACTCCATGTGACAGAGAGGTATCTCTGGGCCCACTCGGTAAGACATCATCATAATGAGCTCAATATGACTAAGGAGTTAGCCACGGTATGATGTGTTACGGAACGAGTAAAGAGACTTGTCGGTAACGGGATTGAACAAGGTATAGGGCTACCGACGATCGAATCTCGGGCAAGTACAATACCGATAGACAAAGGGAATTGTATACGGGATTGATTGAATCCCTGACATCGTGGTTCATCCGATGAGATCATCGTGGAGTACGTGGGAGCCAACATGGGTATCCAGATCCCGCTGTTGGTTATTGGCCGGAGAGGTGTCTCGGTCATGTCTACGTGTCTCCCGAACCCGTAGGGTCTACACACTTAAGGTTCGATGACGCTAGGGTTATAGGGAAATAGTGTACGTGGTTACCGAAGGATGTTCGGAGTCCCGGATGAGATCCCGGACATCACGAGGAGTCCCGGAATGGTCCGGAGACGAAGATTGATATATAGGAAGTGAGGATTTGGTTACCGGAAGTGTTCCGGGTGTCACCGGTAGTGTACCGGGACCACCGGAAGGGTTCCGGGGGTCCACCAAGTGGGCCCACCTGCCCCGGAAGGTTCCAGGGGCTAAGAGTGGGAGGGAGCCAGCCCCTAGGTGGGCTGGTGTGCCTCACACCCCAGCCCAAGGCGTGGCAAAGTTGGAGGGGGGCAAACCCTAGGCTTAGATGGGCCTTAAGGCCCACCCTAGGGCGCCCCACCTCTCCCTTGCCCTAGCCGCCGGCCAGATGGCATCTGGTGGCTGCCGCCACCCTAGGGTGGAACCCTAGGGCGCAGCCACCCCTCCTCCCTCTCCCCTATATATAGTGGAGGTATTTGGGGCTGCACAACACACGGTTCTCCCTCTCTCTCTGGTGCAGCCCTACCTCCTCCTCTCCTCGTTCTCCGTAGTGCTCAGCGAAGCTCTGCCGGAGTACCACGCAGCTCCACCGCCACCACGCCGTCGTGCTTCCGGAGCTCTCCCTCAACCTCTCCTCCCTCCTTGCTGGATCAAGGCGTAGGAGACGTCACCGGGCTGCACGTGTGTTGAACGCGGAGGTGCCGTCCGTTCGGCACTTGATCGGATCTACCGCGATCTGAATCGCTGCGAGTACGACTCCATCAACCGCGTTCTTGTAACGCTTCCGCTTAGCGATCTTCAAAGGTATGAAGATGCAATCTCTCCCCACTCGTTTGCTGGTTTCTCCATAGATAGATCTTGGTGACACGTAGGAAATTTTTTGATTTACTACTACGTCTCCCAACAGTGGCATCATGAGCTAGGTCTATGCGTAGAATCAATGCACGAGTAGAACACAAAGCAGTTGTGGGCATCGATTTTGTTAATATGCTTGCCGTTACTAGTATTATCTTGATTCGACGGTATTGTGGGATGAAGCGGCCCGGACCAACCTTACACGTACGCTTACGTGAGACCGGTTCCACCGCCTGACATGCACTAGTTGCATAAGGTGGCTAGCGGGTGTCTGTCTCTGCCACCTTAGTCGGATTGGATTCGATGAAAAGGGTCCTTATGAAGGGTAAATAGAAATTGGCATATCACGTTGTGGTTTTGGCGTAGGTAAGAAACGTTCTTGATAGAAACCTATAGCAACCACGTAAAACTTGCAACTACAAATTAGAGGACGTCTAACTTGTTTTTGCAGCATATGCCTTGTGATGTGATATGGCCAGAAGGATGTGATGTGACGCATTGTGATGTATGAAATTGATCATGTTCTTGTAATAGGGTTCACGACTTGCATGTCGATGACTATGACAACCGGCAGGAGCCATAGGAGTTGTCTTACTTTATTGTATGACCTGCGTGTCAATCATAAACGCCATGTAATTACTTTACTTTATTGCTAAGCGTTAGCCATAGTAGTAGAAGTAATAGTTGGCGAGACAACTTCATGAAGACACAATGATGGAGATCATGATGATGGAGATCATGGTGTCGTGCCGGTGACAGTGATGATCATGGTGCCCCGAAGATGGAGATCATAGGAGCAAGATGATATTGGCCATATCATGTCACTATATCGATTGCATGTGATGTTTATCATGTTTACATCTTATTTGCTTAGAATGACGGTAGTAAATAAGATGATCTCTCAATAAAATTTCAAGAGAAGTGTTCACCCTAACTGTGCACCGTTGCTAAGGATCGTTGTTCCGAAGCACCACGTGATGATCGGGTGTGATAGGTTCTAACGTTCGCATACAACGGGTGTAAGCCAGATTTACACACGCGAAACACTTAGGTTGACTTGACGAGCCTAGCATGTACAGACATGGCCTCGGAACACGGAAGACCGAAAGGTCGAACATGAGTCGTATAGAAGATACGATCAACATGAAGATGTTCACCATGGATGACTAGTCCATCTCACGTGATGATCGGACACGGGCTAGTTGACATGGATCATGTATCACTTGGATGACTAGAGAGATGTCTATCTAGGTGGGAGTTCATTGAATAATATGATTATGTGAACTCAATTATCATGAACTTAGTCTAAAATTGCCTTTAATATCTATATTGTAGATCCAATGGCCAACGCAAATGTCAACCTCAATTTCAACGCGTTCCTAGAGAAAACCAAGATGAAAGATGATGGAAGCAACTATGCGGACTGGGTCCGTGGCTTGAGGATTATCCTCATAGCTTCCAAGAAACTATATGTCCTTGATGCACCGCTAGGTGACCCACCCCTTGTCCCAGCAGAACAAGACGTTGCGAACTCTTGGCATTCTCGCTGCGATGATTACTCCCTTGTTCAGTGCGGCATGCTTTATAGTTTAGAACCGGGGCTCCAAAAGCGTTTTGAGCAACACGGAGCATATGAGATGTTCTAAGAGCTAAAACTGGTTTTCCAAGCTCATGCCCGGGTCAAGAGATATGACATCTCCGATAAGTTCTTTAGCTGTAAGATGGAGGAGAATAGTTCTGTCAGTGAGCACATCCTCAAGATGTCGGGGCTTCACAACCGCTTGACTCAGCTAGGAGTTAATCTCCCGGATGACTCGGTCATTGACAGAATCCTCCAGTCGCTTCCACCTAGCTTCAAGAGCTTTGTGATGAACTACAACATGCAAGGGATGGAGAAGTCCATTCCTGAGTTGTACTCGATGCTGAAATCAGCGGAGGTCGAGATCAAAAAGGAGCATCATGTGTTGATGGTAAATAAGACCACTAGTTTCAAGGAAGTCAATGGTAAGAAGAACTTCAAGAAAGACGGCAAAGCTGTTGCCGCGCCCGGTAAGCAAGTTGCCGGGAAGAAGAAGAACAAGAATGGACCCAAGCCTGAGACTGAGTGCTTTTATTGCAAGGGTACCGGTCACTGGTCGCGGAACTGCCCCAAGTATTTAGCGGATAAGAAGGACGACAATGTTAAAGGTATATGTGATATACTTGTTATTGATGTGTACTTGACCAGCGCTCGTAGTAGCTCCTGGGTATTTGATACCGGTGCAGTTGCTCACATTTGTAACTCCAAGCAGGAGCTGCGGAATAAGCGGAGGCTGGCCAAGGATGAGGTGACGATGCGCGTCGGGAATGGTTCCAAGGTCGATGTGATCGCCGTCGGCACGCTACCTCTACATCTACCTTCGGGATTAGTTTTAAACCTTAATAATTGTTATTTAGTACCAGCTTTGAGCATGAACATTGTATCTGGATCTCGCTTGATGCGAGATGGCTACTCATTTAAATCCGAGAATAATGGTTGTTCTATTTATATGAGAGAAATGTTTTATGGTCATGCCCCGCTGGTCAATGGTTTATTTTTGATGAATCTCGAACGTGATGTTACACATGTCCATAGTGTGAGTACCAAAAAGTGTAAAGTTGATAACGATAGTCCCACTTACATGTGGCACTGCCGTCTTGGCCATATTGGTGTCAAACGCATGAAGAAGCTCCATGCTGATGGACTTTTGGAGTCACTTGATTTCGAATCATTTGACACAGGCGAACCATGCCTCATGGGCAAGATGACCAAGACTCCGTTCTCCGGAACAATGGAACGAGCAACTGACTTGTTGGAGATAATACATACCGATGTATGCGGTCCAATGAGCGTCGAGGCTCGCGGTGGCTACCGTTATGTTCTCACCCTCACTGATGACTTGAGTAGATATGGTTATGTCTACTTAATGAAACACAAGTCTGAAACCTTTGAAAGGTTCAAAGAATTTCAGAGTGAGGTCGAGAATCAACGTGACAGGAAAATAAAATGCCTACGATCTGATCGTGGTGGAGAGTATTTAAGTCACGAGTTTGGCACGCACCTTAGGAAATGTGGAATTGTTTCACAACTCACGCTGCCCGGCACACCTCAGCGAAATGGTGTGTCTGAACGTCGTAATCGCACTCTATTGGATATGGTGCGATCGAT
The DNA here is from genome assembly GCA_022496015.1 of Hordeum marinum. NCBI lineage: Eukaryota > Viridiplantae > Streptophyta > Magnoliopsida > Poales > Poaceae > Hordeum > Hordeum marinum. The sequence continues at coordinate 714,313 of JAAAWK010000085.1, forward strand.
GATGTCTCTTACCGACTTACCGCTATCATTTTGGGGATATGCATTAGAGACTGCCGCATTCACTTTAAATAGGGCACCGTCTAAATCCGTTGAGACGACACCGTATGAATTATGGTTTGGAAAGAAACCTAAGCTGTCGTTTCTAAAAGTTTGGGGATGCGATGCTTATGTGAAGAAACTTCAACCTGAGAAGCTCGAACCCAAAGCGGAAAAGTGCGTCTTCATAGGATATCCCAAGGAGACTATTGGGTATACCTTCTACCTACGATCCGAAGGCAAAGTCTTTGTTGCCAAGAATGGATCCTTTCTCGAGAAAGAGTTTCTCTCGAAAGAAGTAAGTGGGAGGAAAATAGAACTTGATGAGGTAATTGTACCTCCACTCGAACTGGAGAGTAGCACAGCACAGGAAGTTGTTTCTGTGGAGCCTACACCGGCTAGAGAGGAAGTTAATGATGATGATCATGAAACTTCAGATCAAGTTGCTATTCGAAGGTCCACTAGGACACGTTCCGCACCAGAGTGGTACGGCAATCCTGTCCTAGAGATCATGTTGTTGGACAACGGTGAACCTTCGAACTATGAAGAAGCGATGGCGGGCCCGGATTCCAACAAATGGCTTGAGGCCATGAAATCCGAGATAGGATCCATGTATGAGAACAAAGTATGGACTTTGGTGGACTTGCCTAATGATAAGCGAGCCATTGAAAACAAATGGATCTTTAAGAAGAAGACTGACGAAGACGGTAATGTCACCGCCTATAAAGCTCGGCTTGTCGCTAAGGGTTATCGACAAGTTCAAGGAGTTGACTACGATGAGACTTTCTCACCCGTAGCGATGCTAAAGTCTGTCCGAATCATGTTAGCAGTTGCCGCATTTTATGATTATGAGATCTGGCAAATGGACGTCAAAACGGCATTCCTAAATGGCTTCCTCAAGGAAGAACTGTATATGATGCAGCCGGAAGGTTTTGTCGATCCTAAAGATGCTAACAAGGTATGCAAGCTCCAGTGCTCCATCTATGGGCTGGTGCAAGCATCTCGGAGTTGGAACATTCGCTTTAATGAGGTGATTAAAGCGTTTGGGTTTGTACAGGTTTATGGAGGACCCTGTATTTACAAGAAAGTGAGTGGGAGCTCTATAGCGTTCCTTATACTGTATGTGGATGACATGCTGATAATGGGAAATAATATAGAACTCTTGGAAAGTATAAAGGCCTACTTGAATAAGTGTTTTTCAATGAAGGACCTTGGAGAAGCTGCTTACATATTAGGTATTAAGATCTATAGAGATAGATCGAAACGCCTCATTGGTCTTTCACAAAGCACATACCTTGAGAAGATATTGAAAAAGTTCAATATGGATCAGTCCAAGAAAGGGTTCTTGCCTGTATTGCAAGGTGTGAGATTGAGTACGACTCAATGCCCGACCACGGCAAAGGATAGAGAGGAGATGAGTGTCATCCCCTATGCTTCAGCCATAGGCTCTATCATGTATGCCATGCTGTGTACCAGACCTGATGTGAACCTTGCCATAAGTTTGGTAGGGAGGTACCAAAGTGATCCCGGAGCGGAACACTGGACAGCAGTCAAGAATATCCTGAAGTACCTGAAAAGGACAAAGGACATGTTTCTCGTATATGGAGGTGCCGAAGAGCTCGTCGTAAAGGGTTACGTCGACGCTAGCTTCGACACAGATTCGGACGACTCCAAGTCGCAAACCGGATACGTATATATTTTGAATGGAGGGGCAGTCAGCTGGAGCAGCAGCAAGCAAAGCGTCGTGGCGGCATCTACATGTGAAGCGGAGTACATAGCTGCTTCGGAAGCAGCAAAAGAGGGAGTCTGGATGAAGGAGTACATCACCGACCTAGGAGTGATTCCAAATGCGTCGGGCCCGATGACTCTACTCTGTGACAACACTGGAGCTATTGCCCTTGCGAAGAAGCCCAGGTTTCACAAGAAGACAAGACACATCAAGCGCCGCTTCAACTCCATCCGTGATTACATTCAGGAAGGAGACATAGATATTTGTAAAGTGCATACGGATCTAAATGTCGCAGATCCGTTGACTAAACCTCTCTCACGAGCAAAACATGATCAACACCAGAATGCTATGGGTGTTCGATTCATCACAATGTAACTAGATTATTGACTCTAGTGCAAGTGGGAGACTGTTGGAAATATGCCCTAGAGGCAATAATAAAATGGTTATTATTGTATTTCCTAGTTCATGATAATTGTCTATTGTTCATGCTATAATTGTGTTAACGGGAAACCGTAATACATGTGTGAATACATAGACCACAATATGTCCCTAGTGAGCCTCTAGTTGGCTAGCTCGTTGATCAATAGATGGTCACGGTTTCATGACCATGGACATTGGATGTCATTGATAACGGGATCACATCAGTAGGAGAATGATGTGATGGACAAGACCCAATCCTAAGCATAGCACAAGATCGTGTAGTTCGTTTGCTAAAGCTTTTCAATGTCAAGTATCGTTTCCTTAGACCATGAGATTGTGTAACTCCCGGATGCCGTAGGAATGCTTTGGGTGTGCCAAACGTCACAACGTAACTGGGTGGCTATAAATGTACGCTACGGGTATCTCCGAAAGTGTCTGTTGGGTTGACACGAATCGAGACTGGGATTTGTCACTCCGTGTGACGGAGAGGTATCTCTGGGCCCACTCGGTAAGACATCATCATAATGAGCTCAATGTGACTAAGGAGTTAGCCACGGGATGATGTGTTACGGAACGAGTAAAGAGACTTGTCGGTAACGGGATTGAACAAGGTATAGGGATACCGACGATCGAATCTCGGGCAAGTACAATACCGATAGACAAAGGGAATTGTATACGGGATTGATTGAATCCCTGACATCGTGGTTCATTCGATGAGATCATCGTGGAGTACGTGGGAGCCAACATGGGTATCCAGATCCCGCTGTTGGTTATTGGCCGGAGAGGTGTCTCGGTCATGTCTACGTGTCTCCCGAACCCGTAGGGTCTACACACTTAAGGTTCGATGACGCTAGGGTTATAGGGAAATAGTGTACGTGGTTACCGAAGGTTGTTCGGAGTCCCGGATGAGAACCCGGACGTCACGAGGAGTCCCGGAATGGTCCGGAGATGAAGATTGATATATAGGAAGTGAGGATTTGGTTACCGGAAGTGTTCCGGGTGTCACCGGTAGTGTACCGGGACCACCGGAAGGGTTCCGGGGGTCCACCAAGTGGGCCCACCTGCCCCGGAAGGTTCCGTGGGCTAAGAGTGGGAAGGAGCCAGCCCCTAGGTGGGCTGGTGCGCCTCCCACCCCAGCCCAAGGCGTGGCAAAGGTGGAGGGGGGCAAACCCTAGGCTTAGATGGGCCTTAAGGCCCACCCTAGGGCGCCCCACCTCTCCCTTGCCCTAGCCGCCGGCCAGATGGCATCTGGTGGCTGCCGCCACCCCTAGGGTGGAACCCTAGGGCGCAGCCACCCCTCCTCCCTCTCCCCTATATTATAGTGGAGGTATTTGGGGCTACACAACACACGGTTCTCCCTCTCTCTCTGGTGCAGCCCTACCTCCTCCTCTCCTCGTTCTCCGTAGTGCTCAGCGAAGCTCTGCCGGAGTACCACGCAGCTCCACCGTCACCACGCCGTCGTGCTGCAGGAGCTCTCCCTCAACCTCTCCTCCCTCCTTGCTGGATCAAGGCATAGGAGACGTCACCGGGCTGCACGTGTGTTGAACGCGGAGGTGCCGTCCGTTCGGCACTTGATCGGATCTACCGCGATCTGAATCGCTGCGAGTACGACTCCATCAACCGCGTTCTTGTAACGCTTCCGCTTAGCGATCTTCAAAGGTATGAAGATGCAATCTCTCCCCACTCGTTTGCTGGTTTCTTCATAGATAGATCTTGGTGACACGTAGGAAATTTTTTGATTTACTACTACGTCTCCCAACACAAGTGTGATAGACTAGTTGCTTTTCGACCTTCTCAAGGACCGCCTTTGTCAAATCAGATCCAACTAAAGTGAGAGAAACTGGCACCCGCAAGCCATCTGTGCAACAGGTTGCAGTTGAGGGAACCGGTCTCTCGTGAGCGTACGAGTAATGTTGGTCCGGGCCGCTTCATCTCGCAATACCGCTGAAGCAAAATCCGACCAAGGGAGGAAGCAATCTAAGAATCAACACCCACAAACCTTTTGTGTTTTACTCGAGATATCATCTACACATAGACCTAGCTCATGATGCCACTGTTGGGGAATGTCGCATGGGAAAAACAAATTCCTACGCACACGCAGATCTATCCATGGTGATGAGCATCTACGAGAGGGAGAGTGGATCTACGTACCCTTGTAGATCGCTAAGCGGGAAGCATTAAGAAACACGGTTGGTGTAGTCGAACGTCTTCGCGATCCAAATCGCCGAGCATCCCGCGATCTCATCACGATCCATCCCACGATCCAATCACGATCCGTCCCGCGAACTCATCACGATCCGTCCCGCGATCACATCATGATCTTTCTCACGATCTATCTCGCAAACTCATCACGATCCACCCCGTGATCTCATCATGACCCGTCTTGCGATCTTGATCATAGTCCTTCCGATCTAGCGCCGAACAGACGGCACCTCCGCGTTCAGCACACGTACAACTTGATGACGATCTTCGCCTTCTTGATCCAGCAAGAGGGAGGGGATAGGTTGAAGAGTTCTCCGGCAGCGTGACGACGCTCCGGTGATGGTGGTGGAGCTATTCCGGCAGGGTTTCGCCTAAGCACTTCAGAAATCCGATCTAGAGGAGAAACTATGTACTAGAGGAACGGGTAGCACATGGCTGAAAATCAGGTGCAAAAAACCCTAAAACCTCTAGTATATATAAGAGGAACAGGGAAGGAGTCTTGGCTCTCAAAGAACCAGCTCTTGGGTCGACCAAAACAATTAGGAGAGGTGGAATCCACCTCCAATCCTAGTAGGACTAGGATTCATCCTATTTTTGGCTTTTTCCACCTTTTTGTCTTTGGGATTTTATTCCCCGCCTCATGGGCCTTGTGTGGGACCTCCACCATCCCACTAAGGGCTGGTATTCACAATCACACATCCCGTGTAGCCTCTTGGCTCGAAATACCCCTCCCGATGGTCTCCCGGTACACTACCGTCACTCCCGGTACACTACCGGTGAGCCCGAAACCTTTCCGGCGACCAAAATGGGACTTCTTATATATCAATCTTCACCTCCGGACCATCCCGGAGCTCCTCGTGACGTCCAGGATCTCATCCGGGACTCAAAACAATCTTCGGTCACCACCATACATAACTCTATAGTACCGAAATGTCACCAAACCTTAAGCTTTCATCACCGGAGGAGTGCTCAAATAAGTCTTGATCATGTCGAATTCGTCTTGCTGTTTTGCCCCCCAAGTAAAATCAACATCATTCTTTAACCGAAGGATGGGAGTGAATGCATCAACCTTCCCTGACAAATTAGCTATGAACCTCCTAAAATAATTGACTTTGCAACGGAATTTTTGCATATCCCTCTTGCATGTTGGAGCCTCCACTTTTTGTATAGCTTCATCTTTTTGGGATCAATTTTTACGCCATTCTGATGAATAATGAAACCCAAAAAGTTTCCAGCCGACACGCAGAATTGAAACTTCAAAGGATTTACTCGACACAGTCGACACGCCGAATTCACACTTTCCAGCTAAACGTAAATCGGCCAAATGAGACTTAAAAGCATCCGATTTGACAACAATATCATCAATATAGACTTCAAGTATAATTCCGAGAAAATCATGGAAAATTAAATTCATAGCCCTTTGATATGTGGCACCCGCATTTTTTAATCCGAATGTCATCACTGTCCACTCGAATAAACCAAGGAAACCAGGGCAACGAAAGGCTGTCTTGGACATGTCCTCTTCGGCCATAAAATTTGATTAAACCCGCATTAACATCAAGAAAACTAATAACTTTATGTCCAGAAGCATCTAATAAGCATGTCGGCTATTGGCATGAGGTACTCATCTTTGGGTGTAGCTCTATTCAAATCTCTGAAATCAATGCACACCCTTAACTTGCCGGATCCTTTCTTCTCCACCGGCACAATGTTAGAGATCCACTCGGCATACCTGCAAGGCCGAATGAAATTAGCTTTGAGCAACCGACCGATCTCCTCCTTGATTCGGTCATATGTTTTTGGATTAAATTTTTGTTGGGGAACGTTGCATGCAAAACAAAAAATTTCCTACGCACACGCAAGATCTATCAATGGTGATGAGCATATACGAGAGGGAGTGGATCTACATACCCTTGTAGATCACTAAGCGAGAAGCGTTAAGAAACGCGGTTAGTGTAGTCGAACATCTTCACGATCCAAATCGCCGAGCGTCCCGCGATCACATCACGATCCGTCCCGCGAACTCATCATGATCCGTCCCGCGATCTCATCACGATCCATCCCGCAATCTGATCACGATCCGTCCTGTGAACTCATCACGATCCGTCTCGCGAACTCACCACGAACCGTCTCGCGATCTTGATCACGGTCCTTACGATCTAGCGCCGAACGAATGGCACCTCCGCGTTCAGCACACGTGCAGCTTGATGACGATATCCACCGTCTTGATCTAGCAAGAGTAAGTGGAGAGGAGGAAGAGTTCACAGGCAGCATGATGGTGCTCCGGCAATGGTGGTGGAGCAATTCCGGCAGGGCTTCGCCTAAGCACCGCCAAAACCAATCTTGAGGAGATACTACGATCTAGAGAAGAAGAGGGCAGCACGTGGCAATTAGGGTTAGCTTTTACCTCAAAATCTTCTAGTATATATAGGAGGGAAGGAAGAGAGGAGGAAGCCTCAAACCCTCAAGATCTGCCGAAATTGGAGGTGGAGGAGTCCTACTCTAATCCCATTAGGAGTAGGAATCCTCCTTTCCACTTGGAAACTATTTCCACCTCTCCACCTTTCGGTTTTTTTCTTCTCAAACCTCATGGGCCTTGTGTGGGACTTCCACCAGCCCACTAAGGGCTGGTATTTACTCTCCCACAGCCCATGAAGCCTCTTGGGCCAAAATAACCCTCCCGGTGGCCTCCCGGTACACTACCAGCACTCCCGGTACACTATCGATGAGCCCGAAACTTTTCCGGCAACCAAAACATGACTTCATATATATAAATCTTTACCTCCGGACCATTCTAGAGCTCCTCGTGACGTCCGGGATCTCATCCGGGACTCCGAACAAACTTTGGACACCACCATACATAACTCTATACTACCGAAATGTCACAAAACCTTAATAGTGCAGACCCTGTGGGTTCGAGAACTATGTAGACATGACCGAGACACCTCTATGGCCAATAACCAATAGCGGACCTGGATGAACATATTGGCTCCTACATATTCGACAAAGATCTTTATAGGTCGAACCTCTATGTCAAGGATTCAGTTAACCCCGTATAACGTTCCCTTTGTTCTTCGCTATGTTACTTGCCCGAGATTCGATCGTTGGTATCGCCATACCTAGTTCAACCTTGTTACTGGCAAGTCTCTTTACTTGTTCCGTAATACAACATCCCGCAACTAACACTTAGTCACATTGGTTGCAAGGCTTATTGTGATGTTGTATTATCGAGTGGGCCCTGAGATACCTCTCCGTCACATGGAGTAACAAATCCTAGTCTTGATCCATGCTAACTCAACAGACACCCTCGGAGATACCTGTAGAGCACCTTTATAGTCACCGAGTTACGTTGCAACGTTTGATACACACAAGGCACTCCTCCGATGTCCGTGAGTTGCATGATCTCATGGTCATAGGAACATATACATGACATGCAGAAAATAGTAGCAATAAACTGACATGATCATATGCTACATTTGTAGTTTGGGTCTTGTCCATCACATCATTCTCCTAATGATGTGATCCCGTTATCAAATGACTTCTCATGTCCATGGCTAGCAAACCTTAACCATCTTCTGATCAATGAGCTAGTCTATTAGAGGCATACTAGGGAAATGGTTTTGTCTGTGTATCCACACATGCATCTAAGTCTCCGATCAATACAATTATAGCATGGATAATAAACGATTATCATGAACAAGGAAATATGATAATAACTAATTTATTATTGCCTCTAGGGCATATTTCCAACGATTTTCTAGCCGATTGTTTGTAAGGTCTAAAACTGTCCTGCATAGGTAACCGATGCTCCACTAGCTCTCGGCTTAAACCTGGCATCTCATGATATTCCCATGCAAAGAAACAAACATATTCTTTCAATAGACTGATCAACTCAGCTTTATGATCGTCTTTCAAATTCTTTTTTACAAACGTCGGCCTAGGAACTGAACCATCCCCTATATCTATTTCTTCTAATGGATCTGCTGACTGAAAACCCTATCCTAATTTATCCATGTCATCCAACTCCTCTACATATTCATACATATCGTTCCCACTAGACCGATATTCTGCAAGACGTTTCTGCAACCACTCAGAATTAGAATCCATTTAAACATATCATACCTTGGAGTCGATTGCCACTAATCGGCTTTAAAGAGACGGGCACAAAACCATTCTTTGTTGTGCTAAGGAAATCAAACTCTGACAAGTCGCGTCCCGTCAAGCAAGTAGCATTGGGGTGTTGCCAATCCACCGATGCATCGGCCAAAGCAACACAAGCCAAATTATCCGCATGAATTACTTCCACCTCATCATCAACCCACTGGATCAAAAACTGGTGCATGGTAGATGGTACGCACTAGTTTGCATGAACCCAATCACGGCCTAGTATGATGTTGTAATTACCTTGCACCTCAGCAACAAAGAATGTAGTAGCCAAAGTTTTGCTCCCTACCGTAAGCTCCACATACATCACACCTTTGGCTTCAGTTTTCTCTTTGCCTTCAAACCCACTAAGCACCATATTGGTATTGATTAATTCATCATCGGGCAAACCCAATTTCTTGAAGACCGAATAGGGCATGAGATTCACCACAACGCCACCATCAACAAGCATCCGAGTGAGTGGTGCTGCATTGATATGACCTCTGAGGTATAATTGTTGGAAATATGCCCTAGAGGAAATAATAAATTAGTTATTATCATATTTCCTTGTTCATAATAATCGGTTATTATCCATGCTATAATTGTATTGATCGGAGACTTAAATGCATGTGTGGATACATAGACAAAACCATGTCCCTAGTATGCCTCTAGTAGACTAGCTCGTTGATCAAAATATGGTTAAGGTTTCCTAGCCATGGACGTGAAATGTCATTTGATAACGGGATCACATCATTAGAGAATGATGTGGTGGACAAGACCCGAACTACAAACATAGCATATGATCGTGTCAGTTTATTGCTACTGTTTTCTGCATGTCAAGTATATGTTCCTATGACCATGAGATCATGCAACTCACGGATATTGGAGGAGTGCCTTGTGTGTATCAAACGTCGCAACGTAACTAGATGACTATAAAGGTGCTCTACAGGTATCTCCGAGGGTGTCTGTTGAGTTGGCATGGATCGAGACTGGGATTTGTTACTCCGTGTGACAGAGAGGTATCTTAGGGCCCACTCGGTAATACAACATCACAATGAGCCTTGCAAGCAATGTGACTAATTGTTAGTTGTAGGATCTTATATTACGGAATGAGTAAAGAGACTTGCCAGTAACGAGGTTGAACTAGGTATGGAGATACCGACGATCAAATCTCGGGCAAGTAACATACCGAAGAACAAAGGAACATCGTGCGGGATTAACTGAATCCTTGACATAGAGGTTCGACCGATAAAGATCTTCGTAGAATATGTAGGAACCAATGTGGACGTCCAGGTCCCGCCATTGGTTATTGACCTTAGAGGTGTCTCTGTCATGTCTACATAGTTCTCGAACCCGCAGGGTCTGCACACTTAAGGTTCGGTGACGTTTCGGTAGTGTAGAGTTATGTATGGTGGTGACCGAAGGTTTTTCGGAGTCCCGGACGAGATCCCGGACGTCACGAGGAGCTCCGGAATGGTCCGGAGGTAAAGATTCATATATAGGAAGTCCCAGTTTGGTTTCCGGAAAAGTTTCGGGCTCACCGGTAGTGTACCGGGAGTGCCGGTAGTGTATCGGGAGTGCCGGTAGTGTACCGGGAGGCCTCCGGGAGGGGTATTTCGACCCCAAGAGGTCCATGGGCAGTGGGAGAATAATAACCAGCCCTTAGTGGGCTGGGAAAACAGCCACAAAGGCACATGGCACAGGAGAGAAAGTCCTAAAGCAAAAAGTGGAAAATCAGCCAATAGGAGGCAATCCTACTCCAACTAGGATTGGAGGTGAAGTAGGATTGCTTCCCACCTCCTATTTCGGCCGACCCAAAGGCCTTGGCTGCCTCTCCTCTCCTCTCCTCCTATATATACTTGTGGATGGGGTGGTTTTTGGACAGAATTTCCGGCCACGTGCTACCCGTTCCACCGGTGCATAGTTTCTCCTCTAGATCGTAGTTCCGCAGTGCTTAGGCGAAGCCCTGCCAGAATTGCTCCACCACCATCACCGGAGCGACGTCACGCTGCCGGTGAAATCTCTCTCCTCTCCACCTCCTCTTGCTGGATCAAGACGGTGGAGATCGTCATCAAGCTGCACGTGTGCTAAACGCGGAGGTGCCGTCCGTTCGGCGCTAGATCGGAAGAACCGTGATCGAGATCACGAGACGGTTCGTGATGAGATCGCGGGACGGATCATGATGAGTTCGCGGGACAGATCGTGATCAAGATCGAGATATGGATCGTGATGAGATCGCGGGACGGATCGTGATGGGATCGCGGGACGGATCGTGATGAGATCGTGGGACGCTCGGCAATTTGGATCGCGAAGATGTTCGACTACACCAACCGCGTTTCTTAACACTTCCCGCTTAGCGATCTACAAGGGTACGTACATCCACTCTCCCTCTCGTAGATGCTCATCACCATGGATAGATTTGCGTGTGCGTAGGAAAAATTTTGTTTCCCATGTGACGTTCCCCAACAACAATGGTTTCAAGATCATCACTGGTTCTTTTGGCTTCTCAAATATTGCATTTCTGGGGACAAAATCCAGCTGAGCCACTTCCCCTTCTTCATCTACAGCACGGAATTCAGCGGGTAAGTAATACACCATACCTAGTGTCAATAAATGTACCGGGATGTTTAAGCATGATGTATCATTGTTAGATCATAGGATTAGAGCTAGATTTAAAGATGACCTACTCAAATGGGTCAGTTATCTTCCCCCTTGAGGTTAGTTTTTTCTCACTCTCAATAGGATAGACCCTGTATATTGTAATTGGTGATTTGTTTTAATAGAAAAGGCTGTGGGGTGTTTTACCCTACAGTAATCGGTCAAAAAAATACACCATATTGATATCCATGCCTTCATGAACCGGTGTAGACTCATAGTCCAACAGATCATCTTCCTCCTCACTCGCGTCCACCGAATCTGAATTCTGTCCGAGTGAAGGAGAAGTAATAGGCGACTGAGATGATGTCACAGCTACATCCTCCTCCTTTGATGGTGTAATTGCTACTGAGGTAGATGTAGAATCGACTATGTTTTGCACTGGTTTGGGCTTCCACACTTGCTTTGCTGGTATCATGGGTTGAGTGACATTGAACAACTCGTCCCTTTGCTTCTCAGCTTCTTGTTCAGCCATCTCTTGATTCCTCAACCTCTGTAATTTCCTCTTTTGTGTCTTCATTAGCCCAGGAGGACACCACTTTGGTCGAGTGTATTTAGGATCAACTGGCTTTACAGTTGGGGAATGTCGCATGGGAAACAAAAAATTTCCTACGCACACGCAAATCTATCCATGGTGATGAGCATCTACGAGAGGGAGAGTGGATCTATGTACCCTTGTAGATCGCTAAGCGGGAAGCGTTAAGAAACGCGGTTGGTGTAGTCGAACATCTTCGCGATCCAAATCGCAGAGCGTCCCGCGATCTCATCACGATCCGTCCCGCGATCCCATCACGATCCGTCCCGCGATCTCATCACGATTCGTCTCCCGATCTTGATCACGATCTGTCCCGCGAACTCATCATGATCCGTCCCGCGATCTCATCACGAACCGTCTCGCGATCTCGATCACGGTTCTTCCGATCTAGCGCCGAACGGACGGCACCTCCGCGTTCAGCACACGTGCAGCTTGATGACGATCTCCACCGTCTTGATCCAAAAAGAGGAAGTGGAGAGGAGAGAGAGAGTTCACTGGCAGCGTGACGTCGCTCCGGTGATGGTGGTGGAGCAATTCCGGCAGGGCTTTGCCTAAGCACTGCGGAACTACGATCTAGAGGAGAAACTATGCACCGGTTGAACGGGGAGCACGTGGCCGGAAATTCTGTCCAAAAACCACCCAATAGACTAGTATATATAGGAGGAGAGGAGAGGAGAGGCAGCCAAGGCCTTTGGGTCAGCCAAAATAGGAGGTGGTTAGCAATCCTACTTCACCTCCAATCCTAGTTGGAGTAGGATTGCCTCCTATTGGCTGATTTTCCACTTTTTTTAGGACTTTCTCTCCTGCGCCATGGGCCTTTGTGGCTGTTTTCCCAGACCACTAAGGGCTGGTTATTATTCTCCCACAGCCCATGGACCTCTTGGGGTCGAAATACCCCTCCCGGAGGCCTCCCGGTACACTACCGGCACTCCCGGTACACTACCGGTGAGCCCGAAACTTTTCCGGAAACCAAACTGGGACTTTCTATATATAAATCTTTACCTCCAGACCGTTCCGGAGCTCCTCGTGATGTCCGAGATCTCATACGGGACTCCGAACAACCTTCGGTCACCACCATACATAACTCTACACTACCGAAACGTCACCGAACCTTAAGTGTGCAGACCCTACGGGTTCGAGAACTATGTAGACATGACCGAGACAGCTCTACGGTCAATAACCAATGGAGGGACCTGGACATCCACATTGGTTCCTACATATTCTACGAAGATCTTTATCGATCGAACCTCTATGTCAAGGATTCAGTTAATCCCGTACGATGTTCCCTCGGTTCTTCGGTATGTTACTTGCCCGAGATTCGATCATCGGTATCTCCATACCTAGTTCAACCTCGTTACTGGCAAGTCTCTTTACTCGTTCCGTAATACAAGATCCCGCAACTAACAATTAGTCACATTGCTTGCAAGGCTCATTGTGATGTTGTATTACCGAGTGGGCCCTGAGATATCTCTCCGTCACACGGAGCAACAAATCCCAGTCTCGATCCATGCCAACTTAACAGACACTCTCGGAGATACCTGTAGAGCACCTTTATAGTCACCCAGTTACGTTGCGACGGTTGATACACACAAGGGACTCCTATGATATCCGTGAGTTGCATGATCTCATGGTCATAGGAATATATACTTGACATGCAAAAAACAGTAGCAATAAACTGACACGATCATATGCTATGTTTGTAGTTTGGGTCTTGTCCACCACATCATTCTCCTAATGATGTGATCCCGTTATCAAATGACATCTCATGCCCATGGCTAGGAAACCTTAACCATCTTTTGATCAACGAGCTAGTCTACTAGAGGCATACTAGGGACATGGTTTTGTCTATGTATCCACACATGCATTTAAGTCTCCGATCAATACAATTATAGCATGGATAATAAACGATTATCATGAACAAGGAAATATGATAATAACTAATTTATTATTGCCTCTAGGGCATATTTCCAACAGTCTCCCACTTGCACTAGAGTCTTTGAAACCTTCCAGCCATACTTATGGCAAGGCTGACATCGGGTCTTGTGCACAGCATTGCATACATGATAGAGCCTATGGCTTAAGCATAGGTGATGACACTCATCTTTTTCTATCTTCTGCAGTCACTGGGCATTGAGTCATACTCAATTTTATACCTTACAAATTAGGTGAGAACTCTTTCTCTGACTGATCCATTTTGAACTCTTTCAAAATCTTGTCAAGGTACGTGCTCATTGAAAGTCTCATCAAGTATCTTGATCTATCTTTATAGATCTTGATGCTCAACAATTAGGTAGCTTTATCCAGGTCTTCCTTTGAAAAATCACTTTTCAAACAACCATTTATTCTTCCCAGAAATCCTACATTATTTTCGAGCAACAATATGTCATCCACATATACTTATTAGAAATTCTATAGTGCTCCCACTCACTTTATTGTAAATACAAGTTTCTCGTAAACCTTGTATAAACATTAAAACTTTGATCACCTCATCAAAGCGTATATTCCAACGCCGAGATGCTTGCTTCAGTCCATAGAAGGATCACTAAAGCTTGAACACCTTTTAGCATCCTTAGGACTAACAAAACCATCTGGTTGTATCACATACAACCTTTCCTCAAGTAAATAGTTAAGGAAACGATGTTTTGACATCCATATGCCAGATTTCATAATTGAAAACACAGCAACTGCTAACATAATTCCAACAGACTTTAGCACCACTAAGAGTGAGAAAGTCTCATCATAGTCAACTCCTTGAACTTGTCACAAACATCTTTGCAACAAGTCGAGCTTTACAAATAGTGACATTCACCATCAGTGTATGTCTTCATTTTAAAGATCCATTTGTACTCAACGACCTGCCGTCCAACGAGCATGTCTACCAAAGTCTACACTTGGTTTTCATACATGGATCCTATCTCGGATTTCATGGCCTCCAACGATTTGTCGGAATCCGGTCCCATCATCGCTTCTCCATAGCTCGTAGGTTCATCGTTGTCCAACAACATGATCTCCAAGACAGAGTTGTCGTACCACTTAGGAGCAGTACACATCCTTGTCGACCTACGAAGTTCGATAGAAACTTGATCCTGAAGCTTCATGATCATCATCATTAACTTCCACTTCAACTAACGTAGGCTTCACAGAAACATCTTTCTGCGCTGCGCTACTGTCTGGTTGAACAAAGGTTTAACAACATCATGAAGTTCTATCTTCCTCCCACTCAATTCATTCGCGAGAAACATTTCCTCGAGAAAGGATCCGTTTAAACAACAAACACTTCGCACTAGGATCTGAGGTTGAAGGTTCACCCAACTGATCTTAGGGTATTCTATGAAGATGCATTTGTCCAACTTGGGTTCGACCTCATTAGGTGAAAACATTTTCCACACAAGTGTCACAACCCCAAATATTAAGAAATGACAGCTTAGGTTTCTATCAAACCATAATTCACATGGTGTTATCTCAACGGATTTAGATGATGCCTTATTTAAAGTTAATGTAGTTGTCTCTAATGCATAACCCCAAAAACTATAGTAGTAAAACGATAAGAGACATCACAGTATGCACTATATCAATAGAGCATGACTATGATGTTCGGACACACCATCACACCATGGTGTTCCAGGCGGCGTTAGTTGTGAAACAAATTTCACATTGTCTTAAGCTGTATGCCAAACTCGTAACTCAGAAATTCACCTCCACGATCATATCGCAGTTATTTTTATCTTCTCGTCACGATGATCTTAAACTTCACTCTGAATTTGCTTGAACCTTTCAAACGATTCAGACTTGTGTTTCATTAAGTAAATATACACTATATTTACTCAAATCATCAGTGAAGGTAAGAAACTAACGATATCCACTGCATGCTACAAGACTCACTGGATTGCATACATCAACATGTATCATTTCCAATGAATCACTTGCCCACTCCATCCAACGGGGTCCTTTAGTCATCTTGCCCAAGAGGCATGGTTCGCATGTCTCAACCGATTCAAAATCGAATGAGTCTAAAGATCCATCAGCATAGAGTTTCTTCATGCGCTTTATACCAATATGACATTCTGCGGCAGTGCCACAAATATGTGGTACTATCATTATTAACTTTGTATCTTTTGACATCAATGTTATGAACATGTGTATTACTACAATCAAGATTTCAACTAACCATTCTCACTGGGTGCATGACCATTGAAGGTATTATTCATGCAAACAGAATAACCATTATTCTCTAATTCAAATGAATAACCGTAGTGCAACAAACATGACCTAATCATGTTCATGCTCAACGCAAAATACCAAATAACATTTATTCAGGTTCGTCACTAATCCTGAAGGTAGAGAGAGCGTGCGATGTTGATCACATCAACCTTGGAAACACTTCCAACACATATCGTCACCTCACCCTTAGTTAGTTCTCCGTTTATTCTATATCTTTTATTTCGAGTTACTAACATTTAGCAACCGAACCGGTATCCAATACCCAGGTGGTACTAGGAGTACTAGCAAGGTACACATCAATAACTCGTATATCAAATATACATCTATCGATGTTGCCAGCCTTCTTATCTACCAAGTATCTAGGGTTGTTCCGCTTCAGCGACCGTTCACCTCATAACAGAAGCACTTAGTCTCGGGTTTGAGTTCAACTTTGGGTTGCTTCACTGGAGCAGCAACTGACTTGCTATCCCATGAAGTTTCCCTCCTAGCTCTTGCCCTTCTCGAAACTAGTGGTTTGGTTAACCATCAACACTTGACGCTCCTTCTTGATTTCTACCTTCGCGATGTCAAAACATCGCGAACAGCTCAGGAATCATTATTTCTATCCCTGACAATTTATAGTTCATCACTAAGTTCTAGTAGCTTAGTGACAGTGACTTGGAGAACTATGTCAATCACTATCTTATCTGGAAGATCAACTCCCACTTGATTCAAGCGCTTGTAGCACCCAGACAATCTGAGTACATGCTCAACGATTGAGCTCTTCTCTTTCATCTTGCAGGCAAAGAATCTTGTTGGAGATCTCATATCTCGCAACACGGGCACGAGCCTGAGATCCTAATTTCAGCTCTTAGGAACATCTCAGATGTTCCATGATGTTCAAAACGTTTTTGGAGCCTCAATTCTAAGCCGTAAGGCATGACGCACTAAACTATCAAGTAGTCATCGGAACGTGCCTGTCAGATTTTCACAACATCTACAGACGACGCTAGAGGGGTTGGCGCACTGAGCGGTGCATTAAGGACATAAGCCTTCTGTGCAGCAATAAGGACAATCCTCAGATCACGGACCCAGTCCGCAATATTACTACCATCATCTTCCAATTCTATTTCTCTAGGAACATATAAAAAATATAAGGGAGCTACAGCGTGAGCTAGTAATCTACAACATAATTTGCAAAGACACTTTGACTATGTTCATGATAATGAGTTCAATTAATCATATTACTTAAGAACTCCCACTCAAGTAGACATCCCTCCGATCATTCGAGTATACATGATCCAAATTCACCAACTCAAGTCCGATCATCACGGGAGTTGAGGTGGCTACAATGGTGAACATCATCATGTTGATCATATCTACTATATGACTCATGTTCGACCTTTCGGTCTCTTGTGTTCCGAGGCCATGTCTGTACATGCTAGGCTCGTCAAGTTTACCCCGAGTGTTCTGCACGTGCAAATCTGGCTTGCACCCGTTGTATGTGAACGTAGAGTCTATCACACCCGATCATCACGTGGTGTCTCAAAACGACAAACTTTCGCAACGGTGCACACTCAGGGAGAACACAATTTATCTTGAAATTAAGTGAGGGATCACCTTATAATGCTACCGTCGTCCTAAGCAAAACAAGGTGCATAAAAAGGATTAACATCACATGCAAATCATAAGTGACATGATATGGCCATGAACTTGTGCTTTTGATCTCCATCTAGAAAGCACCGGCATGATCTCCATCGTCACCGGCATGACACCATGATCTCCATCATCTTGATGTCCATCAACGTGTCGCCATCAGGGTTGTCACGCCCTGCATGCTTCTACTACTATTGCTACCATAGCGATAAAGTAAAGCATTACATAGCGCTTAATGATTGACACGCAGGTCATACAATAATTAAAGACAACCCTATGGCTCCTGCCTGTTGCCGTACTCATCGACATGCAAGTCGTGATAATCTATACATCACATGATCATCTCATACATCACATATATCACATCATGCAATTGGCCATATCATATCACAACATACCCTGCAAAAAGAAGTTTGACGTCCTCTAATTGTTGTTGCAAGTTTTACGTGGCTGCTATGGGTATCTAGCAAGAACGATTCTCACCTACGCATAAACCACAACGGTGATACATAGATTGCTATTGAACCTTCTCAAGGACCGCCTTTGTTGGATCCGATCCAACTAAAGTAAGAGAAACTGTCACCCGCAAGCCATCTAAGCAACAAGTTGCGTCGAGGGAACCGGTCTCTCGTAAGCGTACGAGTAATGTTGGTCCGGGCCGCTTCATCTTACAATCCTGCTGAACCAAAATCCGACCAAGCGAGGAAGAAATCTAAGCATCAACTCCCACAAACCTTTTGTGTTGTACTCGAGATCTCATCGAACCATCAACCTAGCTCATGATGCCACTGTTGGGGAACGTCGCATGGGAAACAAAATTTTTCCTACGCACATGCAAATCTATCCATGGTGATGAGCATCTACGAGAGGGAGAGTGGATCTACGTACCCTTGTAGATCGCTAAGCGGAAAGCGTTAAGAAACGCGGTTGGTGTAGTCGAACATCTTCGCGATCCAAATCGTCGAGCGTCCCACGATCTCATCATGATCCGTCCCGCGATCCTATCACGATCCGTCCCGCGATCTCTTCACGATCTGTCTCACGATCTTGATCACGATCTGTCCCACGAACTCATCACGATCCGTCCCGCGATCTCATCACGAACCGTCTCGCGATCTCGATCACGGTTCTTCCGATCTAACGCCGAACGGACGGCACCTCCGCGTTCAGCACACATGCAGCTTGATGACGATCTCCACCGTCTTGATCCAGCAAGAGGAGGTGGAGAGGAGAGAGAGTTCACCGGCAGCGTGATGTTGCTCCGGTGATGGTGGTGGAGCAATTCCGGCAGGGCTTCGCCTAAGCACTGCGGAACTACGATCTAGAGGAGAAACTATGCACCGGTTGAACGGGGAGCACGTGGCCGGAAATTCTGTCCAAAAACCACCCAATAGACTAGTATATATAGGAGGAGAGGAGAGGAGAGGCAGCCAAGGCCTTTGGGTCGGCCAAAATAGGAGGTGGGAAGCAATCCTACTTCACCTCCAATCCTAGTTGGAGTAGGATTGCCTCCTATTGGCTGATTTTCCACTTTTTGCTTTAGGACTTTCTCTCCTGCGCCATGGGCCTTTGTGGCTGTTTTCCCAGCCCACTAAGGGATGGTTATTATTCTCCCACAGCCCATGGACCTCTTGGGGTCGAAATACCCCTCCCGGTACACTACCGGCACTCCCGGTACACTACCGGTGAGCCCGAAACATTTCCGGAAACCAAATTGGGACTTCCTATATATGAATCTTTACCTCCGGACCATTCCGGAGCTCCTCGTGACGTCCAGGATCTCCTCCGGGACTCGGAACAACCTTCGGTCACCACCATACATAACTCTACACTACCGAAACGTCACCGAACCTTAAGTGTGCAGACCCTACGGGTTCGAGAACTATGTAGACATGACCGAGACACCTCTATAGTCAATAACCAATGGCAGGACATGGACGTACACATTGGTTCCTACATATTCTACGAAGATCTTTATCGGTCGAACCTCTATGTCAAGGATTCAGTTAATCTCGTACGATGTTCCCTTTGTTCTTTGGTATGTTACTTGCCCGAGATTCGATCGTCGGTATCTCCATACCTAGTTCAACCTCGTTACTGTCAAGTCTCTTTACTCGTTCCGTAATACAAGATCCCGCAACTAACAATTAGTCACATTGCTTGCAAGGCTCATTGTGATGTTGTATTACCGAGTGGGCCCTGAGATACCTCTCCGTCACACGGAGCAACAAATCCTAGTCTCGATCCATGCCAACTCAACAGACACTCTCGGAGATACCTGTAGAGCACCTTTATAGTCACCCAGTTACATTTCAACGTTTGATACACACTAGGCACTCCTCCGATATCCGTGAGTTGCATGATCTCATGGTCATAGGAACATATACTTGACATGCAGAAAACGGTAGCAATAAACTGACATGATCATATGCTATGTTTGTAGTTTGGGTCTTGTCCACCACATGATTCTCCTAATGATGTGATCCCGTTATCAAATGACATCTCATGTCCATGGGTAGGAAACCTTAACCATCTTTTGATCAACGAGCTAGTCTACTAGAGGCATACTAGGGACATGGTTTTGTCTATGTATCCACACATGCATTTAAGTCTCCGATCTATACAATTATAGCATGGATAATAAACGATTATCATGAACAAGGAAATATGATAATAACTAATTTATTATTGCCTCTAGGGCATATTTCCAACATTTACTTGGCTGGTACTTGCTTCATGATCATTGGTCAAGTGCTTTGGCGCGATAACAAGTATCGACTCAGTTGAGTTGTTACGCACAGTCGACTGTTGCGTGGTGATCGTTTCACTCCCCAAGACGAGTGATTCAACATTGATATTTTCCTTGCCTTTCCCTGACTCCACTGCTTTAACACTCGGTAGCTTGACATGCCACTCTTGTTGAGTTTTTTGGCGTACGAAGTTTTCACTCGGGCGCACCCTTTTACTAGGACGAAATCCACTCGACCATATTCTTTCATATAGATAACTTCCGCCTGAGTGCATTCTTACACTCGGATAGTTTCCACTCGGAGGCATAATTTGACAAACCGAGTAATGGACACCCGTGTTCAGTCGGCTTTCATACGAGCATCCAAGTCGATCCCAAACAGCTTGTTGTCGTTCTTGTGGAAGCGGCATCCTTGATTCAGTCAGTTTTGCATGCCGACTTAACATATCAGTTGATGGTGACCTTATCACTTGAGGTATGATGATCGATTAGAGCTAGAACTGGTCGACTGATTTGCATATTTGGACAGCAACATATCAAAAGTTGGCTTGACTCGCTTATGATGCACCTTGGCTTCGTTCCTCTTCCACTTGCCAACTTCTGGACTCTTGGGTTTAACAAACTTAACACGAGTGTCTTGTTGCACTTGTTGTTGCCCCCTAAGTGCAGGATTCTTGATGGTGATCTTGATTACTTCCTTGCCATCGGGTTGCTTGTGAAGTACAACCTGCCTCCCCAAGACCTTGCTGTCCTCCTTACTTTTCCTAGGCTCACCAATAATGACATTAGTTTTATTAGCAGATTCGACTACCTCTAGCCGAATGAGCAACTTTTTCCCCTCCAAATCCAGAGTGTTCATTGGGAAGGTTGCTTATCAACTTGCATCTCAGAAAAGTTCAATCGTCCATCATTAATGGCCGATTGTATCTGTTGTCGGAAAACATTGCAATCATTAGTAGCATGAGAAAAAGAATTATGATACTTGCAATAAGCACGCCGTTTCAACTCTTCACTCGACGGTAAAGTGTGAGATATCCTAATGATCTTAGCTCGCAGCAAAGCATCAAATATTTTGTCACACTTAGCAATGTTAAAAGTAAACTTCATCTCTTCGTCACGATTCTTATGAATGAGTTTCAGATCATTGCAAGTAAATGGTTTGGCCTTAGATGGCCAAACAAATTCGGCAACATACATATCACCTTTATCGTCCGTGTGATCACAACCATACTCAACCATATTCATCTTAGGACGATCAGTTTTATATCTATGCACCTCTTTGAGATCTTTGCTCCGGCTTTCCTGAGCCAAAGCCTTATGCAGGACCTGGTTGACACTTACGAACACATAGCCTTCTAGCTTTTCCCTAATGTGAGTTTTCAGACCACTAAGCACAAGGTCAGCCAAGTCCCTCTCGGTTATCACCAAACTATAGCACCGGTTCTTTGTATCTCTAAATCTCTTGACGTAATCGGAGACCGATTCATCACTTTTCTGCTTAACTGATGTAAGATGTGATAATTTAAGTTCGTTGTTGCCGCTATAAAAGTGATCATGAAATTTCTGTTCCACCTGCGACCACACATGGATAGAACCATGTGGTAGAGAAGAAAACCATGAAAATGCAGTACCAGTTAATGATAAAGGAAACACGCGCACTTTTAATTCATTTAGCGAGCCTGCTTCACCCAGTTGTGCTATGTATTGACTAATATGCTCCCATGTGGTTTTTGTGCCTTCTCCATTGAACTTAACAAAATCTGGAATTTTATATCTCGGAGGGCACTGGATAGCGTCGAAGTACTCGGGGTATGGTTTTTGGTAAATTCGATTCCGAGGTAACTCAACTCCAAAATTCTCTCTAAGCATCTTAGCCATCTCCTCTCTAAAACTAGCTAAAGAATCGTCCGCAATAGACGGTGAAGCTTGCGGTTGTGAGATGGGAGGAATAGAATTACTGGCAGTCGGCAAGACCTGTGGCACATATGTTGAACTGTAGTTCAGCTATGGCCGAGTGCTTGCACCTGCAGGTACAGCTTGGTTCGGTATAGGTACTGAACTTGGCAAGCTCATGATGGAATTAGCGGGTGCAGCCACAATCTGATTGGTGTGGGTAGGATAGTAATTCATTGGCATGGGAGGTGCCGATGAAAGAGGTAAAGACAGATTAGGGTTTCCTACACTAGCAGCCACAACAATATTACCAGTAGATGATTGAGGCATATTTTTCTGCGCATTGGTATTTTCTATGAAAGTTTGATAGACCAAATTATTACCATCGGCAATACGACTCTCAATCTCAGCCCATTGCTCGGGAGAAAAGGTAGTACTTACAGGAGGTTTAACCTGCTCGGCCTGAAGAGGAGGGAACTTGATTTCTCCAATCGGAGTGATATTGCCTTGGCAATCTTTCTTGAAGTTTCCAAGGAACTCCTGCAACTCCTTCTCTTCACGTGCCCTCTTGTACTCCTCATAAGCTTGGCGATGATCAGCCGATAGTTCACCAAGCTTGGGCTTAATGATGTTATCGGCATCTATCTCAGATGGCTTGGGAAGATCAGACAAGATGGTTGATGAGGATGATTGATCTCTGGTCCCGAGCTGAGTCGCCAAAAAGTGTGTTGACACACGAACACATCACCGTGTACCCTCGACGCCGGGGGTGATGCACCGCAGCTCAGGTCGAGGGAGGTCCGTGTACCCTCATACGCAAGACAGCCGGCGGACGCTTTTTTAGACCCGAAGCTTCGCACGCCGGAGGGACCCCGTCAGGGAGTGCAGCGGCTATGGGCTGCCCTAGGTCCTCGGGATTCGCATCTCTCAAACACAAAGAACAACGAAGAATGAGAGAAAAAAAACAAAGAACGTAGATGAAAAAATAGTATCGATTGATTTGTTCTATTATGTGTTGTTCAGTCGGCCGTCACCCCCAACATATATAAGAGGCGGCTGGACTTCCCATACAAACAAAGGATTCATCTAGGCTTTCCTTACGAGAAAATTACATCAATTCACGTCCTAGAATCCTAGTTGTAATTCCACTCGGATTCAGCCCAAATCTGGCCCAATCTCCTGTCTTGCTTCTTGCGTGGGCCGTGGAATCTTCATATCACCTCCGATAGAGACGGTCCAAACATCAATTTTGTGTGCTTCGACGAGACCAACAATCCGCATGTTGATCACTTTTCCAAATAAAGCCATCTCGAATACTCCACGAGGTCATGTTTAACTTCGAATCGGACTCGATCACGTAGCAGACTGAGCTGTCGGAGGGTTGTAGCACCTTAAAAGCAAAGTTGACCGTTTCGACGTTACGAAAATTTTCGTGTTGAACACTTTTTCATCCGAGGCCATCTTGAACTTTCACTCGACCGAAACTTTCACTCGACCAAAACTGTCACTCAACGGTGATTTTTACTCGGATGGCAAGTGCACTTGGGCTGAAATTGTCACTCGACGGTGATTTCCACTCGGACGGCAAGTGCACTCGGGCCGAAACTGTCACTCGACGATGATTTCCGCTCGGACGGCAATTGCACTCGGGCCGAAACTGTCACTCGACGGCGTTTTCCATTCGGAAGGCAATCCTTCACTCAGAAATCCCGAGTGAAACCTCAGGCTGATTTTGTTTTGCATCTCCAGGTCGCATCTGGACTCGGATTGAGAAGATTTATATATAAAAATTAATCACTTCGATGACGCGAAACTTTTTCATGTTGTAAGTTTTTCCATCCGAGGACGTCTTGAGGGCCGAATAACTCGCGCGACCCATCAGACATGTGTCTGATCTCCTACGCCATATTTTGCTTTGTGATAGGGCTGCACACTGGTTGCTCTAACTTTTGCATACGACCTTAGATTGAGATGACTTATATATCGAAATCAATCAGCTCGACGAGGTAAAGACAATCCATATAGAACATTTCTTCATCCAAGGTTGTCTTGGAGGCGTAATGGACCAAAAAGCACTCAGAACATCTACACGACAATCCAAGTGTGATTTGGCCTTTGAAATGATGCCGAATGGTGATGGCCTAAACATCAAGGTTGTTTCACTCGGCAATATGAACTTTCTTGTAGAAAAAACCCTTTCGTTTGAGTCCATCTTTATTGCATTTTTCACCGTGCCAAAATCAGGTGTCAACAGTTAGCAACTTTATCCTTTCATCTATCATTGATACAATGCATGTGTCGATGTACACTAACCAAGACTAATCGGGACTAAAGGTTTCCTGCATATATGTCATCGTGCCCGAGCCACACAATCCATTCTTCTCCTCTGTTCTTCCTCCAATCTCGACCTTCAAGCTCCATTTTTCCCAAGATTTGTCTAGATTTGACGGTGCACCAACTATCCAAGTGTTCTAAAACGTTAGCAACTTCATCATCTCATCTCTCATTGCTAGTTTAGCCCATTTCATGCTCTAGAAGTAGACTGATTTATGGGTTTTAGTGGAGGAGTGTATGTGGGAGGTTATTTGATTTAGATGCAATTTGATCTTAAGTTAATTTCTTAGTTTGGACATGTGTAGGTGTGGTACTGTTAATTAGGTATCTCAATTTTGTGGTTAGTAGTATTATTAGTGAGTTAGTGTGTTAGCAAGTGTTACTATTAGCTAGTGTGTGTTAGTGTGTGCTAGGGTGTGTCTTAGTGGTATAGTATTAGTGTGCGTGTGTTAGTGTGTGCTCAAATTAACTTCTTAGTTTGCATATGCGTAGGTGTGGTTTAGGGTGCCGTCCCGTCCCCGTCTCCATCATCACCGTTGTCGATCGACCGCACCGATCTCGTCGCTGGCACCACCATGGTGAGCCTATTGTTCTGATCTTTGTTACAAAAATCTTACTTGTATGATTTAGATAGTTACTTGTATAATTTTCTTACTTGTATTATTGTTTGTTATTATATAGTGCCATGGTTTTGATATGTGGCCCCGTCGGCTCTCATCCGGTCTATGATTCGGATGTGGTATATTATCTTTTATAACTATTTGTTTCATTTAGTATTTATGACAATTATACCGACCAATTTGACATCGATATTTTTATGTAGGAGGTATGTGAACCAGAAATTCCAACCGACCATCTTGTCGAGAGGTTAAATTTAGTTGTCCTGTGTTTCATTCATATATATTGTGTTGAGTTTCATTCGTATATATTGACCCCCTTCTTTAAATTAGATCGAACGGATGCGGGACGATCTCCTACCAAAGGATCGCATACGAGCAATTCAACAGGAATTGGCGGGATTCTTACTTGAAGAGGTCATATCTAAAACCGGAGAATACCATCGGGAATTGCTAATTGGATATTAGGGATCGTAAGAGATATTATATTGTATATATGCATGAACGTGTGCTATATGTAGTAGCGTCGAATATATATACGAATACTTGTTGTTCGACCAAGTACGGAGAAATTGGTCACTTCTCTATATTTATGAGGATGTTGTGTAATGGTTCCTTCATTACTATATGTAGCGTCGAGTTGAATGGAAAACATAAAATAAAAATGAAAACCCTAAATGAAAAAGAATTGAATGGTAAACTCAAAAAGAAAAGGGAAACACAAAATGAAACACGACCCCTCCAAAACCCTAAACCCCTCTCAAAAAAACCCTAAACCCCCCAGGGCTTGACAGCGCCTGACGCGTGGCGGCCTGTAGTCCCGGTTGGTGTTACCAACCGGGAGTAAAGGTCCTCCTGCCTGAGCGTTCCTTAGCACCCACGTGGAGCCCCTTTAGTCCCGGTTCATAACACAATCGAAACTAAAAAAAGGGGGACCTTTAGTCCCGATTGTTTAGTCCCGGTTGCGCAACCGGGACTAAAGGCCCTTACGAACCAGGACTAATGTCCCGTTTTCTACTAGTGGAAACCTTGCATATATTTTTTTTTTGCTTATGTAGTTCATACGTAAGTTTTTGAAATATGTATATCAAGTAGTGGAGTGATGCGGAATCCTGGTGTAAAGCAAAATCAATGTCGATTTAAAAACAATGTGTTACTTTGAAAAGAAATCCTCAGTTACGTCTCATTTTTCCTTTTTTGGGATCTCATTGACATTATGCTGCCATTGTTTTTCTAGTTTTAGACTGGTCTAATTATTATTTTTAGATCAAATCTAGTTAATTTTTATGCTATGGAGGTACAAGTAATCTTTGTTTTCTCTTTTTCTCTACATAAAATTAAGGCACTAGGCCTGTCTAAAATTGAAATCCACACAAGATCTTACACCGATTTTACAGGCTGGAACGGAATAATAAACTTTGGGAGATTAACAACTCACGAACTAGCAATTGTTTTTCTTTCTTTCTTTTTGCGAGCACGAACTAGCAACTCAAAAGAACTAGGAAAACCTACCCTGAAGGGGCGCACTTTGTAAATTACTGCGAATACTAGGAGACAACTTACCCGCTTTTTTGAGAAACCAGTCTATTTTTTTAGAGTGGGAAATCTGTCTGATTTTGAAGGGTTGTCCACAACAGCATAACAGAATTTTGTTTTTTTGTGATCTCATCGACATTACGTACATTGTTCTTATTTTCCTAGTTTTATTAATTTCTAGGCTATGGCCTATCTTTCCTTTTTTTAAAGATAAAACTAAGGCACTAGGACTGGCTATTGAAAACCACGAAGTATCTAACACCGATTTCACAGACATGAACCAAATAAGTTTGGGAGATTAACAACAACTCTAAAGAATTAAGAAAACCGACCTTGCTAATTACTGTGAATTCTATGGGAGAGCTTTTTGTTTTTGCGAGATACTACGGGAGAACTTAACTTTGTGAAAAATAATCTTGCGAACCTATCTTACTCAAGGCTGTCCTCCGGCACAAGACCGATCCACTAGATAGTGCTGGTTGGATATCATGTCTTCGATCGAGGCCACAGATCTCCCATTGCACCTGCTTGAAAGAATTACAAACCAATTTTCTCGGGAGTTCAAAATTGGGATCGGCGGCTATGGAGAAGTTTACAGGGTATGTTTATGAATTTTCTGTAGATTTTGTGTGGGGCCACGTACTCTACTACTGGCTACTGCTAATATTACATATGTGTTCCATATTAATTCGCACGCGCTACCAGAATAACCACCTATGCCGACGGCCTAGGCCGTCGGCATAGGCCCCAAGGGCCGTCAGCGTACTGCTACCCCGACGGTGGTCGTCGGCGTACCTCCGTCGGTAACTCAGATGTCGGCGTACCCACAGGAGATCGTCGGCATACAAGAACCGTCGGCAACGGCGTATAAGCCGACGGCTTCCGTACAACCGTCGGTATAGAGACCCCGTCGGCAACGTTTTGTGACTGACGGCCATTGACGGTGAAGCCGA
Organism: Hordeum marinum; assembly: GCA_022496015.1. Taxonomy (NCBI): domain Eukaryota; kingdom Viridiplantae; phylum Streptophyta; class Magnoliopsida; order Poales; family Poaceae; genus Hordeum; species Hordeum marinum. The sequence goes on from JAAAWK010000085.1 coordinate 741,971, forward strand.
CCAATCATGCGTCGCCACGTGGCAGCCCCTCGCATCTCCTGGTGACCATCTACGCCGACGGTTATGCCGTCGGGATAGGTCTACCACCTATGTCGACGGCCTAGCCGTCAGCGTAGGCGACCACCAGGAGATGCGTAGAGTGGCCACGTGGCACACTACGAGAATGGTAAATCTATCCCGACGGCATAGGTGGTAAATCTATCCCGACGGCATAACCGTCGGCGTAGATGGTCACCACGAGAATGCTAGGGGCTGCCACGTGGCATAACCTGGTGTCTCGTGCCATCTATGCCAACGGTTATGCCGTCGGGATAGCTACCACAATTTTTTTTCCCTGTTTATTTGTTTGAAATACACAGTTTGTACACAAAATATACACATCATATATATAAAATGCACTGGACACGCAGCATAGGCATAGTTCAACATAGTTCAAGCTTGGCAACATAGTTCAACATAGGCATAGTTCAACATAACGACAAGTTCAACATAATGATAACTTCGACACAGCCAACAACATAATGATAACTTCGACAAAAGCCAACATAACGACACCAGGAGGGAGGTTGGGCGGAATAAGAAACACGGGCGAACAACTGTATGGACTGGACGACATACCATATGGATTCAACCCGTCACCTGTTATCGCAATCCTGACATTCCCTGCCTCGGCTGCTTCCTCGGGGTACTCTATATCGATTGATTTCCATGCTTCAGCTTGCGATGGATGTACGATTTTTTATCATACATTTTTCCTTCCTTGTGCCACTTCATCATTTTGGCAGACTCCTCCGTGATGAAAAGGCGCTACAGTCTTTCTATGAAATGGAGATACCGAAGAATCTTTATGAGGATGTCTAGTTGCTTCTTCTCACCATGCTCATTGACCACCTCAAGGTACCGAGAGGAACCGCACTCCCTACAATACTTGTCACCGGCATACTCATGCCTAAACAAAAGGCAATTCTTCGGGCAAACATCTATTTTCTCATATTTCATAGATAGTGCCTTCATGATTTTCTTCGCAGCGTACATGCTTTTCGGCAGTTCATGACCCTTGGGAAGGCAGTTAGCCGATACTCCTAGAAATGCTTCGAAGCAAGCTTAGGTGCAGCCGTACTCAGCCTTGACTGCCATAATTTGCGAGATGGCATCCAACTGAGAAATTTTGGCACCCGCATAAAGAGGTTTCTTTGACGAGGCCAACACCTCCAAGAAGGCCTTTGCGATTGCCCCCGGTTCCTCCGGATCATTCTCTGAAGGTGTTGTATGTGTCGTCTTGGCAGCAAAGACATCATCTAGCATGTTTCTAACCCCATCTTCCTCATAATTGTTGGAAATATGCCCTAGAGGCAATAATAAATTAGTTATTATCATATTTCCTTGTTCATGATAATCGTTTATTATCCATGCTATAATTGTATTGATCGGAGACTTAAATGCATGTGTGGATACATAGACAAAACCATGTCCCTAGTATGCCTCTAGTAGACTAGCTCGTTGATCAAAAGATGGTTAAGGTTTCCTAGCCATGGACATGAGATGTCATTTGATAACGGGATCACGTCATTAGGAGAATGATGTGGTGGACAAGACCCAAACTACAAACATAGCATATGATCGTGTCAGTTTATTGCTACTGTTTTCTGCATGTCAAGTATATGTTCCTATGACCATGAGATCATGCAACTCATGGATATCGGAGGAGTGCCTTGTGTGTATCAAACGTCGCAACGTAACTGGGTGACTATAAAGGTGCTCTACAGGTATCTCCGAGGGTGTCTGTTGAGGTTCGACCGATAAAGATCTTCGTAGAATATGTAGGAACCAATGTGGACGTCCAGGTCCCTCCATTGGTTATTGACCGTAGAGGTGTGTCGGTCATGTCTACATAGTTCTCGAACCCGTAGGGTCTGCACACTTATGGTTCGGTGACGTTTCGGTAGTGTAGAGTTATGTATGGTGGTGACCGAAGTTTGTTCGGAGTCCCGGATGAGATCCCGGACGTCACGAGGAGCTCCGGAATGGTCCGGAGGTAAAGATTCATATATAGGAAGTCCCAGTTTGCTTTTCGGAAAAGTTTCGGGCTCATCGGTAGTGTACCGGGAGTGCCGGTAGTGTACCGGGAGTGCCGGTAGTGTACCGGGAGGCCTCCGGGAGGGGTATTTCGACCCCAAGAGGTCCATGGGCTGTGGGAGAATAATAACCAGCCCTTAGTGGGCTGGGAAAACAGCCACGAAGGCCCATGGCGCAGGTGAGAAAGTCCTAAAGCAAAAAGTGGAAAATCAGCCAATAGGAGGCAATCCTACTCCAACTAGGATTGGAGGTGAAGTAGGTTTGCTTCCACCTCCTATTTCGGCTGACCCAAAGGCCTTGGCTGCCTATCCTGTCCTCTCCTCCTATATATACTAGTGGATTGGGTGGTTTGTGGACAGAATTTCCGGCCACGTGCTACCCGTTCCACCGGTGCATAGTTTCTCCTCTAGATCGTAGTTCCGCAGTGCTTAGGCGAAGCCCTGCCGGAATTGCTCCACCACCATCACCGGAGCGCCGTCACGCTGCCGGTGCACTCTCTCTCCTCTCCACCTCCTCTTGCTGGATCAAGATGGTGGAGATCGTCATCAAGCTGCACGTGTGCTGAACGCGGAGGTGCCGTCCGTTCGGCGCTAGATCGGAAGAACCGTGATCGAGATCGTGAGACGGTTCGTGATGAGATCGTGGGACGGATCGTGATGAGTTCGCGGGATAGATCATGATCAAGATCGTGAGACGGATCGTGATGAGATCGCGGGACGGATCATGATGGGATCACGGGACGGATCGTGATGAGATCGTAGGACGCTCGGCGATTTGGATTGCGCAGATGTTCGACTACACCAACCATGTTTCTTAACGCTTCCCGCTTAGCGATCTACAAGGGTACGTAGATCCACTCTCCCTCTCGTAGATGCTCATCACCATGGATAGGTTTGCTTGTGCGTAGGAAAAGTTTCGTTTCCGATGCGACGTTCCCCAACACCCACGAGCCAGCTAGGCGCGCCCACCCCCTAGGTGGCTTGTGCCCTCCTCCGTGGCCCTCTGCCTTGGTTCTCAAATCTTCTGGATCCCTCCTGTCGTGCAAAAAATCATCCCGAAGATTTTATTCCGTTTGGACTCCGTTTAATATTCTTATCTAAAAAAGGTTAAAAACACGGAAAAAACCAGAAACTGGCACTAGGCACTGAGTTAATAAGTTAGTCCCAAAAATGATATAAAATAGCATATAGATGCATATAAAACATCCCAAGTTGATAATATAATAGCATGGAACAATCAAAAATTATAGATACGTTGGATACGTATCAGGTGTACTTCGGTGGGTAGCTACGCCGCCAGATCTTTCGCTGGGCCCTCCTACACGTCCGTAAGTGCGGTGGCGGGTGCAAGCACCCGGCATGGGGCTCCGTAGCATGACCCCCATCACGGACGTCGCTGTCGCCGTCACGTCAAGGATGGAAACGGCCACGTCATGCAGTAACGGAGGGAATCTTGCGGTGGGTTGGGCCCGGACCTGGATCCGAAGTGTATCTATGGGCTGGCCTTTCACAGCCAGGTGAAAATATCAATTGGTCATACCTCGTCCGGTGAAAGTCAAAGGGGTAGACCCGTCTGATCGACAATGCTAGGGTTAGACGGGATGGTGTAATTGGGGGGTAGCTATGCCACCAGGTCTTGCGCTGGGCCCTCTTACACGTGTGGAAGTGTGGTGGTAGGTGCAAGCTCCCAGCACGCGGCTCCAGGGTGTGCCCCCCCTCACGGCCGTCGCCGCCGCCGTCGCACGGAGGGTGGAAATGGTCACATTAGGTCGACACGGAGGGAATCTTGCGGTGGGTTAAGCCGGGACCTTGATCCGAAGGGAATCTATGGTTGGGCCCGAACCTTGATCCGAAGTGTACCTAGGGGCTGGGCTATCACATCCATGTGAAAATGTCCATCGGTCAAACCCAGTTCGGCGAAAGTCAAAGGCATAGACCGCCCGGTCAACTCTCGTAGGGTTAGACGGGACGTGTGTACTTTGAGGGGTAGCTATGCCGCCAGGTCTTTCGCTGGGCCCTCCTACACGTCCGGAGGTGCGGTGGCGGGTGCAAGCACCCGGCACGGGGCTCCCTGGTGTCACCCCCCTCACCGACATCGCCGCCGGCATAGCACGGAGGGGGGAACGGCCACGTCGGGCAGTAACGGAGGGAATCTTGTGGTGGGTTGGGTCCGGACCTTGATCCGAAGTGTATCTATGGGCTGGCCTATCACAGCCAGGTGACAATGTCCATCGGTCATACCTCGCTCGGTGAAAGTCAAAGGGGTAGACCTGTCTGGTCGACAATGCTAGGGTTAGACGGGACGGTGTAATTGGTGATGAAAATATGCCCTAGAGGCAATAATAGATTAGTTATTATAATATTTCCTTGTTCATGATAGTCATTTATTATCCATGCTATAATTGAATTGATCGGAGACTTAGATGCATGTGTGGATACATAGACAAAACCATATCCCTAGTATGCCTTTAATAGACTAGCTCGTTTATAAAAAGATGGTTAAGGTTTCCTAGCCATGGACATGAGATGTCATTTGATAACGGTATCGCATCATTAGGAGAATGATGTGATGGACAAGACCCAAACTACAAACGTAGCATATGATCGTCTCACTTTATTGCTACTGTTTTCTACATGTCAAGTATATGTTCCTATGACCATGAGATCGTGCAACTCACGGACATAAGAGGACTGCCTTGTGTGTATCAAACGTCGCAACGTAACTGGGTGACTATAAAGGTGCTCTATAGGTATCTCCAAGGGTGTCTGTTGAGTTTGCATGGATCAAGACTGGGATTTCTTACTCCGTGTGATAGAGAAGTATCTCAGGGCCCACTCGGTAATACAACATCACAATAAGCCTTGCAAGCAATGTGACTAAGTGTTAGTTGTGGGATCTTGTATTACGGAACGAGTAAAGAGACTTTCCGGTAACGAGATTGAACTAGGTATGGAGATACCGATGATCGAATCTCGGGCAAGTAACATACCAAAGAACAAAGGGAACATCATACGGGCTTAACTGAATCCTTGACATAGAGGTTTGACCGATACAGATCTTCGTAGAATATGTAGGAACCAATATGGGCATCTAGGTCCCGCTATTGGTTATTGACCGTAGAAGTGTCTCGGTGATGTGTACATAGTTCTCGAACCCGCAGGGTCTACACACTTAAGGTTTGGTGACGTTTCGGTAGTATAGAGTTATGTATGGTGGTGACCGAAGTTTGTTTGGAGTCCCGGATGAGATCTTGGCTGTCACGAGGAGCTCCGGGTTGGTCCGGAGGTGAGGATTGATATATAAGAAGTCCTATTTTGGTTGCCGGAAAGGTTTCGGGCTCACCGGTAGTGTATCGGGAGTACCGATAGTGTACCGGGAGTGCCGGCAGTGTACTGGGAGACCATCGGGAGGGGTATTTCGACCCAAGAGGCTACATGGGCTGTGTGATAGTGAATACCAGCCCTTAGTGGGCTGGTGGAGGTCCCACACGAGGCCCATGAGGCTAGGAAGAAAAGCCCAAAGAGAAAAAGGTGGAAAAAGGAAAAAATAGGATGAATCCTAGTCCTACTAGGATTGGTGGTGGATTCCACCTCTCCTAATTGTTTTGGTCGACCCAAGACCTGGCTCTTTGAGAGCCAAGCCTCCTCCTCTCTTCCTCTTATATATACTAGAGGTTTTAGGGTTTTTTGCACCTGATTTTCAGCCATGTGCTACCTATTCCTCGAGTACATAGTTTCTCCTCTAGATCGGATTTCTGAAGTGCTTAGGCGAAGCCCTGCCGGCATAGCTCCACCACCATCGCTGGAGCGCCATCACGCTGCCGGAGGACATTTGAACCTCTGCACTCCCTCTTGCTGGAGCAAGAAGGCGAAGATCGTCATCAAGCTGTATGTGTGCTGAACGCGGAGGTGTTGTTCGTTCGGCGCTAGATCGGAAGGACCGTGATCAAGATCGCGAGACGGGTCAGGATGAGATCACGGGATGGATCGTGATGAGTTCGGGGGACAGATCGTGATCAAGATCGTGAGACGGATCATGATGTGATCGTGGGACGGATCGTGATGAGTTCGCGGGACGGATTATGATTGGATCGTGGGACGGATCGTGATGAGATCGCGGGACGCTCGGCGATTTGGATCGCGAAGACGTTCAACTACACCAACCGCGTTTCTTAACGCTTCCCTCTTAGCGATCTACAAGGGTACGTAGATCCACTCTCCCTCTCGTAGATGCTCATCACCATGGATAGATCTGCGACGTTCCCATGCGACGTTCCCCAACAGTGGCATCATGAGCTAGGTATATGTGTAGATGATATCTCGAGTAGAACACAAAAGGTTTGTGGGCGTTGATTCTTAGATTGCTTCCTCCCATGGTCGGATTTTGCTTCAGCGGTATTGTGAGATGAAGCGGCCCGGACCAACATTACTCGTACGCTTACGAGAGACCGGTTCCCTCAACCGCAACCTGTTGCATAGATGGCTTGCGGGTGCCAGTTTCTCTCACTTTAGTTGGATCGGCTTCGACACAGGCGGTCCTTGAGAAGGTTAAAAAGCAACTAGTGTATCACAGTTGTGGTTTTTGCATAGATGATAATTGTTCTTGCTAGATACCCGTAGCATCCACGTAAAACATGCAACAACAATTAGAGTACGTGTAACTTGTTTTTGCAGGGTATGTTGTGATGTGATACGGTGAATTACATGAAGTCATATATCTGATGTATGAGATGATCATGTGATGTATAGAATATCACGACTTGCATGTCGATGAGTACGGCAACAGGGAGGAGCCATAGGGATGTCTTTAATTATTGTATGACCTGCGTGTCAATCATTAAGCGCTATGTAATGCTTTACTTTATCGCTAAATGGTAGCAGTAGTAGTAGAAGCATGATGGGCGCGACAACCCCGATGGTGACACGTTGATGGAGATCAAGATGATGATGATCATGGTGTCGTGTTGGTGACGATGGAGATCATGCCGGTGCTTTCTATGTGGAGATCAAAAGCAAAGGTTCATGGCCATATCATCTCACTTATGATTTGCATGTGATGTTAATCCTTTTATGCACCTTGTTTTGCTTAGGACGACGGTAGCATTATAAGGTGATCCCTCACTTAATTTCAAGATAAATTGTGTTCTCCCCGAGTGTGCACCGTTGCGAAACTTCGTCGTGTCGAGACACCACGTGATGATCGGGTGTGATAGAATCTACGTTCACATACAACGGGTGCAAGGCAGTGTTGCACATGCAGAACACTCGGGTTAAACTTGACGAGCCTAGCATGTACAAACATGGCCTCGGATCACAAGAGACCGAAAGGTCGAACATGAGTCATATAGTAGATATGATCAACATGATGATGTTCACCATTGCAGCCACCTCAACTCTCGTGATGATCGGACTTGAGTTGGTGAACTTGGATCATGTATCAGTCGATTGACCAGAGGGATCTCAATTTGAGTGGTATTTCTTAAGTAATATGATTAATTGAACTCATTATCATGAACATAGTCATTAGTGCCTTTGCAAATTATGTTGTAGATTACTAGCTGGCGTTGTAGCTCCCTTGAATTTTTTATATGTTCCTAGAGAAATAGAGTTGAAAGATGATGGTAACAATATTGTGGACTGGGCCCGTGATCTGAGGATTGTCCTCATTGCTGCACAAAAGGCTTATGTCCTTAATGCACCATTCGGTGCACCAAACACTCTAGCATCGTCTGTAAATGTTGTGAACATCTGACAGGAACATTCTGATGACTACTTGATAGTTTAGTGCATCATGCATTATGGCTCCAAAACATTTTGAACGTGACGGAACATATGAGATGTTTCTAAGAGCTGAAATTAGGATCTCGGGCTCGTGCCCGTGTTGCGAGATATGAGATCTCCAACAAGATTCTTTGCCTGCATGATGAAAGAGAATAGCTCAATCGTTGAGCATGTGCTCAAATTGTCTGGGTACTATAATCGCTTGAATCAAGTGGGAGTTGATCTTCTAGATAAGATAGTGATTGATATAGTTCTCCAAGTCACTGTCAGTAAGCTACTAGAAATTGGTGATGAACTATAAAATTCCAGCGATAGAAATAATGATCCCTGAGCTGTTCACGATGTTTGACACCGCGAAGGTAGAAATGAAGAAGGAGCATCAAGTGTTGATGGTTAGTAAAACCACTAGTTTCGAGAAGGGCAATGGCAAGGAGGGAAACCACAGTTGGTGCTCCAGTGAAGCAACCCAAAGTTGAACCCAAACCCGAGACTAAGCGCTTCTATTATGAGGTGAGCGGTCGCTGAAGCAGAACGACCCTAGATACTTAGTCAATAAGAAGGCCGGCAACATCGACAGAAGTATATTTGATATACGTGTTATTGATGTGTACCTTGCTAGTACTCCTAGTAGCACCTGGGTATTGGATACCGGTTTGGTTGCTAAATGTTAGTAACTCGAAATAAAAGCTACAGAATAAATGGAGAACTAGCTAAGGGTGAGGTGACAATGTGTGTTGGAAATGTTTCCAAGGTTGACGTGATCAACATCGTCCGCTCTCTCTACCTTCGGGATTAGTGACAAACCTAAATAAATATTATTTGGTGTTTTGCGTTGAGCATGAACATGATTAGATTGTGTTTATTGCAACACGGTTATTCATTTAAATTAGAGAATAATGGTTATTCTGTTTACATGAATAATACCTTCAATGGTCATGCACCCAGTGAGAATGGTTTGTTGAAATCTTGATCGTAGTAATACACGTGTTCATAAACATTGATGCCAAAAGATATAAAGTTAATAATGATAGTACCACATACTTGTGGCACTGCCACGAAATGTCACATTTAAATAAAGCGCATGAAGAAAATCCATGAAGATGGATCTTTAGGCTCATTTGACTTAGAATCGGTTGAGACATGCGAACCATGCCTCTTGGGCAAGATGACTAAGGACCACTTTTTCCGGATTGATGGAGCGGGCAAGTGGTTTATTGGAAATGATACATGTTGATGTATGAAATCCAATGAGTCTTGTAGCGTGCGGTGGACATCGTTATTTTCTTACCTTCACTGATGGTTTGAGTAGATATAGTGGATATTTATTTAATGAAACACAAGTATGAATCGTTTGAAAGGTTCAAGCAAATTCAGAGTGAAGTTTAAGATCATCATGACAAGAAGATAAAATGTCTGCAATGTGATCGTGGAGGTGAATATTTGAGTTACGAGTTTGGCATACAACTTTAGACAATGTGAAAGTTGTTTCACAACTCACGCCACCTGGAACACCATAGTGTGATGGTGTGTCCGAACGTCGTAGTCGTGCTCTATTAGATATGGTGCGTGCTATGATGTCTCTTACCGTTTTGCTACTATAATTTTGGGGTTATGCATTAGAGACAACTACATTCACTTTAAATATGGCACCATCTAAATCCGTTGAGATGACATCGTGTGAATTATGGTTTGATAGAAACCTAGGCTGTCATTTCTTAATGTTTGGGGCTGCGACGCTTGTGTGGAAAACGTTTTCACCTAATGAGGTCAAACCCAAAGCGAACAAATGCATCTTCATAGAATAACCTAAGAACAGTTGGGTGAACCTTCTATATTAGATCCAAGTGCAAAGTGTTTGTTGCTAAAACGGATCCTTTCTCAAGGAAAAGTTTCTTTTGAAAGAAATGAGTGGGAGGAAGATAGAACTTAATGAGGTTGTTAAACCTTTGTTCAACATCAGAGTAGGAAGATGTTTCTGTGAAGACTACATTAGTTCAAGAGGAAGTTAATGATGATGATCATGAAGCTTCAGGATCAAGTTACTATCGACAAGGATGATGATCATGAAGCTTCGTAGGTCGACAAGGATTTGTACTGCTCCTGAGCGGTACGACAACCCTGTCTTGAAGGTCATGTTGTTGGACAACGATGAAGCTACGACCTATGGAGAAGCGATGATGGGCCCAGATTCCGACAAATGGTTGGAGGCCATGAAATCCGAGATAGGATCCATGTATGAAAACAAAGTATAGACTTTGGTAGACTTGCTCGTTGGATGGCAGGTCATTGAGTACAAATGGATCTTTAAAATGAAGACAGACTCTATGGTAAATGTCACCATTTGTAAAGCTCGACTTGTTGCAAAGATGTTTGTGGCAAGTTTAAGGAGTTGACTACGATGAGACTTTCTCACTCGTAGCGGTGCTAAAGTTTGTTGGAATTATGTTAGCAGTTGCTGCATTTTTCAATTATGAAATCTGGCATATGGATGTCAAAACATCGTTTCCCTAACGGTTTACTTGAGGAAAGGTTGTATGTGATACAACCAGAAGGTTTTGTCCATCCTAAGGATGTTAAAACGTGAGCAAGCTTCAGTGATCCTTCTATGGACTGAAGCAAGCATCTTGGAGTTGGAATATACACTTTGATGAGCTGATCAAAGTTTTGTAGTTTATACAAAGTTTACGAGAAACTTCTATTTACAATAAAGTCAGTGGGAGCACTATAGAATTTCTGATAATTATATGTGGATGACATATTGTGTATCAGAAATAATGTAGAATTTCTGGAAAGCATAAGCGGTTGTTTGGAAAGTGTTTTTCAAAGAAATACCTGGATAAAGATACCTAATTGTTGAGCATCGAGATCAATAGAGATAGATCAATATGCTTGATGAGACTTTCAATGAGTACATACCTTGACAAGAATTTGAAAGAGTTCAAAATGGATCAGTCAGAGAAATAGTTCTCGCCTGATTTGTAAGGTGTGAATTTGAGTGAGACTCAAAGCTCGACCACGGCAGAAGAAAGAGAAAGGACGAACGTCGTCCCCTATTCCTTAGCCATAGGCTCTGTACAGCATGCCATGTTGTGTACTGCACCTGCGTGTGCCTTACCATGGGTCCATCAAGGGGTGGAAGAGTGACCCAGGTGTGGATCACTTGACAGCGGTCAAGATTATCCTTAGTAGCTAAAATACTAAGGATATGTTTCTCGATTATGGAGGTGATAGAGAGTTTGTCGTAAAGAGTTGCGTCAATGCAAGCTTTAACACCAATCCGGATGACTCGCAGTAGCAATCTAGATACGTATAGTGGAGCAGCCATTTGGAAATAGTACCAAGTGGAGTGCGGTAGCAGTGTTTACGGTTTGACATAGATATTTGCAAAGTACACACGGATCTGAATGTCGCAGACCCGTTAACTATAAGACCTCTCTCACATGCAAAGCATGATCGAGCCCCAGAACTCATTGGGTGTTAGATTCATAACAATGTGAATCACATAGTGATGTGAACTAGATTATTGACTCTAGTGCAAGTGGGAGACTTTTGGAAATATGCCCTAGAGGTAATAATAAATTAGTTATTATCATATTTCCTTGTTCATGATAATCGTTTATTGTCCATGCTATAATTGTATTGATCGGATACTTAGATGCATGTGTGGATACATAGACAAAACCATGTCCCTAGTATGCCTCTAATAGACTAGCTCGTTGATCAAAAGATGGTTAAGGTTCCAAGCCATGGACATGAGATGTCATTTAATAACGGGATACATCATTAGGAGAATGATGTGATGGACAAGACCCAAACTACAAACGTAGCATATGATCGTGTCAGCTTATTGCTACTGTTTTCTGCATGTCAAGTATATGTTCCTATGATCATGAGATCGTGCAACTCACGGACATCGGAGGAGTGCCTTGTGTGTATCAAACGTCGCAACTAACGGGGTGACTATAAAGGTGCTCTACAGGTATCTCCGAGGGTGTCTGTTGAGTTGGCATGGATCAAGACTGGAATTTGTTACTCCGTGTGACGGAGAGGTATCTCAGGGCCCACTCGGTAATACAAAATCACAATAAGCACTGCAAGAAATGTGACTAAGTGTTAGTTGCGGGATCTTGTATTACGGAACGAGTAAAGATACTTGCCGGGAACGAGACTGGACTAGGTATGGAGATACCGATGATCGAGTCTCGGGCAAGTAACATACCGAAGAACAAAGGGAACATCATACGGGATTAACTGAATCCTTGACATAGAGGTTCGATCAATAAAGATCTTCGTAGAATATGTAGGAACCAATATGGGCATCCAGGTCCCGCTATTGGTTATTGACCGTAGAAGTGTCTTGGTCATGTCTACATAGTTCTCGAACCTGCAGGGTCTGCACACTTAAGGTTTGGTGACGTTTCGGTAGTATATAGTTATGTATGGTGGTGCCGAAGGTTGTTTGGAGTCCCGGATGAGATCCTGGACATCACGAGGAGCTCCGAAATGGTCCGTAGGTAAAGAATGATATATAGGAAGTCCTATTTTGGTAGCTAGAAAGGTTTCGGACTCACCGGTAGTGTACCGGGAGTACCGATAGTGTACCGGGAGTGCCGGTAGTGTACCGGGAGACCATCGGGAGGGGTATTTCGACCCAAGAGGCTACATGGGCTGTGGGAGAGTGAATACCAGCCCTTATTGGGCTGGTGGAAGTCCCACACAAGGCCCGTGAGGCTGGGAAGAAAAGCCCAAAGAGAAAAAGGTGGAAAAAGGCAAAAATAGGATGAATCCTAGTCCTACTAGGATTGGAGGTGGATTCCACCTCTCCTACTTGTTTTGGTTGACCCAAGAGCTGGCTCTTTGAGAGCCAAGCCTCCTCCTCTCTTCCTCTTATATATACTAGAGGTTTTAGGGTCTTTTGCACCTGATTTTCAGCCATGCTCTACCCGTTCCTCTAGTGCATAGTTTCTCCTCTAGATCGGATTTCTGCAGTGCTTAGGCGAAGCCCTGCCGGAATAGCTCCACCACCATTTTCGGAGCACCATAATGCTGCCGGAGAACTCTTCTACCTCTCCGCTCCCTCTTGCTGGATCAAGAAAACGGAGATCGTCATCAAGCTGTACGTGTGCTGAACCTGGAGGTGCCGTCCGTTGTGCTCATCACCATGGATAGATCTGTGTGTGCATAGGAAAAAATTTGTTTGCCATGCCGTCAGGTCTTGCGCTGGGCCCTCCTACACATGTGAAAGTGTGGCGGCAGGTGCAAGCTCCCAACACGTGGCTCCGGGGTGTGACCCCCCTCATGGACGTCGATGCGTGTTCAAAAGTATATAGCTTGACAGAGGGGGAGAACGACAAACTCGGCCAAGAGACATGCGTGGTGTCTGTGTGTGTGCTTATGTTTCGATAAGGCACAATTTAATTAATTAAATTTTAATTTTTTAATTATGTTTTCAATAAAATAGAATAAAAATAAAAAAATAAAAAATAGCTATGCCGACGGCTACGCCGTCGGCATAGACATGCCCACGCCACATCACCGATCCGCAGTTGGTGGGGCTGGAGCTATGCCGACGGCTTAGGCCGCTCCCTTATCTGTTCGGCGCCCTCGCTCCTCCACTCGTTCTCTCCCTAGATCCCATGCCCGCCTCCCTCGATCCTGGGCCGCCGTCCTCGATCCCGTGCCGCCGCCACCAGCCGTTGCCGCCACCAGCCGTCGCCGCCGCAGCCATCTGTCCCTCCACACCCGGCCGGCCCACCCCGCCCCGCCTTCCGTGCAATGCCCCCACCGGCCGCACTGCCGCCACACCGCCGCGTCGCCCCGTCCTCCCCCGTCCACCTCCGACCACGGGCTCCTCCCTGCCCCATCCTCCCTCGGCTTCTCCCCGGCCTCCCTCGACCCCGCCCGGCCCCTTGACCCCGACCATGACCGCGGCTCCGGGGGCCCTGGCCTCCCTCGGCTGTTGCTCCCACTCCACTCCCCCGGCCCCTTGACCCCGGCCGTGACCGTGGCTCTGGTTGCCCGAAGGTAATTTTTTAGTTAGTTTTACAAATTTTTGTATGTAGTAAGTTGTACAAATATATAAATAGATAGATGAATAGATTGATGGATGTTTGCTAGATGAATAGATAGATGGATGAAAAGGAAGTGATTAAAAATGTGAAAAAAAATATTAGGTAGACAATTTTTTATGTGTTTCGTGTAATTTTATTAGGTTTTAGATACATACTCACGTGATAGTTAGATAGATGAAATGGCAGAGAATATTTTTTTGGCTTTTTTGATAGATAGACGAATGTTAAAATTTGGATATGATGAGGGGTTATTTGATCATGATGATCTTGCTAAAAAATGGAAGTGTCAATGTTGTGTGTGATGTGATGACCTAAGTTTTTTTCACTCGGCGGAATTTACAGAATTTGTGGTGTTGCATCTTCGTAGAGTGATCGTCGACGTCAGAGTTGTTGGTCCCTAATCGTCCCTCCGCTGTTCGACTAGTTCCTCTACAGCCGAGGGTGAGCTACATATCCACCACCTCCTCATCTGCTCTTTTTATGTCACTAGATTTAATTATCACGTCAAGTCGCGTAACCTAGGCGTCTCCCGTTCGAAAGGGTTGCATCGATAAAGATGCATTCAATTGCATATTTATCATACTAACTCTTTTGGATTGTCTAGCGTTTTCCACGGACAGCCCGAGGGTGTGTAGATTGGGTATGTTCTCCATGCCCTACCCCGTTGCGAGACAGGATTTCTGTGGTGCCTCCCCGTTGTTCTCCGGAGCACATTCTCTCGGATTTTTTCTGAGACGTGTATCTGGAGAACAGCGGTGAGGTGCTGCCAAAATTTGGTCTCGGAACGGGGTAGAGCATGGAGAACGTACTCAATCTACACATCCTAGGGTGGGATTAAGACCTATCTTTACTTATTAGAGATCTAGGTGGATTCAGTGTCGTTTCTCGTCAACCCGGTAGAAAATAAAAATTGTATGTGATTAATTTTAATAAATCCATAATTTTGTTGTGTGGCTCGTGATAAAGCAGAGGATGACAGATAATCAGTGGATGTAGAATGGTTTTATCCGTCGGAATCAAGTGACAACAGAGTGCGTCGAGAAAACAGATGTGTTCTTAAAGGAGATATTCCGTCCTGCAATGATAATTAACCCAGAATGCCCCTGTGCAAAATTTGAAAGATGTCACCGTAGAGCTCAGGGAGAAATGACTTTGCACCTTCGCACGTTTGGATATATGCAAGACTTTAACATGCCCATAAATTTTGCCGAGCGGGACCGTGGTAGATAGGAGGTGATGCGACAACGCATTGGTGGTTATTGTTGGGGAACGTCGCATGGGAAACAAAACTTTTCCTACGCACACGCAAACCTATCCATGGTGATGAGCATCTACGAGAGGGAGAGTGGATCTACGTACCCTTCTAGATCGCTAAGAGGGAAGCATTAAGAAACGCGGTTGGTGTAGTCAAACATCTTCGCGATCCAAATTGCCAAGCGTCCCACAGCCCGTGGACCTCTTGGGGTCGAAATACCCCTCCCGGAGGCCTCCCGGTACACTACCAGCACTCCCGGTACACTACCGATGAGCCCAAAACTTTTCCGGAAACCAAACTGGGACTTCCTATATATGAATCTTTACCTCCAGACCATTCCGGAGCTCCACGTGACGTCCGGGATCTCATTCGGGACTCCGAACAAACTTCGGTCACCACCATACATAACTCTACAGTACCGAAACATCACTGAACCTTAAGTGTGCAGACCCTGCGGGTTCGAGAACTATGTAGACATGACCGAGACACCTCTACGGTCAATAACCAATGGCGGGACCTGGACGTCCACATTGGTTCCTACATATTCTACGAAGATGTTTATCGGTCGAACCTCTATGTCAAGGATTCAGTTAACCCCGTACGATGTTCCCTTTGTTCTTCGGTATGTTACTTGCCCGAGATTCGATCGTCGGTATCTCCATACCTAGTTCAACCTCGTTACTGGCAAGTCTCTTTACTCGTTCCGTCATACAAGATCCCGCAACTAACAATTAGTCACATTGCTTGCAAGGCTCATTGTGATGTTGTATTACCGAGTGGGCCCTGAGATACCTCTCCGTCACACGGAGTAACAAATCCCAGTCTCGATCCATGCCAACTCAACAGACACCCTCGGAGATACCTGTAGAGCACCTTTATAGTCACCCAGTTACGTTGCGACGTTTGATACACACAAGGCACTCCTCCGATATCCGTGAGTTGCATGATCTCATGGTCATAGGAACATATACTTGACATGCAGAAAACAGTAGCAATAAACTGACACGATCATATGCTATGTTTGTAGTTTGGGTCTTGTCCACCACATCATTCTCCTAATGATGTGATCCCGTTGTCAAAGGACATCTCATGTCCATGGGTAGGAAACCTTAACCATCTTTTGATCAACGAGCTAGTCTACTAGAGGCATACTAGGGACATGGTTTTGTCTATGTATCCACACATGCATTTAAGTCTCCGATCAATACAATTATAGCATGGATAATAAACGATTATCATGAACAAGGAAATATGACAATAACTAATTTATAATTGCATCTAGGGCATATTTCCAACAGTCTCCCATTTGCACTAGAGTCAATAATCTAGTTCACATCACCATGTGATTCGCATTGTTATGAATCTAACACCCAATGAGTTCTGGGGCTCGATAATGCTTTGCATGTGAGAGAGGTCTTATAGTCAACGGGTCTGCGATATTCAGATCCGTGTGTACTTTGCAAATTTCTATGTCAAACCAAAAACACTGCTACCACACTCCACTTGGTACTATTCCAAATGGCTGCTCCACTATACGTATACAGATTGCTACTACGAGTCATCCGGATTGGTGTTAAAGCTTGCATCGACGTAACTCTTTACGACGAACTCTTTATCACCTCCATAATCAAGAAACATCTCCTTAGTCTTTTAGTTACTATGGACAATATTGCCGCAGTCCAGTGCTCCATTCCAGGATCACTTTGAAACCTTCCAGCCATACTTATCGCAAGGCTGACATTGGGTCTTGTGCACAGCATTGCATACATGATAGAGCCTATGGCTGAAGCATAGGTGATGACACTCATCTTCTTTCTATCTTCTGCAGTCACTGGGCATTGAGTCATACTCAATTTTATACCTTACAAATCAGGCGAGAACTCTTTCTCTGACTGATCCATTTTGAACTCTTTCAAAATCTTGTCAAGGTACGTGCTCATTGAAAGTCTCATCAAGTATATTGATCCATCTCTATAGATCTTGATGCTCAACAATTAGGTAGCTTTATCCAGGTCTTCCTTTGAAAAATCACTTTTCAAACAACCATTTATACTTCCCAGAAATCCTACATTATTTCCGATCAACAATATGTCATCCACATATACTTATCAGAAATTCTATAGTGCTCCCACTCACTTTATTGTAAATACAAGTTTCTCATAAACCTTGTATAAACATTAAAACTTTGATCACCTCATCAAAGCGTATATTCCAACTCCGGGATGCTTGCTTCAGTCCATAGAAGGATCACTAAAGCTTGCACAACTTTTAGCATCCTTAGGACTAACGAAACCATCCGGTTGTATCACCTACAACCTTTCCTCAAGTAAACAGTTAAGGAAACGATGTTTTGACATCCATCTGCCAGGTTTCATAATTGAAAAACCCAGCAACTGCTAACATAATTCCAACAGACTTTAGCACCACTACGAGTGAGAAAGTCTCATCATAGTCAACTCCTTGAACTTGTCACAAACATCTTTGCAACAAGTCAAGCTTTACAAATAGTGACATTCACCATCAGTGTTTGTCTTCATTTTAAAGATCCATTTGTACTCAACGACCTGCCGTCCAACGAGCAAGTCTACCAAAGTATACACTTGGTTTTCATACATGGATCCTATCTCGGATTTCATGGCCTCCAACCATTTGTCGGAATCCGGGCCCATCATCGCTTCTCCATAGCTCGTAGGTTCATCGTTGTCCAACAACATGATCTCCAAGACAGATTTGTCGTACCACTTAGGTGCAGTACACATCCTTGTTGGCCTACGAAGTTCAATAGTAACTTGATCCTGAAGCTTCATGATCATCATCATTAATTTCCTCTTCAACTAACGTAGGCTTCACAAAAACATCTTTCTACGCTGTGCTACTCTCTCGTTGAACAAAGGTTTAACAACCTCATCAAGTTCTATATTCCTCCCACTCAATTCTTTCGCGAGAAACATTTCCTCAAGGAAGGATCCGTTTAAACAACAAACACTTTGCACTAGGATCTGAGATTGAAGGTTCACCCAATTGATCTTAGGGTATTCTATGAAGATGCGTTTGTCCGCCTTAGGTTCGACCTCATTAGGTGAAAACGTTTTCCACACAAGTGTCACAGCCCCAAATATTAAGAAATGATAGCTTAGGTTTCTATCAAACCATAATTCACACGGTGTCATCTCAACGGACTTAGATGATGCCCTATTTAAAGTGAATGTTGTTGTCTCTAATGCATAACCCCAAAATTATAGTAGTAAAACAATAAGAGACATCACAGTATGCACTATATCAATAGAGCATGACTATAATGTTCGGACACACCATCACACTATGGTGTTCCAGGTGGCGTTAGTTGTGAAACAAATTTAACATTGTCTTAAGTTGTATGCCAAACTCGTAACTCAGATATTCACCTCCACGATCATATCGCGGTTATTTTTATCTTCCTGTCACGATGATCTTAAACTTCACTCTGAATTTGCTCGAACCTTTCAAACGATTCAGACTTGTGTTTCATTAAGTAAATATACACTATATTTACTCAAAACATCAGTGAAGGTAAGAAAATAACGATATCCACTGCACGCTATAAGACTCACTGGATTGCATACATCAACATGTATCATTTTCAATGAATCACTTGCCCGCTCCATCCAACGGGGTCCTTTAGTCATCTTGCCCAAGAGGCATGGTTTGCATGTCTCAACCGATTCGAAATCGAATGAGTCTAAAGATCCATCAGCATGGAGTTTCTTCATGCGCTTTATACCAATATGACATTCTACGGCAGTGCCACAAATATGTGGTACTATCATTATTAACTTTGTATCTTTTGACATCAATGTTATGAACATGTGTATTACTACAATAAAGATTTCAACAAACCATTCTCACTGGGTGCATGAACATTGAAGGTATTATTCATGCAAACAGAATAACCATTATTCTCTAATTCAAATGAATAACCGTATTGCAACAAACATGATCTAATCATGTCCATGCTCAACACGAAACACCAAATAACATTTATTCAGGTTCGTCACTAATCCTGAAGGTAGAGAGAGCGTGCGATGTTGATCACATCAACCTTGGAAACACTTCCAACACATATCGTCACCTCACCCTTAGCTAGTTCTCCATTTATTCTATAGCTTTTATTTCGAGTTACTAACATTTAGCAACCGAACCGGTATCCAATACCCAGGTGCTACTAGGAGTACTAGCAAGGTACACATCAATAACTCGTATATCAAATATACTTCTGTCGATTTTGCCAGCCTTCTTATCTACCAAGTATCTAGGGTTGTTCCACTTCAGCGACCGTTCACCTCATAACAGAAGCACTTAGTCTCGGGTTTGAGTTCAACTTTGGGTTGCTTCACTGGAGCAGCAACTGACTTGCTATCCATGAAGTTTCCCTCCTCGCTCTTGCCCTTCTCGAAACTAGTGGTTCGGTTAACCATCAACACTTGACGCTCCTTCTTGATTTCTACCTTCGCGGTGTCAAAACATCGCGAACAGCTCAGGAATCATTATTTCTATCCCTGGCAATTTATAGTTCATCACTAAGTTCTAGTAGCTTAGTGACAGTGACTTGGAGAACTATGTCAATCACTATCTTATCTGGAAGATCAACTCCCACTTGATTCAAGCGATTGTAGCACCCAGACAATCTGAGTACATGCTCAACGATTGAGGTCTTCTCTTTCATCTTGCAGGCAAAGAATCTTGTTGGAGATCTCATATCTCGCAACACGGGCACGAGCCTGAGATCCTAATTTCAGCTCTTAGGAACATCTCATATGTTCCGTGACGTTCAAAACGTTTTTGGAGCCTCAATTCTAAGCCGTAACACATGACGCACTAAACTATCAAGTAGTCATCAGGACGTGCCTATCAGATGTTCACAACATCTACAGACGACGCTAGAGGGGCTGGCGCACCGAGCGATGCATTAAGGACATAAGCCTTCTGTGCAGCAATGAGGACAATCCTCAGATCACGGACCCAGTCCGCAATATTACTACCATCATCTTTCAATTCTATTTCTCTAGGAACAAATAAAAAATACAAGGGAGCTACAGCGTGAGCTAGTAATCTACAACATAATTTGCAAAGACACTTTGACTATGTTCATGATAATGAGTTCAATTAATCATATTATATAAGAACTCCCACTCAAGTTGACATCCCTCCGATCATTCGAGTGATACATGATCCAAATTCACCAACTCAAGTCCGATCATCACGTGAGTTGAGGTGGCTACAATGGTGAACATCATCATGTTGATCATATCTACTATATGACTCATGTTCGACCTTTCGGTCTCTTGTGTTCCGAGGCCATGTCTGTACATGCTAGGCTCGTCAAGTTTAACCCGAGTGTTCTGCACGTGCAAATATGGCTTGCACCCATTGTATGTGAACGTAGAGTCTATCACACCCGATCATCACGTGGTGTCTCAACACAACAAACTTTCGCAACGGTGCACACTCGGGCAGAACACAATTTATCTTGAAATTAAGTGAGGGATCACCTTATAATGCTACCATCGTCCTAAGCAAAACAAGGTGCATAAAAAGGATTAACATCACATGCAAATCATAAGTGACATGATATGGCCATGAACTTGTGCTTTTGATCTCCATCTAGAAAGCACCGGCATGATCTCCATCGTCACCGGCATGACACCATGATCTCCATCATCTAGATCTCCATCAACGTGTCGCCATCGGGGTTGTCACGCCCTGCATGCTTCTACTACTATTGCTACCGTAGCGATAAAGTAAAGCATTACATAGGGCTTAATGATTGACACGCAGGTCATACAATAATTAAAGACAACCCTATGGCTCCTGCCGGTTGCCATACTCATCGACATGCAAGTCGTGATAACCTATAGATCACATGATCATCTCATACATCACATATATCACATCATGTAATTGGCCATATCATATCACAACATACCCTGCAAAAACAAGTTAGACATCCTCTAATTGTTGTTGCAAGTTTTACGTGGCTGCTATGGGTATCTAGCAAGAACGATTCTCACCTACGCATAAACCACAACGGTGATACATAGATTGCTTTTCAACCTTCTCAAGTACTGCCTTTGTCGGATCCGATCCAACTAAAGTAAGAGAAACTGTCACCCGCAAGCCATCCAAGCAACAAGTTGCGTCGAGGGAACCGGTCTCTCGTAAGCGACGAGTAATGTTGGTCCGGGCCGCTTCATCTTACAATCCCGCTGAACCAAAATCCGACCAAGGGAGGAAGCAATCTAAGCATCAACGCCCACAAACCTTTTGTGGTCTACTCAAGATCTCATCGATACATCAACCTAGCTCACGATGCCACTGTTGGGGAACGTCGCATGGGAAACGAAACTTTTCCTACGCACACGCAAACCTATCCATGGTGATGAGCATCTACGAGAGGGAGAGTGGATCTACGTACCCTGTTAGATCGCTAAGCGGGAAGCGTTAAGAAGCACGGTTGGTGTAGTCGAACATCTTCGCGATCCAAATCGCCGAGCGTCCCGCGATCTCATCACGATCCGTCCCGCGATCCCATCATGATCCGTCCCGCGATCTCATCAGGATCCGTCTCATGATCTTGATCACGATCTGTCCCGCGAACTCATCACGATCCGTCCCACGATCTCATCACGAACCGTCTCGCGATCTCGATCACGGTTCTTCCGATCTAGCGCCGAACGGACGGCACCTCCGCGTTCAGCACATGTGCAGCTTGATGACGATCTCCACCATCTTGATCCAGCAATAGGAGGTGGAGAGGAGAGAGAGTTCACCGGAGGTGGAGCAATTCCGGCAGGGCTTCGCCTAAGCACTGCGGAACTATGATCTAGAGGAGAAACTATGCACTGGTGGAACGGGTAGCACGTGGCCGGAAATTCTGTCCAAAAACCACCCAATCCACTAGTATATATGGGAGGAGAGGAGAGGATAGGCAGCCAAGGCCTTTGGGTCGCCCAAACTAGGAGGTGGAAGCAATCCTACTTCACCTCCAATCCTAGTTGGAGTAGGATTGCCTCCTATTGGCTGATTTTCCACTTTTTGCTTTAGGACTTTCTCTCCTGCGCCATGGGCCTTTGTGGCTCACAGCCCATGGACCTCTTGGGGTCGAAATACCCCTCCCGGAGGCCTCCCGGTACACTACCGGCACTCCCGGTACACTACCGGCACTCCCGGTACACTACCGATGAGCCCGAAACTTTTCCGGAAACCAAAGTGGGACTTCCTATATATGAATCTTTACCTCGTGACGTCCGGGATCTCATCTGGGACTCCGAACAAACTTCGGTCACCACCATACATAACTCTACACTACCGAAACGTCACCGAACCTTAAGTGTGCAGACCCTGCGGGTTCGAGAACTATGTAGACATGACCGAGACACCTCTATGGTCAATAACCAATGACGGGACCTGGCCGTCCACATTGGTTCCTACATATTCTACGAAGATCTTTATCGGTCGAACCTCTATGTCAAGGATTCAGTTAATCCCGTACGATGTTCCCTTTGTTCTTCGGTATGTTTCTTGCCCGAGATTCGATCGTCGGTATCTCCATACCTAGTTCAACCTCGTTTCTGGCAAGTCTCTTTACTCGTTCCGTAATACAAGATCCCACAACTAACAATTAGTCACATTGCTTGCAAGGCTCATTGTGATGTTATATTACCGAGTGGGCCCTGAGATACCTCTCCGTCACACGGAGTAACAAATCCCAGTCTCGATCCATGCCAACTCAACAGACACCCTCGGAGATACCTATAGAGCACCTTTATAGTCACCCAGTTACGTTGCAACGTTTGATACACACAAGGCACTCCTTCGATATCCGTGAGTTGCATGATCTCATGGTCATAGGAAGATATACTTGACATGCAGAAAACAGTAGCAATAAACTGACACGATCATATGCTATGTTTGTAGTTTGGGTCTTGTCCACCAAATCATTCTCCTAATGATGTGATCCCGTTATCAAATGACATCTCATGTCCATGGCTAGGAAACCTTAACCATCTTTTGATCAACGAGCTGGTCTACTAGAGGCATACTAGGGACATGGTTTTGTCTATGTATCCACACATGCATTTAAGTCTCCGATCAATACAATTATAGCATGGATAATAAACGATTATCATGAACAAGGAAATATGATAATAACTAATTTATTATTGCCTCTAGGGCATATTTCCAACAGTGGGCCCCTCATGCCTATTTTGCCCTACCTCTTTCGCCTATAAATTCCCTAAAATCCCAGAATCAACCGAGAGAGCCACGAAAATACTTTTCCACCTCCGCAAGCTTCTGTTTCCACAAGATCCCATCTGGGGACTGTTTTGTTGCCCTGCCGGAGGGTTATTCGGACACAGAGGGCTTCTTCATCAACACCATTTCCTCTCCGATGAAGCGTGAGTAGTTCACCACACACCTTCGGGTCCATAGCTAGTAGCTAGATGGCTTCTTCTCTCTCTTGGATCTTCAATACAAAGTTCTCCATGATCTTCATGGAGATCTATCCGATGTAACTTTCTTTTGCGGTGTGTTTGTCGAGATCCGATGAATTGTGGATTTATGATCAGATTATCTATGAATATTATTTGAGTCTCCTCTGATTTCTGTTGGCAATATGCCATAGAGGCAATAATAAATTAGTTATTATCATATTTCCTTGTTCATGCTAATCGTTTATTATCCATGCTATAATTGTATTGATCGGAAACTCGGATGCATGTGTGGATACATAGACAAAACCATGTCCGTAGTATGCCTCTAATGGACTAGCTTGTTGATCAAAAGATGGTTAAGATTTCCTAGCCATGGACATTAGATGTCCTTTGATAACAGGATCACATCATTAGAAAAATGATGCGATGGACAAGACCCAAACTACAAACGTAGCATATGATCGTGTCAGTTTATTGCTACTGTTTTATGCATGTCAAGTATATGTTCCTATGACCATGAGATCATGCAACTCACGGACATCGGAGGAGTGCCTTGTGTGTATCAAACGTCGCAATGTAACTGGGTGACTATAAAAGTGCTCTACAGGTATCTCCGAGGGTGTCTGTTGAGTTGGCATGGAACAAGACTGGGATTTGTTCCTCCGTGTGACGGAGAGGTATCTCAGGTCCCACTCGGTAATACAATATCACAATGAGCCTTGCAAGCAATGTGACTAAGTGTTAGTCACGGGATCTTGTATTACAAAACGAGTAGAGAGACTTGCCGGTAACGAGGTTGAACTAGGTATGGAGATACCGACGATCGAATCTCGGGCAAGTAACATACCGAAGAACAAAGGGAACATCATACGGGATTAACTGAATCCTTGACATAGAGGTTCAACCGAATAAAAAAAAGATCTTCATAGAATTATGTAGGAACCAATATGGGCATGCAGTTCCCGCTATTGGTTATTGACCGTAGAGGTGTCTCGGTCATGTCTACATAGTTCTCGAACCCGCAGGGTCTGCACACTTAAGGTTTGGTGACGTTTCGGTAGTATATAGATATGTATGGTGGTCACCGAAGGTTGTTTGGAGTCCCGGATGAGATGCCAGACGTAACGAGGAGCTCCGGAATGGTCTCGAGGTAAAGATTGATATATAGGAAGTCCTATTTCGCTCGCTGGAAAAGTTTTGGGCTCACTGGTAGTGTACGGGAGTGCCGGTACTGTACCGGGAGACCATCGGGAGGGGTATTTCGACCCAAGAGGCTACATGGGCTGTAGGAGAGTGAATACCAGCCCTTAGTGGGCTGGTGGAAGTCCCACAAAAGGCCCATGAGGCTAGGAAGAAAAGCCCAAAGAGAAAGAGGTGGAAAAAGGCAAAAATAGGATGAATCCTAGTCCTACTAGGATTGGAGGTGGATTCCACCTCTCCTACTTGGTTTGGCCGACCCAAGATCTGGATCTTTGAGAGCCAAGCCTCCTCCTCTATTCCTCTTATATATACTATAGGTTTTAGGGTTTTTTGCACCTGATTTTCAGCCACGTGCTACCAGTTCCTCTAGTGCATAGTTTCTCCTCTAGATCGGATTTCTGCTGTGCTTAGGCGAAGCCCTGCCGGAATAGCTCCACCACCATCACTGGAGCGCCGTCACGCTGCCGAAGAACTCTTCTACCACTCCGCTCCCTCTTGTTGGATCAAGAAGGTGGGGATCGTCATCAAGCTGTACGTGTGCTGAACGCGGAGGTGCCGTCCGTTCGGCGCTAGATTGGAAGGACCGTGATCAAGATCACGAGACGGATCGTGATGAGATCGGGGGACATATCGTGATGAGATCGCAGGACGGATCATGACGAGTTCGCGAGACGGATCGTGATCAATATCGTGGGACAGATCGTGATAAGATCGTGGGATGCTCGGCGATTTGGATCGCAAAGACATTCGACTACACCAACCGTGTTTCTTAATCCTTCCCGCTTAGCGATCTACAAGGGTATGTGGATCCACTTTTCCTCTCGTAGATGCTCATCACCCTGGATAGATCTTGCATGTGCGTAGGAAATTTTTGTTCCCATGCAACGTGCCCCAACAGTGGCATCATGAGCTAGGTCTATGTGTAGATGAGATCTCGAGTAGGACACAAAGAGTTTGTGGGCGTTGATGCTTAGATTGCTTCCTACCTTGGTCGTGTTTTGGTTCAGCGGTATTGTGAGATGAAGCGGCCCGGGCCAACATTACTCGTAGGCTTACGAGAGACCGGTTCCCTCGACCGCAACTTGTTGCATAGATGGCTTGCAGGTGCCAATTTGTCTCACTTTAGTTGTATCAGATTCGACAAAGGCGGTCCTTGAGAAGGTTGAAAAGCAACTAGTGTATCACCGTTGTGGTTTTTGCGTAGATGAGAACCATTCTTGCTAGATACCCGTAGCATCCATGTAAAACATGCAACAACAATTAGAGGACGTCTAACTTGTTTTTGCAAGGTATGTTGTGATGTGATATGGACAATTACATGATGTGATATATGTCATGTATGAGATGATCATGTGATGTATAGATTATCACGACTTGCATGTCGATGAGTACGGCAACCGGCAGGAGCCATAGTGTTGTCTTTAATTATTGTATGACCTGCTGTCAATCATTAAGCGCTATGTAATGCTTTACTTTATCGCTAAACGGTAGAAATGGTAGTACAAGCATGATGGGCGCGACAACCCCGATGGCGACACGTTGATGGAGATCAAGATTATGGAGATCATGGTGTCGTGCCGGTGACGATGGAGATCATGCCGGTGCTTTCAAGATGGAGATCAAAAGCACAAGTTCATGGCCATATCATGTCACTTATGATTTGCATGTTATGTTAATCCTTTTATGCACCTTGTTTTTCTTAGGATGATGGTAGCATTATAAGGTGATCCCTCACTAATTTCAAGATAAATTGTGTTCTCCCCGAGTGTGCACCATTGCGAAAGTTTGTCATGTCGAGGCACCACGTGATGATCGGGTGTGATAGACTCTACGTTCACATACAAAGGGTGCAAGCTAGTGTTGCACATGCAGAACACTCGGGTCAAACTTGACGAGCCTAGCATGTACAGACATGGCCTCGGAACACAAGAGACCTAAAGGTCGAACAAGCTAGTGTTCACCATTGAAACCACCTCAACTCACGTGATGATCGGACTTGAGTTGGTGAATTTGAATCATGTATCACTCGAATGACCAGAGGGATGTCAATTTGAGTGGGAGTTCGTTAGTAATATGATTAATTGAACTCAGTATCATGAACTTAGTCAGTAATGCCTTTGCAAATTATGTTGTAGATTACTTGCTCGCATTGTAGCTCCCTTGAGTTTTTTATATAGTCCTAGAGAAACAGAGTTGAAAGATGATGGTAGCAATATTGCGGAGTGGGTCCGTGATCTGAGGATTGTCCTCATTGCTGCACACTCGACTTATGTCCTTAATGCACCGCTCGGTGCGCCAACCCCTCTAGCGTCATCTGTAGATGTTGTGAACATCTGACAGGCACGTTCTGATGACTACTTGATAGTTTAGTGCGTCATACATAACGGCTTAGAATTGAGGATCCAAAACGTTTTGAACATCACGGAACATATGAGATGTTCTAGGAGCTGAAATTAGGATCTCAGGCTCATGCCCGTGTTGCGAGATATGAGATCTCCAACAAGATTCTTTGCCTGTGAAATGAAAGAGAATAGCTCAATCGTTGAGCATGTGCTCAGATTGTCTGGGTGCTACAATCGCTTGAATCGATTGGGAGTTGATCTTCCAGATAAGATAGTGAGTGATATAGTTCTCCAAGTCACTGTCACTAAGCTACTAGAACTTGGTAATGAAGTATAAAATGCCAGGGATAGAATTAATGATCCCTAAGCTATTCACGATGTTTGACACTGCGAAGGTAGAAATCAAGAACAAGCATCAAGTGTTGATGGTTAGTCAAACCACTAGTTTCGAGAAGGGCAAGAGCAAGGAGGGAAACTTCATGGATAGCAAGTCTATTGCTGCTCCAGTGAAGCAACTCAAAGTTGAACCCAAACCCGAGAGTAAGTGCTTCGATTATGAGGAGGGCGGTCGCCGAAGCGGAACAATCCTAGATACTTGGTAGATAAGAAGGCTGGCAACATCGACAGAAGTATATTTGATATACGTGTTATTGATGTGTACCTTGCTAGTACTCCTAGTAGCACCTGGGTATTGGATACCGGTTCGGTTGCTAGATCTGAGTAACTCGAAATAAAAGCTACGGAATAAACGGAGAACTAGCTATGGATGAGGTGATGATGTGTGTTGGAAATGTTTCCAAGGTTGATGTGATCAACATCGCACGCTCTCTCTACCTTCGGGATTAGTGACAAACCTACATAAATGTTATTTGGTGTTTTGCGTTGAGCATGAACATGATTAGATCGTTTTTATTGCAACACGGTTATTCATTTAAATTAGAGAATAATGGTTATTCTGTTTACATGAATGATACCTTCAATGGTCATGCACCCAGTGAGAATGGTTTGTCGAAATCTTGATCATAGTAATACACATGTTCATAAACATTGATGCCAAAAGATACAAAGTTAATAATGATAGAACCACATACTTGTTGCACTACCGCTAAATGTCATATTGGTATAAAGCGCATGAAGAAACTCCATGCCTATGGATCTTTGGACTCATTCGATTTCGAATCGGTTGAGACATGCGAACCATGCCTCTTGGGCAAGATGACAAAGGACCCCTTTTTCCAGATGTATGGAGCGGGAAAGTGGTTCATTGGAAATGATACATGTTGATGTATGCAATCCAATGAGTCTTGTAGCGTGCGGTGGATGTCGTTAATTTCTTACCTTCACTGATGATTTGAGTAGATATAGTGGATATTTACTTAATGAAACACAAGTCTGAATCGTTTGAAAGGTTCAAGAAAATTAAGAGTAAAGTTCAAGATCATCGTGACAAGAAGATACAAATGTCTGCGATATGATCGTGGAGGTGAATATCCGAGTTCCGAGTTTGGCATACAACTTTAGACAATGTGAAAGTTGTTTCACAACTAACGCCACCTGGAACACCATAGTGTGATGGTGTGTCCGAACGTTATAGTCATGCTCTATTGGATATGGTGCATGGTACGATGTCTCTTATCGTTTTACTACTATAATTTTGGAGTTATGCATTAGAGACAACTATATTCACTTTAAATAGGGCACCATATAAATCCGTTGAGATGACACCGTGTGACTTGTGGTTTGATAGAAACCTAAGCTATTATTTCTTAATGTTTGGGGCTGCGACGCTTTTGTGTAAAATGTTTTCACCTAATAAGCTTGAACCCAAAGCGGACAAATGCATCTTCATAGAATACCCTAAGAACAATCGGGTATACCTTCTATCTCAGATCCAAGTGAAAAGTGTTTGTTCCTAAAAACGGGTCGTTTCTAGAGAAAAAGTTTGTCTCGAAAGAATTGAGTGGGAGGAAGATAGAATTTGATGAGGTTATTGAACCTTTGTTCAACATGATAGTAGCGCAGCGCAGGAAGATGTTTCTGTGAAGCCTACGTTAGTTGAAGAGGAAGTTAATGATGATGATCATGAAGCTTCGGATCAAGTTACTATCAAACCTCGAAGGTCGACAAGGATGTGTACTGCTCCTGAGCGGTACGACAACCTTGTGTTGGAGGTCATGTTGTTGGACAACGATGAACCTACGAGCTATGGAGAAGCGATGATGGGCCCGGATTCCGACAAATGGTTGGAGGCCATGAAATCCGAGAAAGGATCCATGTATGAAAACCAAGTATAGACTTTGGTAGACTTACTCATTGGACGGCAGGTCGTCGACTACAAATGGACCTTTGAGATGAAGACGGACGCTGATGGTAAATGTCATCATTTATCAAGCTCGACTTGTTGCAAAGAAGTTTACGACAAGTTCAAATAGTTGACTGCGATGAGACTTTCTCACTCGTAGCGATGCTAAAGTCTATTGGAATTATGTTAGCTGTTGTTGCATTTTTCAATTATGAAATCTGGCAGATGGATGACACAACATCGTTTCCTTAACAGTTTACTTGAGGAAAAGTTGTATGTGATACAACCAGAAGGTTTTGTCAGTCCTAAGGATGCTAAAAGGTGAGCAAGCTTCAGTGATCCTTCTGTGGACTGAAGCAAGCATCTCGGAGTTGGAATATACAATTTGATGAGGTGATCAAAGTTTTTGAGTCCATACAAAGTTTATGAGAAACTTGTATTTACAATAAAGTGAGTGGGAGCACTATAGAGTGTGTGATAAGCATATGTGGTTGACATATTGCTGATCGAAAATGATGTAGAATTTCTCGAAAGCATAAAGGGTTGTTTGAAAGGAGTTTTTCAAAGGAAGACCTAGATAAAGCTACTTAATTGTTGAGCATCAAGATCTATAGAGATAGATCAAGATGCTTGATGAGACTTTCAATGAGTACATACCTTGACAAGATTTTGAAAGAGTTCAAAATGGATCAGTGAGAGAAAGAGTTCTCACCTGATTTGTAAGGTGTGAAGTTGAGTGAGACTCAAAGCTCGACCACGGCAGAAGAAAGAGAAAGGACGAACGTCGTTCCATATGCCTTAGCCATAGGCTCTGTACAGTATGCTATGATGTGTACTGCACCTGTGTGTGCCTTGCCATGAATCCGTCAAGGGGTACAAGAGTGACCTAGGAGTAGATCACTGGACATCGGTCAAGATTATGCTTAGTAACTAAATGACTAAGGAGATATTTCTCGATTATGAAGGTGATAAAGAGTTCGTCGTAAAGAGTTACGTCGATGCAAGCTTGAACACCAATCCAGATGACTCGGAGTAGCATTCTGGATACGTATAGTGGAGCAGCCATTTGGAATAGTACCAAGTGGAGTGTGGTAGCAGTGTTTACGGTTTGACATAGAAATTTGCAAAGTACACACGGATCTGAATGCCTCAAATCCGTTGACTGTAAGACCTCTCTCACATGCAAAGAATGATCAAGCCCCATAACTCATTGGTTGTTAGATTCATAACAATGCGAATCACATAGTGATGTGAACTAGATTATTGACTCTAGTGCAAGTGGGAGACTGTTGGAAATATGCCCTAGAGGCAAAAATAAATTAGTTATTATCATATTTCCTTGTTCATGATAATCGTTTATTATCCATGCTATAATTCTATTGATCGGAAACTCGGATGCATGTGTGGGTACATAGAGAAAACCATGTCCCTAGTATGCCTCTAATAGACTAGCTCGTTGATCAAAAGATGGTTAAGGTTTCCAAGCCATGGACATTACATGTCATTTGATAATGGGATCACATCATTAGGAGAATGATGTGATGGACAAGACCAAAACTACAAACGTAGCATATGATCATGTCAGTTTATTGCTACTGTTTTCTGCATGTCAAGTATACGTTCCTATGACCATGAGATCATGCAACTCACGGACATCGGAGGAGTGCCTTGTGTGTATCAAACGTCGCAACGTAACTGGGTGACTATAAAGGTGCTCTACAGGTATCTTCGAGGGTGTCTGTTGAGTTGGCATGGATCAAGACTGGGATTGGTTACTCCGTGTGACGGAGAGGTATCTCAGGGCCCACTTGGTAAACAACATCACTATGAGCCTTGCAAGCAATGTGACTAAGTGTTAGTCATGGGATCTTGTATTACGGAATGAGTAAAGAGACTTGCTGGTAACGAGGTTGAACTAGGTATGGAGATACCGACGATCGAATCTGGGGCAAGTAACATACCGAAGAACAAAGGGAACATCATACGGGATTAACTGAATCCTTGACATAGAGTTTCGACCGATAAAGATCTTCATAGAATATGTAGGAACCAATATGGTCATCCAAGTGCCGCTATTGGTTATTTACCATAGAGGTGTCTCGGTCATGTCTACATAGTTCTCGAACCCACAGGGTGTGCACACTTGAGGTTTGGTGACGTTTTGGTAGTATAGAGTTATGTATGGTGGTGACCGAAGGTAGTTCGGAGTCCCAGATGAGATCCTGGACGTCACGAGGACCTTGGGAATGGTCTGGCGGTAAAGATTGATATATAGGAAGTCCTATTTTGGTCGCTAGAAAAGTTTCGTGCTCACTGGTAGTGTACTGGGAGTACCGGTAGTGTGCCAAGAGTGCCGATAGTGTACCGGGACACCATCGGGAGGGATATTTCGAACCAAGAGGCTACATGGGCTGTGGGAGAATGAATACCAGCCCTTAGTGGGCTGGTGGAAGTCCCACACAAGGCCCATGAGGTTGGGGAGAAAAGCCCAAAGAGAAAAAGGTGGCAAAAGGCAAAAATAGGATGAATCCTAGGGCTACTAGGATTGGAGCTGGATTCCACCTCTCCTACTTTGTTTGGCCGACCCAAGATCTGGCTCTTTGAGAGCCAAGCCTCCTCCTCTCTTCCTCTTATATATACTAGAGGTTTTAGGGTTTTTTGCACTATTTTTTCAGCCACGTGCTACCCGTTCCTCTAGTGGATAGTTTCTCCTCTAGATCGGATTCATGCAGTGCTTAGGCGAAGCCCTGCCGAAATAGCTCCACCACCATCGCTGGAGCACCATCACACTGCTGGAGAACTCTTCTACCTCTCCGCTCCCTCTTGCTGGATCAAGAAGGTGGAGATCGTCATCAAGCTGTACGTGTGCTGAACGCGGAGGTGTCGTCCGGTCGGCGCTAGATCGGAAGGACCGTAGTCAAGATCACGAGACGGATCATGATGAGATCGCGTGACAGATCATTATGAGATCGCGGGCTGGATCGTGACGAGTTTGCGGGAAAGATCGTGATCAAGATCGTGAGACGGTTCGTGATGAGATCGTGGGATGGATCATGATGAGAGCGTGGGACGGATCGTGATAAGATCGCGAGATGCTCGGCGATTTGTATCGCAAAGACGTTCAACTACACCAACTGCATTTCGTAACGCTTCCCGCTTAGCGATCTACAAGGGTATGTGGATCCACTCTTCCTCTCGTAGATGCTCATCACCATGGATAGATCTTGCATGTGCGTAGGAAATTTTTTGTTTCCCATGCAACGTTCCCTGACAATTTCTTATGTGCATGATTTCGTATCCTTGTAAGTGTCTTCGAGTTATGGGTTTCGTTTGGCCAACTTGATCTATAATTCTTGCAATGGGAGAAGTGCTCGGTTTTGGGTTCATACCGTGTGGTGTCCTCATCCAGTGACAGAAGGGGTAGTGAGGCACGCATCGTTTTGTTGCCATCAAGGGTAAAAAGATGGGGTTTATGTCATATTGCAAGAATTTATCCCTCTACATCATCTCATCTTGCTTAAGGCGTTACTTTGTTTGTTATGAACTTTATACAGTAGATGCATGCTGGATGCAGAAAGTATCGGTCTACTTGTCTCGGACGTGATGCCTATCTGTATGATCATTGCCTTAGATATCGTCATGACTTTGCTCGATTCTATCAATTGCTCGACAGTAATTTGTTCACCCACCGTAATACTTGCTATCATGAGAGAAGCCTCTAGTGAACACTATGGCCCCCGGGTCTATTTTACACATTATATATTCAGATCTACATACAAAAATACCAAAAATACCTTGCTGCACTTTTATTTATTTATTTATATTTACCTATTATCACTATCAGATCTCACCTTGCAAGTAATCGTAAAGGGATTGACAACCCCTTTATCGCGTTGGGTGCAAGTTTGTTTGTTTTTGCGCAGGTGCCTTGGTGCCTCATCTTGATACCCCTACTGGATTGATACCTTGGTTCTCAAATTGAGGGAAATACTTATCTCTACTGTGCTGCATCACCCTTTCCTCTTCAAGGGAAAAACCAATGCAATCTCATGAAGTAGCAACACCCGTCCCGTCTAACCCTGTGAGAGTTGACCGGGCGGTCTACGCCTTTGACTTTCGCCGGACGGGGTTCGACCGATGGACATTTCACCTGGATGTGATAGCCTAGCCCATAGGTATACTCCGGATGAAGGTTCGGGCCCAACCCACCACAAGATCCTCTTCGAATTAAGGTCTGGCCCTAACCCACCACAAGAATCCCTCCGCGTCGACCTCACGTGACCGTTTCCACCCTCCGTGCGGCCGCGGCAACAACGTACGTGAGGGGGGTCACACCCGAAAGCCGCGTGCCGAGAGCTTGCACCTTCCACCACACTTCCAAACATGTAGGAGGGCCCACCACAAGACCTAGCGGCATAGCTACCCCTCCAATTACATCGTCCCGTCTAACCCTAGCATTGTTGACCAGACGGGTCTACCCCTTTGACTTTCACTCGACAAGGTATGACCGTTGGACATTTTCACCTGGCTGTGATAGGCCAGCCCATAGATACACTTAGGATCAAGGTCCGAGCCTAACCCGCCGCAACATTCCCTCCGTTACTGCCTGACATGACCGTTCCCCCTCCGTTAGACACCGGCGGCGATGTCGGTGAGGGGGGTGACACCACGGAGCCCCGTGCCGGGTACTTGCACCCGCCACCGCACTTCCGACATGTAGGAGGGCCTAGCGAAAGACCTAGCGGCATAGCTACCCCCCAAAGTACACACGTCCCGTCTAACCCTACGAGAGTTGACCGGGCGGTCTAAGACTTTGACTTTCGCCGGACGGGGTTTGAACGATGGACATTTTCACCTGGATGTGATAGCCCAACCCCTACATACACTTCGGATCAAGGTTCGGGCCCAACCCAAGATTCGCTTCGGATCAAGGTCCGGGCCTAAACTACCGCAAGATTCCCTCCGCGTTGACCTGACATGACCGTTTCCACCCTCCGTGCGGCGGCGGCAGCGCCATCCGTGAGTGGGGTCACAACCCGGAGCCGCGTGCTGGGAGCTTGCACCTGCCACCACACTTCCACACATGTAGGAGGGCCCAGCGCAAGACCTGGCGGCATAGCTACCCCCCCAATTACACCGTCCCATCTAACACTAGCATTGTCGACCGGACGGGTCTACCTCTTTGACTTTTACCAGATGAGGTATGACCGATGGATATTTTCACCTAGTTGTGAAAGGCCAGCCCATAGATACACTTCAGATCAAGGTCCGGTCCCAACCCACCGCAAGATTCCCTCCGTTACTGCCCGACGTGGCCGTTTCCATCCTTCACGTGACGACGGCAGCGACGTCCGTGATGGGGGTCATGCTACGTAGCAGCATGCCAGGTGCTTACACCCGCCATCACATTTCGGGACGTGTAAGAGGGCCCAGGGCCCAGCGAAGGACCTATATGCAAAAGAACATGAGGTCACATTACTAACATACTCGAAAACAAATAAAAACCACATATTCATAATCTATGGAAAATTATACACCAAATCGATATATAATTTATGTATGTTTATGTTTAGATAAGACACATTTAATTTAATCAAAAATTAATTTAGGAAAATAATAAAAATGAAAAAAATCAGAAAATAGGAAAAAGGCTTTGCTGACGGTTTGGCCGTCGACGTAGCTACGAACCAGCGATGCCCACAAACGCGCCTCGGATCGATGACGTGGCACCAGCCCACGGATCAATGACGTGGACAACGTTTAACTGTCGGCGTCACTACGTCGACGGCACGGCCTCCGTCAAAGCCGTCGGCATAACTCTAACGTCATTAGCTCCCCATTCATCCGCAGGTTGTGTCGGGCATTTCTATGCCGACGGCCCGTTTGTGCCGACAAGGGCCATCGGGATAGCTGTAGATACGCCGACGGCCTTATGGTGCCTACAGCCACCGTCGGGATAGGCGTGGGGACGCTGGCGGCTTTTCTACGCCTACGGTTCGCCCAAGGCCGTCGGGATAGCTGTAGATACGCCGACGGCCCCCATCGGCATAGATTAGGCTGTCAGCGTCGAGCTTTATTCCGGTAGTGCTCAATGGGTGTGAAATTGCTGTGAAGAAGCTTTATCTCATGAATGGATCAATTGATGACAAGTGTTTTACAAATAAATTTCGTCAACTTATGATGGTCCAGCATGAAAATATTTTATGGCTGATTGGCTACTGCTATGAGATAAGACATAAGCATACTGATTAAGGCGGACAACTTGTCTTTTCTCAAGTTATAGACCGAGCTCTTTGTTTCGAATACATGAAGGGTGGAAGTGTTGCCAATCATATGTAATTTCTGGTATGATGGAGATCTAGCATCAACTCAGCTATACTATTTGTGTTTGATGAATATGTACATAATATTTTCCCTTTGGTAGATGAATCTTGCGTACATGATTGGGCCACATGGAGGCATCAACTTCAAGGCAACAACCAATGATCCTAACAATGTTCTTGTGGATGATTACTTCATTTGCAAATTGTTCATTCTCTCGCACGCTACGGTTGATCGGCTTCTTTATTGTCAAGAAGGCCCTTGTAAACTTCAGCAAATCCACCCTTTCCAATTATGTTTCTATTCTTTAAAATTGGCTTGAGCTCCCCCTTTTTGAAAATTTTAATTCCTGTTGCCTTCTCTAATTCCGGGCCGCCGTTCTTTTTGTAGAATTATTTTGTCTTGTTTTTCTCTTTATGTAGAATGACGATAAGCGATACAACCATCGTGAGAAGAATACCACCTATTGCACCTAGATGGACAAGAAACAAATCCAGCTTATATATAACTAAATTCGCAATTACAAATCTAGCATAAAGTTTCAGTATAAGAATTAAATAGTTTTTCTTGTTCATCAACTTGGAATGTAGAACAAAATACCACAAGAACTACCAGAGGAAAAAAGAATGTAAATAAATACTGCCAAGGGGTTGAAACTCCAAGGAAAGTGTGCAAAAGACAAGGAAAGCATGTAGCTCGTATATTACTGTGAGATCACTTATAGAAATTGAATATGGGGCTTGTATCCAGCAAGAGATCTACAGGCGGTGCCTATGTCATACATGTCTTTCTATGTTGATGATTTAGATTGGCAACAGGAGGATACATCTTGGAGCTTACCCACAGTCGGCTTTGCTGCTGGGGGCAATACATCTGTGCATGTCCCTTTTTTGCCGTATATCCCGAATTTGCATGGACAGTCATAGCCTCCCAGCTTGTTTTTCCAGATTCGGACATTTGAGCAGGGATACACTTGTGGGTGCTTGCATTCATCAATATCTGAAGAATCAACCGTTTTCAGAGTTAACGAATTGGTAATGACAGCTTCTTGCATGTATGTATGTATGTATGTAGGAGTATGTAACGTACCTTGGCATCCGTTACCAATGTATGGGTTGCCAGTGTAATGGTCCCAGCACTTGCAGCTATAGCCACGAGCATATGTTGTTGCGTTGGCACAGGAGTTGTTGCCGCTGACACATGCGTAGTCTGGAGGCGGTGGCTGTCGTTCCGCCGGACATCAAGTGTTCCCGGCGGCGACAACATCAAACCCTTGCCGGAGCCCTCGTTGGCCGGGAGGGTTTGCTCACAGCAGCCCCACCACGTGCACGACCCGTTCCTCGCGTGCGCCCTGGACGACAGGCCATTTTGTCCACGGCAAGTGAAACTGACCGTGCTTCGGGAACTACGGTTAACCACAGCCACACGCACAGACCATCGAAGGTTGGATGACGACAGACCAATTTGTCTACGATTAACCACTAGTCCAGGGGATGTCGATGTAGGCCTCGTACTTGATTGTTGTGTTGTGAGCAAGGAAGGCGGCGCGAAGGGGATGGGAGGAGTGGTTGCAAACGACCTGGAAGCCCTTGCGGAAGCAGCCCATGCCAAACGGGAAGGGGTACATGAATGTTGTGTTGTGCGCAAGGAAGGCGCGATCGAGGGGGATGGGATGAGTGGTTGCAAACAACCTAGAAGCCCTTGCGGAAGCAGCCTATGCCAAACGGGAAGGGGTACTTGAATGTTGTGTTGTGAGAAAGGAAGGCGCGACCGAGGGGGATGGGATGAGTGGTTGCAAACGACCTGGAAGCCCTTGCGGAAGCAGCCCATGCCAAACAGGAAGGGGTACTTGAATGTTGTGTTGTGAGCAAGGAAGGCGCGATCGAGGGGGATGGGATGAGTGGTTGCCAACGACCTGGAAGCCCTTGCAGAAGCAGCCCATGCCAAACGGGAAGGGGTACTTGAATGTTGTGTTGTGAGCAAGGAAGGCGCAATCGAGGGGGATGGGATGAGTGGTTGCAAACGACCTGGAAGCCCCTGCGGAAGCAGCCCATGCCAAACGGGAAGGGGACTTGAATGTTGTGTTGTGAGCAAGAAAGGCGCGATCGAGGGGGATGGGATGAGTGGTTGCAAACGACCTGCAAGCCCTTGCAAAAGCAGCCCATGCCAAATGGGAAGGGGTACTTGAATGTTGTGTTGTGAGCAAGGAAGGCTCGATCGAGGGGGATGGGATGAGTGGTTGCAAACGACCTGGAAGCCCTTGCGGAAGCAGCCCATGCCAAACGGGAAGGGGTACTTGAATGTTGTGTTGTGAGCAAGGAAGGAGCGATCGAGGGGGATGGGATGTGTCGTGGATTTGTCACGGCAGATGTCCGGGTCAACGGACTTAGGTTCGGGGCGAGATGCAACTACATGGCGGCTTGAAGGGGTTGATCAGAATCGAGAAGACACGGAGTTTTACCCAGGTTCGGCCTCTCCGATGGAGGTAAAAGCCTACGTCCTGCTTGTCTGGTATTGATGATGATGAAGATCTCTCAGTTACAAGGATGCTAATTGCTACCTCTAATCACGAGAGCCTCTAATCTCTCTATCTCTAATCTCTTGTGTTGTCTAAACTTGTAAATTTGTGTCTCTTCTAAACTTGTCCCTCTAGGGGTGCTCTACCCCTCCTTATATAAGTGGAGAGGGTAGGCTTTACAAATAGAGTCCTACTAGGAATAGGATTAGGACTTGTCTCTCACGAATCCTACTCCGGGTCTTATTTCCTTGAAAGGAATCCTTCTCTGTTTGGGCCCTCTGGTGTGGGCTTGGTCATCCTGTGACTCGCCAGCCGGGTCTTTAATAAGAATGTCATGTCTTCGGCCGGGTCTCCTGTGAGTCGTCAGGCCGGGTCATACCGCAGGGTATATCCCCGTCATTAGCCCCCAGGTTAGCTTGAATGTATTCATGCTAAGCTTCTGAAATAAGAGTAACAAATATGTTAAGTGGCCGGCTTGCTCCTTTGGCCGGTTAAAAAAATGACTCCTCAGAAATCCGGGTCTTTTCTCCATATGAATGTGTCGTCCTGATAAACATCTTGCTTGTCAATGTCCTTCTGAAAAATATTGAGAATAGAATACCCATATGCCATTGAGTTGGCTTCCAATACTCTTTGGTGGGTCCTCGCCGCCAGGTCATAATCATTGATGATGTCGGGTCATTATCATTGGTGACTCCGGGTCAAGTAATTAGAATCCAACTGACTTGAGAAAAATATTAAGATGAAAATCCATCTGATGTAAAGCCAGACTTCCATTGTTGTGAAGCAGGGCGGCTTATATATAATCTGGCGGGTTATGATCCTTTGATAACACCGGGTCTAACAACTGAACTCCATAGTTAACATCTTGTAAATTCCCCTCAAAAATTTTGACATGTCCAAATTACCTGTAGTCCCCAAGCTCCGAGATTATCGATGATAACTTGGTGCTTTGCAAATAACATTTTGGACTGTGTAGCCCCCAAGTGTCGGGTTGTCCTGCTTGCAGCAACCTGGGACTTATATTTGCTTTATACCTTATAATGCTTCGGCGGTTGTAGCCCCCAAGGGCCGGCTCACCAGAAAGCTTTGACGGGTGTAGCCCCCAAGGGCCGGCTCATCAGAATGTGATGTGTCGGGTCTTCAATTTGAACCTCATAATCTATTTAAACGGTTGAATACTTTAGCCCCCATGTGCCGGGTCGCACGCCTGCGGCGACTTGGGACTTTAGAAAATTTGATCTGAGCGGTGTAGCCCCCAAGTGCCGGGTCAGTAATAATTATTGGGCTGGGACTTAGAACAATATAGAAAGGTCAGCTCATCTTTTTGAGAAAATATAAAAAGGCCGGCTATCTCCTTGAGATAATATGGTGTTGCTGACAACGTAATGATTTGAAAACCGGCTTGCATTAGCTCCCAAGTGCCGTGGTGCATGCTTGCAGCGACATGGGACTTGCATAATTTATATAAACTTGGACTTGAATAATGTAGGCCCCAAGTGCTGGGTCGTCTGCCTGCGGCGACTCGGGACTATGTGAGAGTAATATGACTCACCATAATTTGTTGAATGAATCTTTGACCGTGGTTGTAATATAAACCGGAATGAATATCCTGGAATAATTCCTTTGTCCTTTGACATGAAATCCCTGCTCGTGGTTGCGATGCAACCCGGCAAATATAAGTTTGAAAGATCCATTAGTGGTTTAGATTACTACAGAGCACAATTAAAGAAATCCTAGAACCAGCCAATTAGATGACACGGCATTATATCTGAAAAATAATAATTTCTCCGAGCTAGTTTAAAAAAAACCAATCATTTATCACTGGTTATAATAACCATGAAGATCCAGCCATGTTGGCTATTAGAAGATCCATTTGCTCTTACCAAACCCTTAATGGCGGCTCATCTTAAGAGATAATACCTGCAAAAAATAAACAAGACAGAATATATTCTGCATTGTTGTGAGGGCGGCTTGAAGAAGCTCAACCCAGAGATGTTCATACCTTTCAAAACATTGCTCCTTTCTCATAATCTTTCTCTGACCCGGCTTGATAAGCCGGCACGTTATCTAGAGGTGGGAAGCTCCCTTGAATAATCCACGGCTGACATGTCAACCGGAATGGCATAAAGCCGGCTGTATGAAGGGTAATGTAAGCTATACCCGAAGGTAAGAAGCCTCCTTTTAACAACAAATTTTGTACCTTGTATGCGAACATCGGCTGTCAATGGGTGATGTAAGCTATACCTTGTGGCAAGAAGTCTCCATCGATAGCTGCGGCTAAT
Organism: Hordeum marinum; assembly: GCA_022496015.1. Classification (NCBI taxonomy): domain Eukaryota; kingdom Viridiplantae; phylum Streptophyta; class Magnoliopsida; order Poales; family Poaceae; genus Hordeum; species Hordeum marinum. The sequence goes on from JAAAWK010000085.1 coordinate 782,592, forward strand.
GATTTACAAAAGCCGGCTATGTGAAGGGTGATGTAAGCTATACCCGAAGGCAAGAAGCCTCCTTCAACAACACATGTTGTATATTGTATGCGCGAACGCCGGCTGCCGATGGGTGATGTAAGATATACCTTATGGCAAGAATCCTCCATTCGATAGCCGTGGCTAATGATTGCAATAGCCGGCTGTGTGAAAGGTGATGTAAGCTATACCCGAGGGCAAGAAGCCTCTTTCAATAGCTAAGTTTTGGCGTAAACGCCGGTTGTTAGGGTGAGATAAGCGAACCCGTCGGTAAGAAGCCCCCTTCAACAACCGCGGCTAACATGTTAACCGGAAATGGCATAAAGCCGGCCATTAGGGTGAGATAAGTGATACCCGTCGATAAGAAGCCCCCTTCGATGGCCGCAGTTGATAAGCAACTGGAATTTGGTGTACACGCTGTTGTCTTAGGGTCATGTTATGCTATACTAAAGGTAAGAAGCCTCCACCAATAACAGCGCTTAATGTACCCAAACTAGGCATAAAGCCAACTGCGCAAGGGAGATGTAAGCTATACCCGAAGGCAAGAAGCCTCCTTGCAACAGCGTAGAAGCAGACTGTGCAGGGGAGATGTAAGCTATACCCAAAGGCAAGAAGCCTCCCTGTAACAGCGCTTGATAGGGCATAAAGCCGGATGATAGATCAACCGTTTGACGGCAAACAAACCACTTTAACTCAATTCTGTGAGCCGGAAAATTTTCATCTTGCAAAGACCCGGGCTTCTCATTGAAAACGACCAAATGTGCCTTGCCATGTCTGTAGCCCCCGAGTCTCAAGTTGACTCGAAGAGGCGGCTTGAGAATCTTCATCGAAACTTGAGGTTGGCCGTGGCGGGTTATAGATGATCCCGTACTAACTGCTTCAATGATCCGGTCGATGGTTCGTTCCTGCTGTTTGTTGAAATGAACCCAACTGTAATGGTGGCGGCTCATGCGCTTGTCCGTTGGGTGGCTCGTATGGACGAGCACCGCACCAATATATTGATGTAGATCACAGTGTGGGTGGCGTCTTGCACGTGTCCGTTGGGCGGCTCGTACAGGCGAGCACCGCACCGATACATTGGTGTAGACATAGAAATCAACTGCGATATTGTAAGCCGGTTCTGTTGTGAAAGATAGCCACGGTATTGTAAACCGGTGTGATCGCGAGAGACGGCCGAGGTGTTGTAAGCCGGTGCCGACGGATGAGAGACGACCATGGTATTGAGAACGGCCGCGGGTGGCGAGAGTCGGTCACGGCGTTGTAAACCGGCATAGTGACGAGAGATGGTCACGGCATTGTAAGCCGGCGTGGTGGCGAGAGTCGGCCATGGCACTGTAAGCCAGCACAGACGTGCGAGTCGCCTGGAGGTGCCGTAAGCCGGTACAGGCGTCTTGCGCTAAATGATGCTGGTGTGCCTCCATCTCCGCAATAAGATGCCACTTCGCTAATGAATAGTTTGTCTTGTGTCCAAAAAATATTAAAGGACGCAGTAATTGTTCTTCGAAGGAATCAAAACGTATAGATAAAATAAATTTGATGGATAGCACCTGTTTCATCTTGACGACGAGCTGAGTCATATACATCGTCCGTGGATCACTTCCCGTGATTTCAACAGCAATTGATGTATTCTCTCGAGGGCGCAGCGGAGGTGATGATTCGGCCACGGCAGCTCGGAGACGGTGCTGGACCGGGGCGGTTTGGTAGCAAAGGCGTTTCCGTCAAAGAAGTTCAGCGGGGCGACTTAAAACGCAATCGCACCAGGGTCAGAGCAGAGCGGCTCGAAACGGACCCTCCATTTTTTGGACTCCCTCTTTTCCCCTTTCCCTTATCCTCTGCATAACCAACCGCACGGCGAGTGGGCTTGGGCGGGGTCGCGTCAGAGGGGAAACAGGGCAGTGGGGTGGAGTCGGAGAAAGGCATTGTAGGCGAGTCACGGCCTTGGCGGCGTCTAAGGCAGACTGGCTCAGGGCGGAGCAAGCACTTGAGAACGACCCGGCCAATGTAGCGAAACGGGCGGTGGCTCGATGAGCAGGGTGAGGCCGGGCCAGCCACGGCGCGACGGGCGGTGCGCGGCTGAGATGCGGTGAAGGGTAGTCCGTGAGGCGGCCCCGGGCGGAGCAGTGTGAGGGGCAGTGAGACAACGAAGGGCAGCGGAGCAACCACGGCTAGATCAAGGCCGGGGCCGGACCGCAGGGGGCGGTGGTGGTGAGGCGCATGAGGCAGAGTAGAGCAGCTGAGGCGTCGCTCGGTTTGCGCGATAGGTGGAGGACAACGGGATTCATGGCGCTAGAAGGAGGGCACGTTGCTGCGGCTCAAGGCGAGGTAATACAACAATAGCAGACGAGGGGGTGAGACTGAAACCAAGGCGACGGTCTGGCCACGGCGACGGCGGGGCGTGGCTAGTGCGGCTTGTGGCGCCGTCCACAACAGAGCTGGAGGCTACAACTTCAGTCAACCATGCCGTAGCACAGGCGGGCGCAACAGCATCGGCGCACGGAGGCTGGAAGCATGGGGGCAGAACCAGCAGACCAGAGCGGAAGAAAACACGACAGGGGCGCATGCGCAGGGAAAAGGAACTTTGGCGGCTCGGATGCCCACTAGTAGGTGCGGATGCGAGGCGAGCGCAGGCAGCTGATATGGCCAGGGGTGGGAGCCAGCCCGGAGGCACGGTGAAAGCAGCCAGCGCGACGAGGGGTGCGACCACCGCAATGATGGAAATGACCACGACAAAAGCATCTGCGATGATGGCAGGAAAAGATGGGGCGGTGGAGGCGCAGTGAGACGCAGTGAGACGGGCTTAACAGCGGCTTGTAGGCACTGTGGTGCGGCGAAAACGGCCGGTGGTGGAGTGCTTAAGAGGTGTAGTTGTGGCCGGCAGCAATGGTCAACCACCGGGGGGGGCACCTGCTGGTGGGCGCACGGGTGGGGACCAGCCGATGGAGAGTCTGTCTGTCGCAAACCATGGCGGAGGGTGGAGATGCAGGGTTCCGAGGCGGCGGCACGGCGTATAAGCAGACGGGCGAGCGCGGGCTCGCAGCGGGAGGGGGGGCTCAACGCAGGTTGAAGGTGCTCCAGTGGCAGGCTCGGAATAGAGATCGAGTCGGACAGAGGCCGCTCGGTCCGAAGTGAGCGGTAGAACGAGGTCGTGTATATATTTCCTGTATGAATTTCCAAGGCAGTCCCGATCTGGTCGTGTTGTCTTGCATGAACAGAGGTGTCTTCTAATTGTTTGATAATTCTGGCGATTTGACCGGCTGGTCTCGCCGACTTGCAGAAGTGAACAGATCACAATCCGAACCCTAATTTCTCTTGAACCCTTAATCTCACAAAATATAAATCTGGGTTGACGGACTTAACGCTGACCCAAATATTTCCAAACTGTCTCTTCTTCACCGGAAAAATAGAGAACCTCTCGATCCTTGTGAGAGACCCCCTCAAGAACTAAATACCACCGCACGTGGCCCTATGGTGGGCGTCAACTGTCGTGGATTTGTCACGGCAGGTATCCGGGTCAACGGACTTTGGTTCGGGGCGAGACGCAACTACGTGGCGGCTTGAAGGGGTTGAACGGAATCGAGAAGACACAGAGTTTTACCCAGGTTCGGCCCCTCCGATGGAGGTAAAAGCCTACGTCCTGCTTGTCTGGTATTGATGATGATGAAGATCTCTCGGTTACAAGGGTGCTAATTGCTACCTCTAATCACGAGAGCCTCTAATCTGTCTATCTCTAATCTCTTGTGTTGTCTAAACATGTAGACTTGTGCCTCCTCTAAACTTTTCCCTCTAGGGGTGCTCTACCAATCCTTATATAAGTGGAGAGGGTAGGCTTTACAAATAGAGTCCTACTAGGAATAGGACTAGTACTTGTCTCTCACGAATCCTACTCCCGGTCTTATTTCCTTTAAAGCAATCCTTCTCTCTTCGGGCCATTTGCTGTGGGCTTGGTCATCCTGTGACTCACCAGCTGGGTCTTTAATAAGAATGTCATGTCTTCGGCCAAGTCTCCTGTGAGACGCTAGGCCGGGTCATACCGCGGGGTATATCCCCGTAAGGATGAGTGGTTGCAAACGACCTGGAAGCCCTTGTGGAAGCAGCCCATGGCAAACGGGAAGGGGTACTTGAATGTTGTGTTGTAAGCCAGGAAGGCGCGATCGAGGGGGATGGGATGAGTGGTTACAAACGACTTGGAAGCCCTTGCGGAAGCAGCCCATGCCAAACGGGAAGGGGTACTTGAATGTTGTGTTGTGAGCCAGGAAGGCGCGATCGAGGGGGATGGGATGAGTGGTTGCAAACGACCTGGAAGCCATTGCGGAAGCAGCCCATGCCAAAGGGGAAGGGGTACTTGAATGTTGTGTTGTGAGCAAGGAAGGCGTGATCGAGCGGAATGGGATGAATGGTTACAAACGACCTGGAAGCCCTTGCGGAAGCATCCATTGCCAAATAGGAAGCGGTACTTGAATGTTGTGTTGTGAGCAAGGAAGGCGCGATCGAGGGGGATGGGATGAGTGGTTGCAAACGACATGTAAGCCCTTGTGGAAGCAACCCATGCGAAACGGGAAGGGGTACTTGAATGCTGTGTTGTGAGCAAGGAAGGCGTGATCAAGGGGGATGGGATGAGTGGTTGCAAACGACCTGGTATCCCTTGCGGAAGCAGCCCATGCCAAACGGGAAGGGGTACTTGAATGTTGTGTTGTGATAAAGGAAGGCGCGATCGAGCGGGATGGGATGAGTGGTTGCAAATGACCTGGAAGCCCTTGCGGAAGCAGCCCATGCCAAACGGCAAGGGGTACTTGAATGTTGTGTTGTGAGCAAGGAAGGCACGATCCAGGGGGACGGGATGAGTGGTTGCAAATGACCTGGAAGCCCTTGCGGAAGCAGCCCATGCCAAACGGGAACGGGTACTTGAATGTTGTGTTGTGAGCAAGGAAGGCGTGATCGAGGGGGATTGGATGAGTTCTTTCAAACAACCTGGAAGCCCTTGCAGAAGCAGCCCGTGCCGAACGGGAAGGGGTACTTGAATGTTGTGTTGTGAGCAAGGAAGGCGCGTTCGAGGGGGATGGGATGAGTGGTTGCAAGTGAGCTGGAAGCCCTCGTGGGAGCAGCCATTGCCAAATGGGAAGTGGTACTTGAATGTTGTGTTGTGAGCAAGGAAGGCGCGATCGCGGGGATGGGATGAGTGGTTGCAAACGACATGTAAGCCCTTGTGGAAGCAGCCCATGCGAAACGGGAAGGGGTACTTGAATGCTGTGTTGTGAGCAAGGAAGGCGTGAACGAGGGGGATGGGATGAGTGGTTGCAAACGACCTGGAATCCCTTGCGGAAGCAGCCCATGCCAAACGGGAAGGGGTACTTGAATGTTGTGTTGTGAGAAAGGAAGGCACGATCAAGCGGGATGGGATGAGTGGTTGCAAATGACCTGGAAGCCCTTGCGGAAGCAGCCCATGCCAAACGGCAAGGGGTACCTGAATGTTGTGTTGTGAGCAAGGAAGGCACGATCCAGGGGGACGGGATGAGTGGTTGCAAACGACCTGGAAGCCCTTGCGGAAGCAGCCCATGCCAAACGGGAAGGGGTACTTGAATGTTGTGTTGTGAGCAAGGAAGGCGTGATCGAGGGGGATTGGATGAGTGGTTGCAAATGACCTGGAAGCCCTTGCAGAAGCAGCCCGTGCCGAACGGGAAGTGGTACTTGAATGTTGTGTTGTGAGCAAGGAAGGCGCGATCGAGGGGGATAGGATGAGTGGTTGCAAACGACCTGGAAGCCCTCGCGGAAGCAGCCCGTGCCGAACGGGAAGGGGTACTTGAATGTTGTGTTGTGAGCAAGGAAGGCTCGTTCGAGGGGGATGGAATGAGTGGTTGCAAATGAGCTGGAAGCCCTCGTGGGAGCAGCCCGTGCAGAACGGGAAGGGGTACTTGAATATTGTGTTGTGAGCAAGGAAGGCGCGATCGAGGGGGATGGGATGAGTGGTTGCAAATGACATGGAAGCCCTCGCGGAAGCAGCCCGTGTCGAACGGGAAGGGGTACTTGAATGTTGTGTTGTGAGCAAGGAAGGCGCAATCGAGGGGGATGGGATGAGTGGTTGCAAACGACCTGGAAGCCCTCGCGGAAGCAGCCCGTGCCGAACGGGAAGGGGTACTTGAATGCTGTGTTGTGAGCAAGGAAGGCGTGATCGAGGGGGATGGGATGAGTGGTTGCAAACGACCTGGAATCCCTTGCGGAAGCGGCCCATGCCAAACGGGAAGGGGTACTTGAATGTTGTGTTGTGAGAAAGGAAGGCCCGATCGAGCGGGATGGGATGAGTGGTTGCAAATGACCTGGAAGACCTTGCGGAAGCAGCCCATGCCAAACGGCAAGGGGTACTTGAATGTTGTGTTGTGAGCAAGGATGGCACGATCCAGGGGGACGGGATGAGTGGTTGCAAACGACCTGGAAGCCCTTGCGGAAGCAGCCCATGCCAAACAGGAAGGGTACTTGAATGTTGTGTTGTGAGCAAGGAAGGCGTGATCGAGGGGGATTGGATGAGTGGTTGCAAAGGACCTGGAAGCCCTTGCAGAAGCATCCCGTGCCGAACGGGAAGCGGTACTTGAATGCTCTGTTGTGAGCAAGGAAGGCGCGATCGAGGGGGATAGGATGAGTGGTTGTAAACGACCTGGAAGCCCTCGTGGAAGCAGCCCGTGCCGAACGGGAAGGGGTACTTGAATGTTGTATTGTGAGCAAGGAAGGCGCGTTCGAGGGGGATGGGATGAGTGGTTGCAAATGAGCTGGAAGCCCTCGCGGGAGCAGCCATTGCCAAATGGGAAGTGGTACTTGAATGTTGTGTTGTGAGCAAGGATGGCGCGATCGAGGGGGATGGGATGAGTGGTTGCGAACGACATGTAAGCCCTTGTGGAAGCAGCCCATGCGAAATGGGAAGGGGTACTTCAATGTTGTGTTGTGAGCAAGGAAGGCACGATCCAGGGGACGGGATGAGTGGTTGCAAACGACCTGGAAGCCCTTGCGGAAGCAGCCCATGCCAAACGGGAAGGATTACTTGAATGTTGTGTTGTGAGCAAGGAAGGCGTGATCGAGGGGGATTGGATGAGTGGTTGCAAACGACCTGGAAGCCTTTGCAGAAGCAGCCCGTGCCAAACGGGAAGTGGTACTTGAATGTTGTGTTGTGAGCAAGGAAGGCGCGATCGAGGGGGATAGGATGAGTGGTTGCAAGCGACCTGGAAGCCCTCGCGGAAGCAGCCCGTGCCGAACGGGAAGGGGTACTTGAATGTTGTGTTGTGAGCAAGGAAGGAGCGATCGAGGGGGATGGGATGAGTGGTTGCAAACGACCTGGAAGCCCTCGCGGAAGCAGCCCGTGCGGAACGGGAAGGGGTACTTGAATGTTGTGTTGTGAGCAAGGAAGGCGCGATCGAGGGGGATGGGATGAGTGGTTGCAAATGACCTGGAAGCCCTCGCGGAAGCAGCCCGTGCCGAACGGGAAGGGGTACTTGAATGTTGTGTTGTGAGCAAGGAAGGCGGGATCGAGGGGGATGGGATGAGTGGTTGCAAACGACCTGGAAGCCCTCGCGGAAGCAGCCCGTGCCGAACGGGAAGGGGTACTTGAATGTTGTGTTGTGAGCAAGGAAGGCGCGATCGAGGGGGATGGGATAAGTGGTTGCAAAAGACCTGGAAGCCCTCGCGGAAGCTGCCCGTGCCAAACGGGAAGGGGTACTTGAATGGTGTTTCGTGAGCAAGGAAGGCGCGATCCAAGGGGATGGGATGAGTGGATGCAAACGACCTGGAAGCCCTCGCGGAAGCAGCCCGTACCGAACGGGAAGGGGTACTTGAATGTTGTGTTGTGAGCAATGAAGGCGCGATCGAGGGGGATGTGATGAGTGGTTGCAAACGACCTGGAAGCCCTCACGGAAGCAGCCCGTGCCGAACGGGAAGGGGTACTTGAATGTTGTGTTGTGATCAAGGAAGGCGCGATCGACAGGGATGGGATGAGTGGTTAGAAACGACCTGGAAGCCCTCGCGGAAGCAGCCCGTGCCAAACGGGAAGGGGTACTTGAATGTTGTGTTGTGAGCAAGGAAGGCGTGATCGAGCGGAATGGGATGAATGGTTACAAACGACATGGAAGCCCTTGCGGAAGCAGCCATTGCCAAATGGGAAGCGGTACTTGAATGTTGTGTTGTGAGCAAGGAAGGCACGATCGAGGGGGATGGGATGAGTGGTTGCAAATGACATGTAAGCCCTTGTGGAAGCAGCCCATGCGAAACGGGAAGGGGTACTTGAATGCTGTGTTGTGAGCAAGGAAGGCGTGATCAAGGGGGATGGGATGAGTGGTTGCAAACGACCTGGAATCCCTTGCGGAAGCAGCCCATGCCAAACGGGAAGGGGTACTTGAATGTTGTGTTGTGAGAAAGGAAGGCGCGATCGAGCGGGATGGGATGAGTGGTTGCAAATGACCTGGAAGCCCTTGCGGAAGCAGCCCATGCCAAACGGCAAGGGGTACTTGAATGTTGTGTTGTGAGCAAGGAAGGCACGATCCAGGGGGACGGGATGACTGGTTGCAAACGACCTGGAAGCCCTTGCGGAAGCAGCCCATGCCAAACGGGAAGGGGTACTTGAATGTTGTGTTGTGAGCAAGGAAGGCGTGATCGAGGGGGATTTGATGAGTGGTTGCAAAGGACCTGGAAGCCCTTGGAGAAGCATCCCGTACCAAACGGGAAGGGGTACTTGAATGTTGTGTTGTGAGCAAGGAAGGCGCGATCGAGGGGGATAGGATGAGTGGTTGCAAACGACGTGGAAGCCGTCGCGGAAGCAGCCCGTGCCGAATGGGAAGGTGTACTTGAATGTTGTGTTGTGAGCAAGGAAGGCGCGTTCGAGGGGGATGGGATGAGTGGTTGCAAATGAGCTGGAAGCCCTCGCGGGAGCAGCCATTACCAAATGGGAAGTGGTACTTGAATGTTGTGTTGTGACCAAGGAAGGCGTGATCGAGGGGGATGGGATGAGTGGTTGCAAACGACATGTAAGCCCTTGTGGAAGCAGCCCATGCGAAACGGGAAGGGGTACTTGAATGCTGTGTTGTGAGCAAGGAAGGCGTGATCGAGGGGGATGGGATGAGTGGTTGCAAACGACCTGGAATCCCTTGCGGAAGCAGCCCATGCCAAACGGGAAGGGGTACTTGAATGTTGTGTTGTGAGACAGGAAGGCACGATCGAGCGGGATGGGATGAGTGGTTGCAAATGACCTGGAAGCCCTTGCGGAAGCAGCCCATGCCAAACGGCAAGGGGTACTTGAATGTTGTCTTGTGAGCTAGGAAGGCACGATCCAGGGGGACGGGATCAGTGGTTGCAAACGACCTGGAAGCCCTTGCGGAAGCAGCCCATGCCAAACGGGAAGGGGTACTTGAATGTTGTGTTGTGAGCAAGGAAGGCGTGATCGAGGGGGATTGGGTGAGTGGTTGCAAATGACCTGGAAGCCCTTGCAGAAGCAGCCCGTGCCGACCGGGAAGGGGTACTTGAATGTTGTGTTGTGAGCAAGGAAGGCGCGATCGAGGGGGATAGGATGAGTGGTTGCAAACGACCTGGAAGCCCTCGCGGAAGCAGCCCGTGCCGAACGGAAAGGGGTACTTGAATGTTGTCTTGTGAGCAAGGAAGGCGCGTTCGAGGGGTTTGGGATGAGTGGTTGCAAATGAGCTGGAAGCCCTCGCGGGAGCAGCCCGTGCGGAACGGGAAGGGGTACTTTAATATTGTGTTGTGAGCAAGGAAGGAGCGATCGAGGGGGATGGGATGAGTGGTTGCAAACGACCTGGAAGCCCTCGCGGAAGCAGCCCGTGCAGAACGGGAAGGGGTACTTGAATGTTGTGTTGTGAGCAAGGAAGGCGCGATCGAGGGGGATGGGATGAGTGGTTGCAAAAGACCTGGAAGCCCTCGCGGAAGCTGCCCGTGCCAAACGGGAAGGGGTACTTGAATGGTGTTTCGTGAGCAAGGAAGGCGCGATCCAAGGGGATGGGATGAGTGGATGCAAAGGACCTGGAAGCCCTCGCGGAAGCAGCCCGTACCGAACGGGAAGGATTACTTGAATGTTGTGTTGTGAGCAAGGAAGGCGTGATCGAGGGGGATTGGATGAGTGGTTGCAAATGACCTGGAAGCCTTTGCAGAAGCAGCCCGTGCCAAACGGGAAGTGGTACTTGAATGTTGTGTTGTGAGCAAGGAAGGCGCGATCGAGGGGGATAGGATGAGTGGTTGCAAACGACCTGTAAGCCCTCGCGGAAGCAGCCCGTGCCGAACGGGAAGGGGTACTTGAATGTTGTGTTGTGAGCAAGGAAGGCGCGTTCGAGGGGGATGGAATGAGTGGTTGCAAATGAGCTGGAAGCCCTCGCGGGAGCAGCCCGTGCGGAACGGGAAGGGGTACTTGAATATTGTGTTGTGAGCAAGGAAGGCGCGATCGAGGGGGATGGGATGAGTGGTTGCAAATGACCTGGAAGCCCTCGCGGAAGCAGCCCGTGCCGAACGGGAAGGGGTACTTGAATGTTGTGTTGTGAGCAAGGAGGCGAGATCGAGGGGGATGGGATGAGTGGTTGCAAACGACCTGGAAGCCCTCGCGGAAGCAGCCCGTGCCGAACGGGAAGGGGTACTTGAATGTTGTGTTGTGAGCAAGGAAGGCGCGATCGAGGGGGATGGGATAAGTGGTTGCAAAAGACCTGGAAGCCCTCGCGGAAGCTGCCCGTGCCAAACGGGAAGGGGTACTTGAATGGTGTTTCGTGAGCAAGGAAGGCGCGATCCAAGGGGATGGGATGAGTGGATGCAAACGACCTGGAAGCCCTCGCGGAAGCAGCCCGTACCGAACGGGAAGGGGTACTTGAATGCTGTGTTGTGAGCAATGAAGGCGCGATCGAGGGGGATGTGATGAGTGGTTGCAAACGACCTGGAAGCCCTCACGGAAGCAGCCCGTGCCGAACGGGAAGGGGTACTTGAATGTTGTGTTGTGATCAAGGAAGGCGCGATCGACAGGGATGGGATGAGTGGTTAGAAACGACCTGGAAGCCCTCGCGGAAGCAGCCCGTGCCAAACGGGAAGGGGTACTTGAATGTTGTGTTGTGAGCAAGGAAGGCGTGATCGAGCGGAATGGGATGAATGGTTACAAACGACATGGAAGCCCTTGCGGAAGCAGCCATTGCCAAATGGGAAGCGGTACTTGAATGTTGTGTTGTGAGCAAGGAAGGCACGATCGAGGGGGATGGGATGAGTGGTTGCAAATGACATGTAAGCCCTTGTGGAAGCAGCCCATGCGAAACGGGAAGGGGTACTTGAATGCTGTGTTGTGAGCAAGGAAGGCGTGATCAAGGGGGATGGGATGAGTGGTTGCAAACGACCTGGAATCCCTTGCGGAAGCAGCCCATGCCAAACGGGAAGGGGTACTTGAATGTTGTGTTGTGAGAAAGGAAGGCGCGATCGAGCGGGATGGGATGAGTGGTTGAAAATGACCTGGAAGCCCTTGCGGAAGCAGCCCATGTCAAACGGCAAGGGGTACTTGAATGTTGTGTTGTGAGCAAGGAAGGCACGATCCAGGGGGACGGGATGACTGGTTGCAAACGACCTGGAAGCCCTTGCGGAAGCAGCCCATGCCAAACGGGAAGGGGTACTTGAATGTTGTGTTGTGAGCAAGGAAGGCGTGATCGAGGGGGATTGGATGAGTGGTTGCAAAGGACCTGGAAGCCCTTGCAGAAGCATCCCGTACCAAACGGGAAGGGGTACTTGAATGTTGTGTTGTGAGCAAGGAAGGCGCGATCGAGGGGGATAGGATGAGTGGTTGCAAACGACGTGGAAGCCGTCGCGGAAGCAGCCCGTGCCGAATGGGAAGGTGTACTTGAATGTTGTGTTGTGAGCAAGGAAGGCGCGTTCGAGGGGGATGGGATGAGTGGTTGCAAATGAGCTGGAAGCCCTCGCGGGAGCAGCCATTACCAAATGGGAAGTGGTACTTGAATGTTGTGTTCTGACCAAGGAAGGCGTGATCGAGGGGGATGGGATGAGTGGTTGCAAACGACATGTAAGCCCTTGTGGAAGCAGCCCATGCGGAACGGGAAGGGGTACTTGAATGCTGTGTTGTGAGCAAGGAAGGCGTGATCGAGGGGGATGGGATGAGTGGTTGCAAACGACCTGGAATCCCTTGCGGAAGCAGCCCATGCCAAACGGGAAGGGGTACTTGAATGTTGTGTTGTGAGACAGGAAGGCACGATCGAGCGGGATGGGATGAGTGGTTGCAAATGACCTGGAAGCCCTTGCGGAAGCAGCCCATGCCAAACGGCAAGGGGTACTTGAATGTTGTCTTGTGAGCTAGGAAGGCACGATCCAGGGGGACGGGATCAGTGGTTGCAAACGACCTGGAAGCCCTTGCGGAAGCAGCCCATGCCAAACGGGAAGGGGTACTTGAATGTTGTGTTGTGAGCAAGGAAGGCGTGATCGAGGGGGATTGGGTGAGTGGTTGCAAATGACCTGGAAGCCCTTGCAGAAGCAGCCCGTGCCGACCGGGAAGGGGTACTTGAATGTTGTGTTGTGAGCAAGGAAGGCGCGATCGAGGGGGATAGGATGAGTGGTTGCAAACGACCTGGAAGCCCTCGCGGAAGCAGCCCGTGCCGAACGGAAAGGGGTACTTGAATGTTGTCTTGTGAGCAAGGAAGGCGCGTTCGAGGGGTTTGGGATGAGTGGTTGCAAATGAGCTGGAAGCCCTCGCGGGAGCAGCCGTGCGGAACGGGAAGGGGTACTTGAATATTGTGTTGTGAGCAAGGAAGGAGCGATCGAGGGGGATGGGATGAGTGGTTGCAAACGACCTGGAAGCCCTCGCGGAAGCAGCCCGTGCAGAACGGGAAGGGGTACTTGAATGTTGTGTTGTGAGCAAGGAAGGCGCGATCGAGGGGGATGGGATGAGTGGTTGCAAAAGACCTGGAAGCCCTCGCGGAAGCTGCCCGTGCCAAACGGGAAGGGGTACTTGAATGGTGTTTCGTGAGCAAGGAAGGCGCGATCCAAGGGGATGGGATGAGTGGATGCAAACGACCTGGAAGCCCTCGCGGAAGCAGCCCGTACCGAACGGGAAGGGGTACTTGAATGCTGTGTTGTGAGTAATGAAGGCGCGATCGAGGGGGATGTGATGAGTGGTTGCAAACGACCTGGAAGCCCTCACGGAAGCAGCCCGTGCCGAACGGGAAGGGGTACTTGAAAGTTGTGTTGTGAGCAAGGAAGGCGTGATCGAGCGGAATGGGCTGAATGGTTACAAACGACATGGAAGCCCTTGCGGAAGCAGCCATTGCCAAATGGGAAGCGGTACTTGAATGTTGTGTTGTGAGCAAGGAAGGCACGATCGAGGGGGATGGGATGAGTGGTTGCAAATGACATGTAAGCCCTTGTGGAAGCAGCCCATGCGAAACGGGAAGGGGTACTTGAATGATGTGTTGTGAGCAAGGAAGGCGTGATCAAGGGGGATGGGATGAGTGGTTGCGAACGACCTGGAATCCCTTGCGGAAGCAGCCCATGCCAAATGGGAAGGGGTACTTGAATTTTGTGTTGTGAGAAAGGAAGGCGCGATCGAGCGGGATGGGATGAGTGGTTGCAAATGACCTGGAAGCCCTTGCGGAAGCAGCCCATGCCAAACGGCAAGGGGTACTTGAATGTTGTGTTGTGAGCAAGGAAGGCACGATCCAGGGGGACGGGATGAGTGGTTGCAAACGACCTGGAAGCCCTTGCGGAAGCAGCCCATGCCAAACGGGAAGGGGTACTTGAATGTTCTGTTGTGAGCAAGGAAGGCGTGATCGAGGGGGATTGGATGAGTGGTTGCAAAGGACCTGGAAGCCCTTGCAGAAGCATCCCGTACCGAACGGGAAGGGGTACTTGAATGTTGTGTTGTGAGCAAGGAAGGCGCGATCGAGGGGGATAGGATGAGTGGTTGCAAACGACGTGGAAGCCGTCGCGGAAGCAGCCCGTGCCGAACGGGAAGGGGTACTTGAATGTTGTGTTGTGAGCAAGGAAGACGCGTTCGAGGGGGATGGGATGAGTGGTTGCAAATGAGCTGGAAGCCCTCGCGGGAGCAGCCATTACCAAATGGGAAGTGTTACTTGAATGTTGTGTTGTGACCAAGGAAGGCGTGATCGAGGGGGATGGGATGAGTGGTTGCAAACGACATGTAAGCCCTTGTGGAAGCAGCCCATGCGAAACGGGAAGGGGTACTTGAATGCTGTGTTGTGAGCAAGGAAGGCGTGATCGAGGGGGATGGGATGAGTGGTTGCAAACGACCTGGAATCCCTTGCGGAAGCAGCCCATGCCAAACGGGAAGGGGTACTTGAATTTTGTGTTGTGAGACAGGAAGGCACGATCGAGCGGGATGGGATGAGTGGTTGCAAATGACCTGGAAGCCCTTGCGGAAGCAGCCCATGCCAAACGGCAAGGGGTACTTGAATGTTGTGTTGTGAGCAAGGAAGGCACGATCCAGGGGGGACGGGATCAGTGGTTGCAAACGACCTGGAAGCCCTTGCGGAAGCAGCCCATGCCAAACGGGAAGGGGTACTTGAATGTTGTGTTGTGAGCAAGGAAGGCGTGATCGAGGGGGATTGGGTGAGTGGTTGCAAATGACTTGGAAGGCCTTGCAGAAGCAGCCCGTGCCGAACGGGAAGGGGTACTTGAATGTTGTGTTGTGAGCAAGGAAGGCGCGATCGAGGGGGATAGGATGAGTGGTTGCAAACGACGTGGAAGCCGTCGCGGAAGCAGCCCGTGCCGAACGGAAAGGGGTACTTGAATGTTGTCTTGTGAGCAAGGAAGGCGCGTTCGAGGGGTTTGGGATGAGTGGTTGCAAATGAGCTGGAAGCCCTCGCGGGAGCAGCCCGTGCGGAAGGGGAAGGGGTAATTGAATATTGTGTTGTGAGCAAGGAAGGAGCGATCGAGGGGGATGGGATGAGTGGTTGCAAACGACCTGGAAGCCCTCGCGGAAGCAGCCCGTGCAGAACGGGAAGGGGTACTTGAATGTTGTGTTGTGAGCAAGGAAGGCGCGATCGAGGGGGATGGGATGAGTGGTTGCAAACGACCTGGAAGCCCTCGCGGAAGCAGCCCGTGCCGAACGGGAAGCGGTACTTGAATGTTGTGTTGTGAGCAAGGAAGGCGCGATCGAGGGGGATGGGATGAGTGGTTGCAAACGACCTGGAAGCCCTCGCGGAAGCAGCCCGTGCCGAACGGCAAGGGGTACTTGCATGTTGTTTTGTGAGCAAGGAAGGCGCGATCCAAGGGGATGGGATGAGTGGTTAGAAACGACCTGGAAGCCCTCGCGGAAGCAACCCGTACCGAACGGGAAGGGGTACTTGAATGCTGTGTTGTGAGCAATGAAGGCGCGATCGAGGGGGGTGTGATGAGTGGTTGCAAACGACCTGGAAGCCCTCACGGAAGCAGCCCGTGCCGAACGGGAAGGGGTACTTGAATGTCGTGTTGTGAGCAAGGAAGGCGCGATCAACGGGGATGGGATGAGTGGTTAGAAACGACCTGGAAGCCCTCGCAGAAGCAGCCCGTGCCGAATGGGAAGGGGCACTTGAATGTTGTGTTGTGAGCAAGGAAGACGCGATCGAGGGTGATAGGATGAGTGGTTGCAAACGACCTGGAATCCGTCGCGGAAGCAGCCCGTGCCGAACGGGAAGGGGTACTTGAATGTTGTGTTGTGAGCAAGGAAGGCGCGTTCGAAGGGGATGGAATGAGTGGTTGCAAATGAGCTGGAAGCCCTCGCGGGAGCAGCCCGTGCGGAACGGGAAGGGGCACTTGAATATTGTGTTGTGAGCAAGGAAGGCGCGATCGAGAGGGATGGGATGAGTGGTTGCAAATGACCTGGAAGCCCTCGCGGAAGCAGCCTGTGCCGAACGGGAAGGGGTACTTGAATGTTGTGTTGTGAGCAAGGAAGGCGCGATCGAGGGGGATGGGATGAGTGGTTGTAAACGACCTGGAAGCCCTCGCGGAAGCAGCCCGTGCCGAACGGGAAGAGGTACTTGAATGTTGTGTTGTGAGCAAGGAAGGCGCGGTCGAGGGGGATGGGATGAGTGGTTGCAAAAGACCTGGAAGCCCTCGCGGAAGCTGCCCGTGCCAAACGGGAAGGGGTACTTGAATGTTGTTTTGTGAGCAAGGAAGGCGCGATCCAAGGGGATGGGATGAGTGGATGCAAACGACCTGGAAGCCCTCGCGGAAGCAGCCCGTACCGAACGGGAAGGGGTACTTGAATGCTGTGTTGTGAGCAATGAAGGCGCGATCGAGGGGGACGTGATGAGTGGATGCAAACGACCTAGAAGCCCTCACAGAAGCAGCCCGTGCCGAACGGGAAGGGGTACTTGAATGTTGTGTAGTGATCAAGGAAGGCGCGATCGACGGGGATGGGATGAGTGGTTAGAAACGACCTGGAAGCCCTCGCGGAAGCAGCCCGTGCCAAACGGGAAGGGGTACTTGAATGTTGTGTTGTGAGCAAGGAAGGCGTGATCGAGCGGAATGGGATGAATGGTTACAAACGACATGGAAGCCCTTGCGGAAGCAGCCATTGCCAAATGGGAAGCGGTACTTGAATGTTGTGTTGTGAGCAAGGAAGCCACGATCGAGGGGGATGGGATGAGTGGTTGCAAACGACATGTAAGCCCTTGTGGAAGCAGCCCATGCGAAACGGGAAGGGGTACTTGAATGCTGTGTTGTGAGCAAGGAAGGCGTGATCGAGGGGGATGGGATGAGTGGTTGCAAACGACCTGGAATCCCTTGCGGAAGCAGCCCATGCCAAATGGGAAGGGGTACTTGAATGTTGTGTTGTGAGAAAGGAAGGCGCAATCGAGCGGGATGGGATGAGTGGTTGCAAATGACCTGGAAGCCCTTGCGGAAGCAGCCCATGCCAAACGGCAAGGGGTACTTGAATGTTGTGTTGTGAACAAGGAAGGCACGATCCAGGGGGACGGGATGAGTGGTTGCAAACGACCTGGAAGCCCTTGCGGAAGCAGCCCATGCCAAACGGGAAGGGGTACTTGAATGTTCTGTTGTGAGCAAGGAAGGCGTGATCGAGGGCGATTGGATGAGTGGTTGCAAAGGACCTGGAAGCCCTTGCAGAAGCATCCCGTACCGAACGGGAAGGGGTACTTGAATGTTGTGTTGTGAGCAAGGAAGGCACGATCGAGGGGGATAGGATGAGTGGTTGCAAACGACCTGGAAGCCCTCGCAGAAGCAACCCGTGCCGAACGGGAAGGGGCACTTGAATGTTGTGTTGTGAGCAAGGAAGGCGCGTTCGAGGGGGATGGGATGAGTGGTTGCAAATGAGCTGGAAGCCATCGCGGGAGCAGCCATTACCAAATGGGAAGTGGTACTTGAATGTTGTGTTGTGAGCAAGGAAGGCGTGATCGAGGGGGATGGGATGAGTGGTTGCAAACGACATGTAAGCCCTTGTGGAAGCAGCCCATGCGAAACGGGAAGGGGTACTTGAATGCTGTGTTGTGAGCAAGGAAGGCGTGATCGAGGGGGATGGGATGAGTGGTTGCAAACGACCTGGAATCCCTTGCGGAAGCAGCCCATGCCAAACGGGAAGGGGTACTTGAATGTTGTGTTGTGAGAAAGGAAGGCACGATCGAGCGGAATGGGATGAGTGGTTGCAAATGACCTGGAAGCCCTTGCGGAAGCAGCCCATGCCAAACGGCAAGGGGTACTTGAATGTTGTGTTGTGAGCAAGGAAGACACGATCCAGGGGGACGGGATGAGTGGTTGCAAACGACCTGGAAGCCCTTGCGGAAGCAGCCCATGCCAAACGGGAAGGGGTACTTGAATGTTGTGTTGTGAGCAAGGAAGGCGTGATCAAGGGGGATTGGATGAGTGGTTGCAAATGACCTGGAAGCCCTTGCAGAAGCAGCCCGTGCCGAACGGGAAGGGATACTTGTATGTTGTGTTGTGAGCAAGGAAGGCGCGATCGAGGGGGATAGGATGAGTGGTTGCAAACGACCTGGAAGCCCTCGCGGAAGCAGCCCGTGCCGAACGGGAAGGGGTACTTGAATGTTGTGTTGTGAGCAAGGAAGGCGCGTTCGAGGGGGATGGGATGAGTGGTTGCAAATGAGCTGGAAGCCCTCGCGGGAGCAGCCCGTGCGGAACGGGAAGGGGTACTTGAATATTGTGTTGTGAGCAAGGAAGGAGCGATCGAGGGGGATGGGATGAGTGGTTGCAAACGACCTGGAAGCCCTCGCAGAAGCAGCCCGTGCCGAATGGGAAGGGGTACTTGAATGTTGTGTTGTGAGCAAGGAAGGCGCGATCGAGGGGGATGGGATGAGTGGTTGCAAACGACCTGGAAGCCCTCGCGGAAGCAGCCCGTGCCGAACGGGAAGCGGTACTTGAATGTTGTGTTGTGAGCAAGGAAGGCGCGATCGAGGGGGATGGGATGAGTGGTTGCAAACGACCTAGAAGCCCTCGCGGAAGCAGCCCGTGCCGAACGGGAAGGGGTACTTGAATGTTGTTTTGTGAGCAAGGAAGGCGCGATCCAAGGGGATGGAATGAGTGGTTAGAAACGACCTGGAAGCCCTCGCGGAAGCAGCCCGTACCGAACGGGAAGGGGTACTTGAATGTTGTGTTGTGAGCAATGAAGGCGCGATCGAGGGGGATGTGATGAGTGGTTGCAAATGACCTGGAAGCCCTCACGGAAGCAGCCCGTACCGAACGGGAAGGGGTACTTGAATGTTGTGTTGTGAGCAAGGAAGGCGGGATCGACGGGGATGGGATGAGTGGTTAGAAATGACATGGAAGCCCTCGCAGAAGCAGCCCGTGCCGAACGGGAAGGGGTACTTGAATGTTGTGTTGTGAGCAAGGAAGACGCGATCGAGGGTGATAGGATGAGTGGTTGCAAACGACCTGGAAGCCCTTGCGGAAGCATCCCGTGCTGAACGGGAAGGGGTACTTGAATGTTGGGTTGTGAGCAAGGAAGGCGCGATCGAGGGGGATGGGATGAGTGGTTGCAAACGAACTGGAAGCCCTCGCGGAAGCAGCCCGTGCCGAACGGGAAGGGGTACTTGAATGTTGTGTTGTGAGGAAGGAAGGCGTGATCGAGGGGGATGTGATGAGTGGTTGCAAACGACCTGAAAGCCCTCGCGGAAGCAGCCCGTGCCGAACGGGAAGTGTGGAGCAACCTGGACGTGCCATGGGCTGGTGCCCTTGAGCTTGAGCCGAGGCGGCAAGGATGACTACTAGGATTGGTGGCGGCAGCAGCAGCAGGTGGTGGGAATGGAGTTGCGAGCTGGGCGAGGTGGTCTTCGTGCCATACATACCTCTATTCGGCTATGGAACTACAGACAAAGATGGATGAATGCCAAAGGAATAAACTTATCTTAACTGGGCGTGGACGTGGTCATGCTGCTCTTTCTTCCCTCTATGGGCCGGGGGTATGGAACTACGGATGAAGATGAATGAATGCAAAGGGAGTTAAGTGCTCCTCATAAAAAATATAATACTTTTATCTCATGGAAAGCCAGGCAGACTGCTGCATGTGACCAGTGCAGACCAATGCTCAACTTGCAGTCAAATCAGCCTAGCCAGTTCAGTTTACGTGCGTATCGGGCGTGTTATTTAACTTCCTGGGGGAGCATCAGCCGGCAGAGGGGAGGCGGAGCGCGCGTCCGAAGCTACCGTCGTGGCCATGGTTGCGCCGGAGCCGATGATCATCGATGTTAACCGGCCATGCTCGCGTCCATGCACAACGCCTGCACCATCCACCGCGAGCGTCCACACTAGGATGACGACGCGCCGGACCAGTACGACCATGTTGCCAAGAGGCATTCATTTGGTGACTCCGGTTGGATGGCCGGCGCCCCGCCTAGTGACGTGTCCGCAGACATTTGGTGATGTCCATTTTATCATCGGTGTTGGAGTTGCCCTAATGCTCATTTTCTTCCTCCATGTCCTCTGTCCATGCCCCTAGCCGCTGTGCCTGCGAAAATGTTTTATTGGACCCGTCGCTGGTGTGGCGCCTGATGCCGGGTCCGCATCCATGTCTGGGTTCGGGGTATCTACAAATGATCTCCCGTCATTGGCAGCATCCGCCATCATGCACTGGCGCAGGTCGTAGGAACCGTCCTAGCTGGATGAGCTATCCTTCTGCCAAGCCATTGTCGGGGAACGTTGCATGGGAAACAAAAAATTTCCTACACACACGCAAGATCTATCCATGGTGATGAGCATCTACGAGAGGGAGACTGGATCTACATACCCTTGTAGATCGCTAAGCAGGAAGCGTTAAGAAACGCAGTTGGTGTAGTCGAACATCTTCGCGATCCAAATCACCGAGCGTCTCGCGATCAAATCACGATCCGTCCCGCGATCCAATCACGATCCGTCTCGCGAACTCATCACGATCCATCCTGCGATCTCATCACGATCCGTCCCGCGATATCATCACAATCCGTCCCGTGAACTAATCATGAACCGTCTCACGATCTTGTTCACGGTCCTTCCGATCTAGCGCCGAACAGACGGCACCTCCGCGTTCAGCACACGTGCAGCTTGATGACGATCTCCACCGTCTTGATCCAGCAAGAGGAAGTGGAGAGGGAGAAGAGTTCACCGGCAGCGTGACGGTGCTCCGGTGATGGTGGTGGAGCATTGCCGGCAGGGCTTCGCCTAAGCACTGCAGAAAACCGATCTAGAGGAGAAACTATGCACTAGAGGAACGGGTAGAACGTGGCTGAAAATTCTATGCCAAAACCCTAAAATCCTCTAGTATATATAGGAGGAGAGGAGGAGGAGTCTTGGCTGCCAAAAAGCCAGCCCTTGGGTCGACCAAAGTGGGGAGGAGAGGAGGACTCCTCCTCCAATCCTAGTAGGACTAGGATTCCTCCTTTTTTTTGTCCTTTTTCCACCTTTTTCCCTTTGGACTTTTTCTCCCAGACACATGGGCCTTGTGTTGGACTTCCACCAGCCCACAAAAGGCTGGTATTTACTCTCCCACAGCCCATGAAGCCTCTTGGGTCGAAATACCCCTCCCGGTACACTACCGGCACTCCCTGTACACTACCGATAAGCCTAGAACTTTTCCGACGACCAAAACAGGACTTCCTATATATGAATGTTGACCTCCGGACCATTCCAGAGCTCATCATGACGTCCAGGATCTCATCCAGGACTCCGAGGAAACTTCGGTCACCACCATACATAAAACTATCCTACCGAAACGTCACCAAACCTTAAGTGTGCAGACCCTGCGGGTTCGAGAACTATGTAGACATGACCGAGACACCTCTACGGTCAATAACGAATGGCAGGACCTGGATGTCCACATTGGTTCCTACATATTCTATGAATATCTTTATCGGTTGAACCTCTATCTCAAGGATTCAGTTAATCCCGTATGATGTTCCCTTTGTTCTTCGGTATGTTACTTGCCCGAGATTCGATCGTCGGTATCTCCATACCTAGTTCAATCTCGTTACTGGCAAGTCTCTTTACTTTTTCTGTAATACAAGATCCCACAACTAATAATTAGTCACATTGCTTGCAAGGCTCATTGTGATGTTGTATTACCGAGTGGGCCCTGAGATACCTCTCCGTCACACGGAGTAACAAGTCCAGTCTTGATCCATGCCAACTCAACAAACACCCTCGAAGATACCTGTAGAGCACCTTTATAGTCACTCAGTTACGTTGCGACGTTTGATACACACAAGGCACTCCTCCGATGTCAGTGAGTTGCATGATCTCATGGTCATAGGAACACATACTTTGACATGCAGAAAACAGTAGCAACAAACTGACACGATCATATGCTACGTTTGTAGTTTGGGTCTTGCCCATCATATCATTCTCCTAATGATGTGATCCTGTTATCAAATGATATCACATTTCAATAGCTAGGAAACCTTGACCATCTTTGATCAACGAGCTAGTTCACTAGAGGCATACTAGGGAGAGAGTGTTGTCTATTTACCCACGCATGTAATGTGTTTCCATTAAATACAATTGTAGCATGGATAATAAACGATTATCATGAACAAGGAAATATGAAAACAACTAATTTATTATTGCCTCTAGGGCATATTTCCAACACCCATACCATGGGGTAGCGCACGGGTTGAGGCCCAACTGGTATGTCCCACTCACCCATACGACATAGTCGGTATAGGTTGTATGCAATCCGTAATAGACCCCGGTGTAATACGCGGGGTAGTCAGGGTCGTAGCGTCTGGGCAGGAGGCCAATGATTGTGCTCGAGGCTGCCGATGGTCTGAACGATGAAGTCGTCAAAGCGGTCGGTGATATGACCATCATTGGAATCGTCGCCAACCCGATCGGGGATGGAAATTATGGAGTCATCGATGAAGGGGTCGGTGAAGACGAAGCCGACAGAAACAACATCGTTGATGAGGTCGTTGGGGATGGACGGTGTATAGCACCGGGGGTGGCCCGTCGGCTGGGAAGTTGGATATCAGGCCGACCTCAGGCCCCAGGTCAGGCATGGGCCCCTCACCCAACAGGCGGCTATGTTGGGGAACGTCGCATGGGAAAAAAAATCCTACGCACACGCAAACCTATCCATGGTGCTGATCATCTACGAGAGGGAGAGTGGATCTACGTACCCTTGTAGATCGCTAAGCGGGAAGCGTTAAGAAACGCGGTTGGTGTAGTCGAACATCTTCGCGATCCAAATCGCAGAGCGTCCCGCGATCTCATCATGATTTGTCCCGCGATCCAATCACGAACCGTCCTGCGATTTCGTCACAATCTGTCCCGCGATCCAATCACGAACGTCTCGTGGTCTTGATCACGATCCTTCCGATCTAGTACCGAACAGACGACACCTCCGCGTTCAGCACACGTGCAGCTTGATGACGATCTCCACCGTCTTGATCCAGCAAGAGGAGGTGGAGAGGAGAGAGAGTTCACCGGCAGTGTGACGGCGCTCCGTTGATGGTGGTGGTGGAGTAATTCCGGCAGGGCTTCGCCTAAGCGCTGCAGAAATCCGATCTAGAGGAGCACCGGTGAAACGGGTAGCACGTGGCCGTAAACTATGTGAAAAACCCTAGCTATCCACCAATATATATAGGAGGAGAGGAGGGGGAGAGGGGCTGGCGCACCAAGTCTCCCTAGGGGAGTCGGCCGGCTAGGAGGGGTGGAATCCTATTCCACCTCCAATCCTAGTTGGACTAGGATTGCTCCCTATTGGCTGATTTTCCACTTTTTCCTTTAGCACTTTGTCTCCCTACGCCATGGGCCTTTGTGGCTGTTTTCCCAGCCCACTAAGGGTTGGTAATTAGTCTCCCACAGCCAATGGACCTCTTCGGGTCGAAATAGCCCTCCCGGAAGCCTCCTGGTACAATCGATGAGCCCGAAACTTTCTTGCGACCAAACTGGGACTTCCTATATATGAATCTTTACCTCCGGACCATTCCGGAGCTCCTCGTGACGTCCGGGATCTCATACGGGACTCCTAACAACCTTCGGTCACCACCATACATAACTCTACACTACCGAAACGTCACCGAACCTTAAGTGTGCAGACCCTGCGGGTTCGAGAACTATGTAGACATGACCGAGACAGCTCTTCGGCCAATAACCAATGGCGCGACCTTGACGTCCACATTGGTTCCTACATATTCTACGAAGATCTATCGGTCGAACCTCTATGTCAAGGATTCAGTTAATCCCGTATAACGTTCCCTTTGTTCTTCGGTATGTTACTTGCCCGAGATTCGATCGTCGGTATCTCCATACCTAGTTCAACCTCGTCACCGGCAAGTCTCTTTACTCATTCCGTAATACAAGATCCTGCAACTAACAATTAGTCACATTGCTTGCATGGCTTATTGTGATGTTGCATTACCGAGTGGGCCCCGAGATATCTCCCCGTCACACGGAGTAACAAATCCCAGTCTCGATCCATGCCAACTCAACAGACACCATCCGAGATACCTGTAGAGCACCTTTATAGTCACCCATTTACGTTGTGACATTTGATACACACAAGGAACTCCTCCGATATCCGTGAGTTGCATGATCTCATGGTCATAGGAACATATACATTGACATGCAGAAAACAGTAGCAGTAAACTGACAGGATCATATGCTACGTTTGTAGTTTGGGTCTTGTCCATCACATCATTCTCCTAATGATGTGATCCCGTTATCAAATGACATCTCATGTCCATGGCCAGGAAACTTTAACCATATTTTGATCAATGAGCTAGTCTATTAGAGGCATACTAGGGACATGGCTTTGTCTATGTATCCACACATGCATCTAAGTCTCTGATCAATAAAATTATAGCATGGATAATAAACGATTATAATGAACAAGGAAATATGATAATAACTAATTTATTATTGCCTCTAGGGCATATTTCCAATAGTCTCCCACTTGCACTAGAGTCAATAATCTAGTTCACATGACCATGTGATTCGCATTGTTATGAATCTAACACCCAATGAGTTCTGGGGCTCGATCATGCTTTACATGTGAGAGAGGTCATATAGTCAACGGGTCTGCAAAATTCAGATCTGTGTGTACTTTGCAAATCTTTATGTCAAACTGTAAACACTGCTTCCACACTCCACTTGGTACTACTTCCAAATGGCTGCTCCACTATATGTATCTAAATAGCTACTACTAGTCATTCGGATTGGTGCTAAAGCCTGCATCGACGTAATTCTTTACGATGAACTATTTATCACCTCCATAATCGAGAAACATCTCCTCAGTCTTTTAGTTACTAAGGATAATCTTGACCGCCGTCCAGTGATCCACTCCTGGTTCACTCTTGTATCCCCTGACGAACTCACGCCAAGGCACACACATGTGCGGTACACAGCATGGCATACTGTACAGAGCCTATGGCTAAGGCATAGGGGACGACGTTCGTCCTTTCTCTTTCTTCTGCCGTTGTCGAGCTTTGAGTCTCACTCAACTTCACACCTTACAAATCAGACGAGAACTCTTTCTCTGACTGATCCATTTTGAACTCTGTCAAAATCTTGTCAAGGTACGCACTCATTGAAAGTCTCATCAAGTCATCTTTGATCTATCTCTATAGACCTTGATGCTCAATAATTAGGTAGTTTTATCCAGGTTTTACTTTGAAAATCACTTTCCAAATAACCGCTTATGCTTTCCAGAAATTCAACATTATTTCCGATCAACAATATGTCATCCACATATACTTATCAGAAATTCTATAGTGCTCCCACTCACTTTGTTTTAAATACAAGTTTCCTGTAAACTTCGTATAAACTCAAAAACTTTGATCAACTCATCAAAGCGTATATTCCAACTCCGAGATGCTTGCTTCAGCCCATAGAAGGATCACTAAAGCTTGCTCACCTTTTAGCATCCTTAAGACTGACAAAACCTTCTGGTTGTATCACATACAACCGTTCCTCAAGTAAACCGTTAAGGAAATGATGTTTTGACATCCATCTGCCAGATTTCATAATTGAAAAATTCAGCAACTGCTAACATAATTCCAACAGACTTTAGCACCACCACGAGTGAGAAAGTCTCATCGTAGTCAACTCCTTGAACTCATCACAAACATCTTTGCAACAAGTCGAGCTTTACAAACGGTGACATTTACCATCAGTGTCTGTCTTCATTTTAAAGATCCATTTGTATTCAACGACCTGCCGTCCGACGAGCAAGTCCACGAAAGTCTATACTTTGGTTCTCATACATGGATCCTATCTCGGATTTCATGGCCTCCAACCATTTGTCGGAATCCTGGCCCATCATCGCTTCTCCATAGCTCGGAGGTTCATAGTTGTCCAACAACATGATCTCCAAGACAGAGTTGTCGTACCACTTAGGAGCAGTACACATCCTTGTCGACCTACGAAGTTTGATAGTAACTTGATCCTGAAGCTTCATGATCATCATCATTAACTTCCTCTTCAATTAACATAGGCTTTACAGAAACATCTTTCTGCGCTGTGCTACTCTCTGGTTGAACAAAGGTTTAACAACCTCATCAAGTTCTATCTTCCTCCCACTCAATTCTTTCGAGAGAAACATTTCCTCGAGAAAGGATCCGTTTAAGCAACAAACACTTTGCACTAGGATCTGAGATAGAAGGTTCACCCAAATGATCTTAGGGTATTCTATGAAGATGCATTTGTCCGCCTTGGGTTCGACCTCATTAGGCGAAAACATTTTCCACACAAGTGTCGTAGCCCCAAATATTAAGAAATGTCAGCTTAGTTTTCTATCAAACCATAATTCACACGATGTCATCTCAATGGATTTAGATGATGCCCTATTTAAAGTGAATGTAGTTGTCTCTAATGCATAACCCCAAAATTATAGTAATAAAACGATAAGAGACATCACAGTATGCACTATATCCAATAGAGCATGACTATGATGTTCGGACACACCCTCACACTATGGTGTTCCAGGTGGCGTTAGTTGTGAAACAAATTTTAAGTTGTATGCCAAACTCGTAACTCAGATATTCACCTCCACGATCATATCACAGTCATTTTATCTTTCCTGTCACGATGATCTTAAACTTGACTCTGAATTTGCTTGAACCTTTCAAACGATTCAGACTTGTGTTTCATTAAGTAAATATACACTATATCTACTCAAATCATCAGTGAAGGTAAGAAAATAATGATATCCACTGCATGCTACAAGACTCACAACATTGCATGCATCAACATGTATCATTTCCAATGAATCACTTGCCCGCTCCATCCAACGGGTTCCTTTAGTCATCTTGCCTAAGAGGGATGGTTCGCATGACTCAATCGATTCGAAATCGAATGAGTCCAAATATCCATCGGCATGGAGTTTCTTCATGCGCTTTATACCAATATGACATTTAGCGGCAGTGCCACAAGTATGTGGTACTATCATTATTAACTTTGTATCTTTTGACATCAATGTTATGAACATGTGTATTACTACAATCAAGATTTCAACAAACCATTCTCACTGGGTGCATGACCATTGAAGGTATTATTCATGTAAACAGAATAACCATTATTCTCTAACTTAAATGAATAACCGTATTGCAATAAACATGATCTAATCATGTCCATGCTCAACGCAAAACACCAAATAACATTTATTTAGGTTCGTCACTAATCCTGAAGGCAGAGAGAGCGTGCGATATTGATCACATCAACCTTGGAAACATTTCCAATACGTATCGTCACCTCACCCTTAGCTAGTTCTCCGTTTATTCTGTAGCTTTTATTTCAAGTTACTAACATTTAGCAACCGAACCGGTGTCCAATACCCAGGTGCTACTAGGAGTACTAGCAAGGTACACATCAATAACTCATATATCAAATATACTTCTGTCGATGTTGCCAGCCTTCTTATCTACCAAGTATCTAGGGTTGTTCCGCTTCAGTGACCGCTCACCTCATAACAGAAGCACTTAGTCTCGGGTTTGAGTTCAACTTTGGGTTGCTTCACTGGAACAACAACTAACTTGCTATCCATGAAGTTTCCCTCCTTGCTCTTGCCCTTCTCAAAACTAGTGGTTTTGATTAATCATCGACACTTGACGCTCCTTCTTGATTTCTACCTTCGTGGTGTCAAACATCGCGAACAGTTCAGGAATCATTATTGCTATACCTAGCAATTTATAGTTCATCACCGAGTTCTAGTAGCTTAGTGATAGTGACTTTGGAGAACTATATCAATCACTATCTTATATGGAAGATCAACTCCCACTTGATTCAAGCGATTGTAGTACCTAGACAATATGAGTACATGCTCAACGATTGAGCTATTCTCCTTCATCTTACAAGCAAAGAATCTTGTTGGAGATCTCATATCTCGCAACACGGGCACAAGCCTGAGATCACAATCTCAGCTCCTAGAACATCTCATATGTTCTGTGACGTTCAAAACGTTTCGGAGCCTCAATTCTAAGTTGTAATGCATGACACACTAAACTATCAAGTAGTCATCGAAACGTGCCTGTCAGATATTCACAACATCTACAGACGGCGCTAGAGGGGGAGGCGCACCGAGCGGTGCATTAAGGACATAAGCCTTCTGTGCAGCAAAGAGGACAATCCTCAGATCACGGACCCAGTCCGCAATATTGCTACCATCATCTTTCAACTTTATTTCTCTAGGAACATATAAAAATACAAGGGAGCTGCAGTGTGAGCTAGTAATCTACAACATAATTTGCAAAGACACTTTGACTATGTTCATGATAATGAGTTCAATTAATCACATTACTTAAGAACTCCCACTCAAATTGACATCCCTCAGGTCATCTGAGTGTAACATGATCCAAATTCACCAACTCAAGTCCGATCATCACGTGAGTTATGTTGGATTGAATGGTGAACATCACTATGTTGATCATATCTACTATATGACTCATGTTCGACCTTTCGGTCTCTTGTGTTCCGAGGCCATGTTTGTACATGTTAGGCTCGTCATGTTTAACCCGAGTGTTCTGCACATGCAAATCTGGCTTGCACCCGTTGTATGTGAACGTAGAGTCTATCACACCCGATCATCACGTGGTGTCTCGACACGACGAACTTTCGCAACGGTGCACACTCGGGGAGAACACAGTTCATCTTGAAATTCAAGTGAGGGATCACCTTATAATGCTACCGCCGTACTAAGCAGAACAAGGTGCATAAAAGGATTAACATTACATGCAATTCATAAGTGACATGATATGGCCATGACCTTGTGTTTAAGATCTCCATCTTGGAAACACCGACATGATCTCCATCGTCACTGGCACAACACCATGATCTCCATCATCTTGATCTCGATCAATGTGTTGCCATTGGGGTTGTGGCGCCAGCCCTGCTTCTACTTCTATTGCTACCGCTTAGCGATAAAGTAAAGCATTACATAGCGCTTAATGATTGAGACGCAGGTCATACAATAATTAAAGACAACCCTATGGCTCCTGCCGGTTGCCCTATTCACCGACGTGCAAGTCATGAAAATCTATACATCACATGATCATCTCATACATCACATATATCTCATCATGTAATTGGCCATATCACATCACAACATACCCTGCAAAAACAAGTTAGACGTCCTCTAATTGGTGTTGCATGTTTTACGTGGCTGCTACAGGTATCCAGTAAGAACGATTCTCACCTACGCATAAACCACAATGGTGATACATAGATTGCTTTTCAACCTTCTCAAGGACCGCCTTTGTCAGATCTGATCCAACTAAACTGAGACAAACTGTCGCCCGCAAGCCATCTAAGCAACAAGTTGCGTCGAGGGAACCGGTCTCTCGTAAGCATACGAGTAATGTTGGTCTGAGCCATTTTATCTCACAATCCCGCTGAACCAAAATCCGACCAAGGGAGGAAGCAATCTAAGCATCAACGCCCACAAACCTTTTGTGTTCTACTCGAGATCTCATCGAACCATCAACCTAGCTCATGATGCCAATGTTGGGGAACGTCGCATGGGAAACAAAAAATTTCCTACGCACACGCAAACTTATCCATGGTGATGAGCATCTACGAGAGGGAGAGTGGATCTACGTACCCTTGTAGATCGCAAAGTGGGAAGCGTTAAGAAACGCGGTTGGTGTAGTCGAACATCTTCGCGATCGAAATCGCCGAGCGTCCCGGGATCTCATCACGATTTGTCCCGCGATCCAATCACGATCCGTCCCGCGATCCAATCACGAACCGTCCTGCGATCTCGTCACAATATGTCCCGCGATCCAATCACGAACGTCTCGTGGTCTTGATCACGATACTTCCGATCTAGTACCGAACAGACGACACCTCCGCGTTCAGCACACGTGCAGCTTGATGACGATCTCCACCGTCTTGATCCAGCAAGAGGAGGTGGAGAGGAGAGAGAGTTCACCGTCAGCGTGACGGCGCTCCGGTGATGGTGGTGGTGGAGTAATTCCGGCAGGGCTTCGCCTAAGCGCTGGAGAAATCCGATATAGAGGAGCACCGGTGAAATGGGTAGCACGTGGCCGTAAACTATGTACAAAACCCTAGCTATCCACCAATATATATAGGAGGAGACGAGGGGGAGAGGGGCTGGTGCATCAAGTCTCCCTAGGGGAGTCGGCCGGCTAGGAGGGGTGGAATCCTATTCCACCTCCAATCCTAGTTGCACTAGGATTGCTCCCTATTGGCTGATTTTCCACTTTTTCCTTTAGCACTTTGTCTCCTTGCGCCATGGGCCTTTGTGGCTGTTTTCCCAGCCCACTAAGGGCTGGTAATTAGTCTCCCACAGCCCATGGACCTCTTGGGGTCTAAATAGCCCTCCCGGAGGCCTCCCGGTACACTACCGATGAGCCCGAAACTTTTCCGGCGACCAAACTGGGACTTCCTATATATGAATCTTTACCTCCGGACCATTCCGGAGCTCCTCGTGACATCCGGGATCTCATCCGGGACTCCGAACAACCTTCGGTCACCACCATACATAATTCTACACTACCGAAATGTCACCGAACCTTAACTGTGCAGACCCTGCGGGTTCGAGAATGATGTAGACATGACCGAGACAGCTCTTCAGCCAATAACCAATGGCGGGACCTGGACTTCCACATTGGTTCCTACATATTATACGAAGATCTATCAGTTGAACCCCTATGTCAAGGATTCAGTTAATCCTGTATAACGTTTCGTTTGTTCTTCGGTATGTTACTTGCCCGAGATTCGATCATCGGTATCTCCATACCTAGTTCAACCTCGTTACCGGCAAGTCTCTTTACTCGGTCCGTAATACATGATCCCGCAACTAACAATTAGTCACATTGGTTGCAAGGCTTATTGTGATGTTGCATTACCGAGTGGGCCCCGAGATACCTCCCCGTCACACGGAGTAACAAATCCGAGCCTCGATCCATGCCAACTCAACAGACACCATCGGAAATACCTGTAGAGCACCTTTCTAGTCGTCCAGTTACGTTGTGATGTTTGATACACACAAGGCACTCCTCCGATATCCGTGAGTTGCATGATCTCATGGTCATAGGAACATATACATTGACATGCAGAAAACAGTAGCAGTAAACTGACACGATCATATGCTACATTTGTAGTTTGGGTCTTGTCCATCACATCATTCTCCTAATGATGTGATCCCGTTATGAAATGACATCTCATGTCCATGGCCAGGAAACTTTAACCATCTTTTGATCAATGAGCTAGTCTATTAGAGGCATACTAGGGACATGGCTTTGTCTATGTATCCACACATGCATCTAAGTCTCCGATCAATACAATTATAGCATGGATAATAAACGATTATCATGAACAAGGAAATATGATAATAACTAATTTATTATTGCCTCTAGGGCATATTGCCAACAAGCTAACCTCCCAGAAGATCGATGGCTTGGCGTGCAAGATGAGGACTCCCTGTCTCATCAAGGATCTAGGTTGGCTAGCAAACAGTGTAACTATGAGGACCCCGACTCATAAGTCGTGATCATCGAATGCACGTGTACAATGATCCCAGAGATCAATGCTCACTGGACACACATAAGCTGGATAACAAGAGTCTTACATCCATACATACCGTCTTGCACAAATGAAGACCAACAGGGTCAAGTCTTACGTAGATAGGGCCGCGAGGGCAAAACACTTAAACATATCTAGCAGTGGAAATCTTGAACGAAAGCGTGAACCCATACCATCTGCCTTAAATCTACAGACATTCTGACTGGGAAGCATCCTTGTCCGCATATTCATCACCAACAAACTCTTCACCATATTCCTGCTCTTCCATGCCTGGCCAATTAAATACCAGTGGCAAGCCAATGAGTACTTTGAATGTACTCGCAAGCAACCCATGTTTGGAACAAGGCAGTAACAATGCATGATATAGTACTAAGTATGTAAGTTTACAGAAAGCTAATTTTGAGTGCAATGACATGTTCAAATAATTCCGGATAGCATGCATCAATAGGTTGTAGGGATCCATAGGAACAGATACATGTATCAACATAAGCAAGGGTTGAACATCACATGTTCAATTATTCATGACAAGTCATCGGACTTAGCTCAAGTATAAATTTTCATCACACACGCACACACACATCAACTTTGTAAACGATGGACGTAGCCCAAGAACGGTCACCCAACTGTCTTTGACCGTGGACACAGCTATTCGAATAGTTTTACACTCTGTAGAGGTTGCACATTCTACCCACAAGACTCGGAAAACTTCCGTGTCAGTCCACGACTCGCGATATATTGCATACCCGATGTAAGTACCTGAATAGTACCTTTTCCATGGTGATACTAACAAAGAGTCCACTCGTTGATGCCATCCCTCATGATGTACATCGCAAGTATCATCTACGAGGACACGCAACGGTGTGCCCGGTGTCTGTAAAAACAGCCCATGATCGTCCTTTTCGGCACGACCCCGTACCGAGAGCGACCATGTCACTTCTGCCACTAGTAATACGGGCTCTCTGCTAGTACCCACCAAAGTAATGAACAAAGCCCTGTCCCATAAGGGGTATCATGGTTCTACACGTAAGGTTAGAGTAACGGTCGCAACTTACACCAATCCGTTTTTGAAAGCAACATATTCACTTGCCTTGGTACACCACTTCTTTGTCAAGTGGTTACCTAGCTCATCATCATCTCCCTCGGACATTAGTGGCACCCGATGTGTTGTTTAAAGCCTTTCAAAACACTTTCTTTCCAACACCATGCATAGACCCGTCCCACTTTGCGTAGAAACTACTTCGCAACCTATCTACTTCCAGCCCACATAACTCTAAGTAGAAAGTAGAGTCAAGTCATGCAAGTACCAGCGAAGACAAGTATCGGAGGCAACCCATAAACATGGCCACCATTTCATCATGATCAACATATCAAAAGTAAGGTGCTATATGCCATGCATTCAAAGGTTTCTTAATCATGGTGAAAGGGCTACTTGCCTGGCTCAAAAAAGTCCTCGGGGTCTTCAAAGTCTTCTGGTCCAACTCCGTCATCAACAACGCAATCTGTTGTCGCGATATTAACGGGCAAAAATAAGAACACAACAAAAAGAGAGAAAATAATTCACTTCTAAAATGTCACACCACTCTGTAAAATACTATAATAAAAACTAAAAATATTAGTTTCTGTTTTTGAAATAAAAAAAGGTCGTGAAAAGTATTTTAACAGTGGTTTTAAATATTCAAAACTACATTTTAAATAAAACCAGTACATAAAACACTTTCAATTTTTTTTACAAGTGGCATCATTAAATACTACATAATATTAAAATATTTTAGGTGGAAGAATATTTGGATTTGGAAAAATATTTGAATCTGTGGAAATTTTGAGAAATGCCAGAAAAAGAAAAAGGAAAAGTGGCACTGTGCCACTGGGCCAGAAGCAGTTGGCCGAGCCGGCCAAGCTAGCGAAGCCAGCCCAGGGGAGGCGTAGCGCGCCCGCCCGCGCGTGTTTGAACCTAACTAGTGGGGCCAGCCGGTTAGTGAGAGAGAGAGTGAGAGAGGCGGGGCCCGCTTGTCATCTCGTTCCTCAGGATAAAGGAGGTCGAGGGGGCTCACGGGCGGCTACGGTGCACGGGGAAGCGAACGGAGGTCACCGGTTTACTCAGGGTTGAGCCACCATTCGGGAGGTGCAGGAGTTGGTCACGTGAGGGGACGGGTTTGTTGGGGAACGTTGCATGGGAAACAAAATATTTCCTACGCACATGAAGATCTATCCATGGTGATGAGCATCTACGAGAGGGAGAGTGGATCTAGGTACCCTTGTAGATCGCTAAGCGGGAAGCGTTAAGTAACGCGGTTGGTGTAGTCGAACGTCTTCGCGATCCAAATCTCCGTGCGTCCCGCGATCCAATCACGATCCATCCCGCGATGTAATCACGATCCGTCCCGCGAACTTGATCACGATCCGTCCCACGAACTTGATCACGATCCTTCCGATCTAGCGCGAAACGGACGACACCTCCGCGTTCAGCACACATACAACTTGATGACGATCTCCGCCGTCTTGATCCAGCAAGAGAGAGCGGAGAGGTAGAAGAGTTCGCCGGCAGCGTAACGGGGCTCCAGCGATGGTGGTGGAGAAATTCCGGCAGGGCTATGCATAAGCACTGCAGAAATCCAATCTAGAGGAGAAACTATGCACTTGAGGAATGGGTAGCACGTCGCTGAAAAACTAGTGCAAAACCGTAGAAATCCACCAGTATATATAGGAGGATAGGAGGAGAGGAGGCATCTTGGCCTCCAAGCCAATTAGCCTTCGGCCGAACTAGGAGAGGAGGAGTCCACCTCCTCCACTCCTAATAGGATTAGGATTCCTTGTTTTTTTTTCCTTTTTGCCTTTTTCCACCTTTTTCCTTTTGGGTTTTCTTCTCCAGCCACATGGGCCTTGTGTGGGAGTTTACACCAGCCCACTAAAGGCTGATATTCAGTCTCTCACAGCCCATGAAGCCTCTTGGGTCGAAATACCCCTCCCGGAGGTCTCCCGGTACACTACCGGCACTCCCGGTACACTTCCGATAAGCCCGTAACTTTTCCGGCGACCAAAACAGGACTTCCTATATATGAATATTTACCTCCAGACCATTCCGGAGCTTCTTGTGATGTCTAGGATCTCATCCGGGACTCCGAACAAACTTCGGTCACCACCATACATAACTCTATACTACCGAAACGTCACCAAACCTTAAGTGTGCAGACCCTGCGGGTTCGAGAACTATGTAGACATGACCGAGACACCTCTACGGTCAATAACCAATGGCGGGACCTAGATGTCAAAATTGGTTCCTAAATATTCTAGCGATAAAGTAAAGCATTACATAGCGCTTAATGATTGACACGCAGGTCATACAACAATTAAAGTCAACCCTATGGCTCCTGCCGGTTGCCATACTCATCGACATGCAAGTCGTGATAATCTATACATCACATGATCATCTCATACATCACATATATCACATCATGTAATTGGCCATATCATATCACAACATACCCTGCAAAAACAAGTTAGACGTCCTCTAATTGTTGTTGCAAGTTTTATGTGGCTGCTACGGGTGTCTAGCAAGAACGATTCTCACCTACGCATAAACCACAACGGTGATACATAGATTTCTTTTCAACCTTCTCAAGGACTGCCTTTGTCGGATCCGATCCAACTAAAGTAAGAGAAACTGTCACCCGCAAGCCATCTAAGCAACAAGTTGCGTCGAGGGAACCGGTCTCTCGTAAGCGTACGAGTAATGTTGGTCCGGGCCGCTTCATCTTACAATCCCGCTAAACCAAAATCCGACAAAGGGAGGAAGCAATCTAAGCATCAACACCCACAAACATTTTGTGTTCTACTCGAGATCTCATCGAACCATCAACATAGCTCACGATGCCACTGTTGGGGAACGTCGCATGGGAAACGAAACTTTTCCTACGCACACGCAAACCTATCCATGGTGATGAGCATCTACGAGAGGGAGAGTGTATCTACGTACCCTTGTAGATCGCTAAGCGGGAAGCGTTAAGAAACGCAGTTGGTGTAGTCGAACATCTTCGCGATCCAAATCGCCGACCGTCCCACGATCTCATCACGATCCGTCCCGCGATCCCATCATGATCCGTCCCGCGATCTCATCACGATCTGTCTCACGATCTTGATCACGATCTGTCCCGCGAACTCATCATGATTTGTTTCGCGATCACATCAGGAATCTCTCGCGATCTTGATCACGGTCCTTCCGATCTAGCGCCGAATGGATGACACCTCCGTGTTCAGCACACGTGCAGCTTGATGACGATCTCCACCGTCTTGATCCAGCAAGAGGAGGTGGAGAGGAGAGAGAGTTCACCGGCAGCATGACGGTGATCCAGTGATGGTGGTGGTGGAGCAATTCCGCCAGGGCTTCGCCTAAGGGCTGCAGAAATCCAATCTAGAGGAGCACCGGTGAAACGGGTAGCACGTGGCCGTAAGTTGTGTCCCGTGTGCTAGCCCTGCCCCTCTATTTGTATGTTGAGCCCTGGGGTCTAAACTTGGAGCAAAAACCTCCACAAGGTCGATTTTGCCCGCACAAGGTCGGTTTGGCCCGCAAGAAAAGAGTCCAACTCGGATCCCTGCAGTCCCGCGCACAAGCGGTAGTACCGCTTCACGAGCGGTAGTACCGCTTGAGCGGTAGTACCGCTTCACAAGCCGTAGTATTGCCTTACTGCGTAAGGGAGCAGCAAAACTTCCTTTTGCCGTTTCCAATACCTCGTGGGTTTTACCCCGTTGGTCCGTATAAAGTGTTGTTGTACCCAAACACTTCGGTAAACATCCAGAACCCCTTCCGGTTAATTCCGGAACTCTTCCAGAGATCAAAACACTATTATCACATATATCAATCTTTATCTCCAGAGTCTTCCGGAGATCCTCGTCATGTCCGGGATCGTTTCCGAGACTCCGAACATCCTTCGGTCACCACCATACACAACTCTATACTACCGAAACGTCACCAAACCTTAAGTGTGCAGACCCTGCGGGTTCGAGAACTATGTAGACATGACCGAGACACCTCTACGGCCAATAACCAATGGCGTGACCTGGACGTCCACATTGGTTCCTACATATTCTACGAAGATCTATCGGTCGAACCTCTATGTCAAGGATTCAGTTAATCCGGTATAACGTTCCCTTTGTTCTTCGGTATGTTACTTGCCCGAGATTCGATCGTCGGTATCTTCATACCTAGTTCAATGTCGTTACCGGCAAGTCTCTTTACTCGTTCCATAATACAAGATCCCGCAACTAACAATTAGTCACATTGCTTGCAAGGCTTATTGTAATGTTGCATTACCGAGTGGGCCCTGAGACACCTCTCCGTCACACGGAGTAACAAATCCTAGTCTTGATCCATGCCAACTCAACAGACACCTTTGGAGATACCTGTAGTGCACCTTTATAGTCACCCAGATACGTTGCGACGTCTGATACACACAAGGCACTCCTCCGATATCTGTGAGTTGCATGATCTCATGGTCATAGGAACACATACTTGACATGCCGAAAACAGTAGCAATAAACTAACACGATCATATGCTACGTTTGTAGTTTGGGTCTTGTCCATCACATCATTCTCCTAATGATGTGACCCCGTTATCAACTGACATCTTATGTCCATGGCTAGGAAACCTTAACCATCTTTTGATCAACGAGCTAGTCTATTAGAGACATACTAGGGACATGGTTTTGTCTATGTATCCACACATGCATCTAAGTCTCCGATCAATACAATTATAGCATGGATAATAAACGATTACCACGAACAAGGAAATATGATAATAACTAATTTATTATTGCCTCTAGGGCATATTTCCAACAGTCTCCCACTGGCACTAGAGTCAATAATTTAGTTCACATCACTATGTGATTCACATTGTTATGAATCTAACACCCAATGAGTTTTGGGGCTCTATCATGCTTTGCATGTGAGAGAGGTCTTTTATAGTCAACGGGTCTGCGATATTCAGATCCGTCTGTACTTTGCAAATCTCTATGTCAAACCGTAAACACTGCTACCACACTCCACTTGGTACTACTTCCAAATGGCTGCTCCACTATATGTATCCAGATTGCTACTTGTAGTCATCCGTATTGGTGCTAAAGCCTGCATCGACGTAACTCTTTACGACGAACTCTTTATCACCTCCATAATCGAGAAACATCTCCTCAGTCTTTCAGTTACTAAGGATAATCTTGACCGCTGTCCGGTGATCCACTGCTGGTTCACTTTCGTACCACCTGACGAACTCATGCCAAGGCACACACATGTGCGGTACACAGCATGGCATGTTGTACAGAGCCTATGGCTAAGGCATAGGGCCGACGTTCGTCCTTTCTCTTTCTTCTGCCCTTGTCGAGCTTTGAGTCTCACTCAACTTCACACCTTACAAATCAGACGAGAACTCTTTCTCTCACTGATCCATTCTGAACTCCTTCAAAATATTGTCAAGGTATGTACTCGTTGAAAGTCTCATCAAGCATCTTGATCTATCTCTATAGATCTTGATGCTCAACAATTAGGTAGTTTTATCCAGGTCTTCCTTTGAAAATCACTTTTCAAACAACCATTTATGCTTTCCAGAAATTCTACATTATTTCCGATCAACAATATGTCATCCACATATACTTATCAGAAATTCTATAGTGCTCCCACTCACTTTACTGTAAATAAAAGTTTCTCATAAACTTTGTATAAACCTCAAAACTTTGACCACCTCATCAAAGCATACATTCCGACTCCGAGATGCTTGCTTCAGTCCATAGAAGGATCACTGAAGCTTGCACACATTTTAGCATCCTTAGGACTGACAAACCCTTCTGGTTGTATCACATACAACCTTCCCTCAACTAAACCGTTTAAGGAAACGATGTTTTGACATCTATCTGCCAGATTTCATAATTGAAAATGCAGCTACTGCTAACATAATTCCAACAGACTTTAGCACCGCTACGAGTGAGAAAGTCTCATCGCAGTCAACTCCTTGAACTTGTCACAAACATATTTGCAACAAGTTGAGCTTTAGAAATGGTGACATTTACCATCAGTGTCTGTCTTCATTTTAAAGATCCATTTTTACTCAACGAACTGTCGTCCAACGAGCAAGTCTACCAAAGTCTATACTTGGTTTTCATACATGGATCCTATCTCAGATTTCATGGCCTCTAATCATTTGTCGGAATCCGGGCCCATCATCGCTTCTCCATAGCTTGTAGGTTCATCGTTGTCCAACAACATGACCTCCAAGACAGGGTTGTCATACCACTTCGGAGTAGTACACATCCTTGTCGACCTACGATGTTCGATAGTAACTTGATCCTGAAGCTTCATAATCATCATCATTAACTTCCTATTCAACTAACGTAGGCTTCACAGAAACATCTTTCTGCGCTGCGCTACTCTCTGGTTAAACAAAGGTCTAACAACCTCATCAAGTTCTATCTTCCTCCCACTCAATTCTTTCGAGAGAAACATTTCCTCGATAAAGCATCCGTTTAAGCAACAAACACTTTGTACTTGGATCTGAGATAGAAGGTTCACCCAACTGATCTTAGGGTATTCTATGAAGATGCGTTTGTCCGCCTTGGGTTCGACCTCATTAGGTGAAAACATTTTCCACACAAGTGTCGTAGCCCGAAATATTAAGAAATGACAGCTTAGGTTTCTATCAAACCATAATTCACACGGTGTCATCTCAACAGATTTAGATGGTGCCCTATTTAAAGTGAATGTAGTTGTCTCTAATGCATAACCCCAAAATTATAGTAGTAAAACGATAAGAGACATCATACCATGCACCATGTCCAATAGAGCATGACCATGATGTTCGGACACACCATCACACTATGGTGTTCGAGGTGGCGTTTTAGTTGTGAAACAAATTTCACATTGTCTTAAGTTGTATGCCAAACTCGTAACTCAGATATTTACCTTCACGATCATATCGCAGTCATTTTTATTTTCTTGTCACGATGATCTTAAACTTCACTCTGAATTTGCTTGAACCTTTCAAACAATTCAGACTTGTGTTTCGTTAAGTAAATATACACTATATCTACTCAAATCATCAGTGAAGGTAAGAAAATAACGACATCCACTTCACGCTACAAGACTCACTGGATTGCATACATCAACATGTATCATTTCCAATGAATCACTTGCCCGCTCCATCCAACGGTGTTTTTAGTCATCTTGCCCAAGAGGCATGGTTCGCATGTCTCAACCGATTCGAAGTTGAATGAGTCCAAAGATCCATAAACATGGAGTTTCTTCATGCGCTTTATACCAATATGACATTTAGCAGCAGTGCCACAAGTATGTGGTACTATCTTTATTAACTTTGTATCTTTTGACATCAATGTTATGAACATGTGTATTACTACGATCAAGATTTCAACAAACCATTCTCACTGGGTGCATGACCATTGAAGGTATTATTCATGTAAACAAAACAACCATTATTCTCTAACTTAAATGAATAACCCTATTTGCAATAAACATGATCTAATAATGTCCATGCTCAACGGAAAACACCAAATAACATTTATTTAGGTTCGTCACTAATCGTGAAGGTAGAGAAAGCGTGCGATGTTGATCACATCAACCTTGGAAACATTTCCAACACATATCGTCACCTCACCCTTAGCTAGTTCTCCGTTTATTCCGTAGCTTTTATTTCGAGTTACTAACATTAAGCAACCAAACTGGTATCCAATATCCAGGTGCTACTAAGAGTACTAGCAAGGTACACATTAATAACTCGTATATCAAATATACTTCTATCGATGTTGCCATCCTTCTTATCTACCAAATATCTAGGGTTGTTCCGCTTCAGCGACCGCTCACCTCATAACAGAAGCACTTAGTCTCGGGTTTGAGTTCAACTTTGGGTTGCTTCACTGGAGCAGCAACTGACTTGCTATCCATGAAGTTTCCCTCCTTGCTCTTGCCCTTCTCGAAACTAGTGGTTTTGATTAACCATCAACACTTGATGCTCCTTCTTGATTTCTACCTTCGTGGTGTCAAACATTGCGAACAGCTTAGGAATCATTATTTCAATCCCTGGCAATTTATAGTTCATCACCAAGTTTTAGTAGCTTAGTGACAGTGACTTGGAGAACTATATCAATCACTCTCTTATTTGGAAGATCAACTCCCACTTGATTTAAGCGAGTGTAGTACCCGGACAATCTGAGTACATGCTCAGCGATTGAGCTATTCTCCTTCATCTTACAGGCAAAGAATCTTGTAGAGATCTCATATCTCGCAACACGGGTACGAGCCTGAGATCAAAATCTCACCTCTTAGAACATCTCATATGTTCCATGACGTTCAAAACATTTCGGAGCCTCAATTCTAAGCCGTAATGCATGACGCACTAAACTATCAAGTATTCATCGAAACGTGTCTGTCAGATGTTCACAACATCTACAGACGACGCTAGATGGGGTGGCGCACCGAGCGGTGCAATAAGGACATAAGCCTTCTGTGCAGCAATGAGGATAATCCTCAGATCACGGACCCAGTCCACAATATTGCTACCATCATCTTTCAATTCTATCTCTCTAGGAACATATAAAATTTACAAGGGAACTACAGCGTGAGCTAGTAATCTACAATATATTTTGCAAAGACACTTTTACTATGTTCATGATAATGAGGTTAATTAATCATATTACTTAAGAATTCCCACTCAAATTGGCATCCCTCTGATCATTCGAGTGATACATGATACAAATTCACCAACTCAAGTCCGATCATCACGTGAGTTGAGGTGGCTGCAATGGTGAACATCATTATGTTGATCATATCTACCATATGACTCATGTTCGACCTTTCGGTCTCTTGTGTTCCGAGGCCATGTCTATACATGCTAGGCTCGTCAAGTTTAACCCGAGTGTTTTGCATGTGCAAATCTGGCTTGCACCCGTTGTATGTGAACGTAGAGTCTATCGCACCCGATCATCACGTGGTGTCTCAACACGACGAACTTTCGCAACGGTGCACACTCGGGGAGAACACAATTTATCTTGAAATTAAGTGAGGGATCACCTTATAATGCTACCATCGTCCTAAGCAAAAAAAGGTGCATAAAAAGGATTAACATCACATGCAAATCATAAGTGACATGACATGGCCATGAACTTGTGCTTTTGATCTCCATCTAGAAAGCACTGGCATGATCTCCATCGTCACCGGCATGACAACATGATCTCCATCATCTTGATCTCCATCAACGTGTTGCCATCGGGGTTATCACGCCCTGCATGCTTCTACTACTATTGCTATCGTTTAGCGATAAAGTAAAGCATTACATAGAGCTTAATGATTGACACGCAGGTCATACAATAATTAAAGACAACCCTATGGCTCCTGCTGGTTGCCGTATTCACCGACATGCAAGTCGTGATAATCTATGCATCACATGATCATCTCATACATCACATATATCACATCATGTAATTGGCCATTTCACATCACAACATACCCTGCAAAAACAAGTTAGACGTCCTCTAATTCTTGTTGCATGTTTTACGTGGCTGCTATGGGTATCTAGCAAGAACAATTCTCACCAACGCAAAAACCACAACGGTGATACACTAGTTGCTTTTCAACATTCTCAAGGACCGCCTTTGTCAAATCCGATCCAACTAAAGTGAGAGAAACTGTCACCCGCAAGCCATCTAGGCAACAAGTTGCGTTGAGGAAACCGTTCTCTCGTAAGCGTACGAGTAATGTTGGTCCAGGACGCTTCATCTCACAATCCCGGTGAACCAAAATACGACCAAGAGAGGAAGCAATCTAAGCATCAACGCCCACAACCCTTTTGTGTTCTACTCGAGATCTCATCGAACCATCAACCTAGCTCTGATTCCACTGTTGGGGAACGTCGCATGGGAAACAAAAAATTTCCTACGCACACGCAAACCTACCCATGGTGATGAGCATCTACGAGAGGGAGAGTGGATCTACGTACCCTTGTAGATCACTAAGCGGGAAGCTTTAAGAAATGCGGTTGGTGTAGTCAAACATCTTCTTGTTCCAAATTGCCGAGCGTCCCGCGATCTCATCGCGATCCGTCCCGCGATCCAATCACGATCCGTCCCGCGAACACATCACGATCCGTCCCCTGAACACATCATGATCCGTCCCGCGAACACATCATGATCCGTCTCACGATCTTGATCACGATCTGTCCCGCGAACTCATCACGATCTGTTCCGCGATCACATCACGAATCGTCTCGCGATCTCGATCACGGTCCTTCCGATCTAGCGCCGAATGGACGGCACCTCCGCGTTCAGCACACGTGCAGCTTGATGACGATCTCCACTATCTTGATCCAGCAAGAGGAGGTGGAGAAGAGAGAGAGTTCACCAGGAGCGTGACGGTGCTCCAGTGATGGTGGTGGTGGAGCAATTCCGGCAGGGCTTCGCCTAAGCGCTGCAGAAATCCGATCTAGAGGAGCACCGGTGAAATGGGTAGCACGTGGCCGTAAGTTCTGTCCCGTGTGATAGCCCTGCCCTCTATTTATATGTTGAGCCCTAGGGTCTAAACTTGGAGCAAAAACCTCTACAAGGTCGATTTTGCCCGCACAAGGTCGGTTTGGCCCGCAAGAAAAGAGTCCAACTCGGACCCCTGCAGTCCCGCACACAAGCGGTAGTGCCGCTTCACGAGCGGTAGTACCGCTTGAGCGGTAGTACCGCTTCACAAGCGATAGTACTGCCTTACTGCTTAAGGCAGCAGCAAAACTTCCTTTTGCCCTTTCCAATACCTCGTGGGTTTTACCCCATTGGTCCATATAAAGTGTTGTTGTACCCGAACACTTCGGTAAACATCCGGAACCCCTTCCGGTTAATTCCGGAACTCTTCCAGAGATCAAAACACTATTATCACATATATCAATCTTTATCTCTAGACTCTTGCGGAGATCCTCGTCCTGTTCGGGATCGTATCCGAGACTTTGAACATCCTTCGGTCACCAACATACACAACTCTATACTACCGAAACGTCACCAAACCTTAAGTGTGCAGACCCTACGGGTTCGAGAACTATGTAGACATGACCAAGACACCTCTACGGCCAATAACCAATGGCGGGACCTGGACGTCCACATTGGTTCCTACATATTCTACGAAGATCTATCGGTCGAACCTCTATGTCAAGGATTCAGTTAATCTCGTATAATGTTCCCTTTGTTCTTCGGTATGTTACTTGCCCGAGATTCAATCGTCGGTATCTCCATACCTAGTTCAATCTCCTTACCGGAAAGTCTCTTTACTCGTTCCGTAATACAAGATCCCGCAACTAACAATTAGTCACATTGCTTGAAAGGCTTATTGTGATGTTGCATTACAGAGTGGGCCCTGAGATACCTCTACGTCACACGGAGTAACAAATCCCAGTCTTGATCCATGCCAACTCAACAAACACCTTCGAAGATACCTGTAGTGCACCTTTATAGTCACCCAGTTACGTTGCGACGTTTGATACACACAAGGCACTGCTCCGATATTTGTGAGTTGCATGATCTCATGGTCATAGGAACACATACTTGACATGCGGAAAACAGTAGCAATAAACTGACACGATCATATGCTACGTTT
Source organism: Hordeum marinum (assembly GCA_022496015.1). Lineage (NCBI taxonomy): Eukaryota > Viridiplantae > Streptophyta > Magnoliopsida > Poales > Poaceae > Hordeum > Hordeum marinum. Next base: position 826,657 of record JAAAWK010000085.1, read on the forward strand.
GTAGTTTGGGTCTTGTCCATCACATCATTCTCCTAATGATGTGACCCCGTTATCAAATTACATCTCATGTCCATGGCTAGGAAACCTTAACCGTCTTTTCATCAACGAGCTAGTCTATTAGAGGCATACTAGGGACACGGTTTTGTCTATGTATCCACACATGCATCTAAGTCTCCGATCAATACAATTATAGCATGGATAATAAACGATTACCACGAACAAGGAAATATGACAATAACTAATTTATTATTGCCTCTAGGGCATATTTCCAACAAGATCATCATCAAGCTGTACATGTGCTGAACGCGGAGGTGTCGTCCGTTCGGCAGTAGATCGGAAGGACCGTGATCGAGATCGCGAGATGGGTCAGGATGAGATCACGGGATGGATCGTGATGAGTTCGGGGGACAGATCGTGATCAAGATCGTGAGACGGATCATGATGTGATCGCGGGACGGATCGTGATGAGTTCGCGGGACGGATCATGATTGGATCGTGGGACGGATCGTGATGAGATCGCGGGACGCTCGGCGATTTGGATCGCGAAGACGTTCAACTACACCAACCGCGTTTCTTAACGTTTCCCGCTTAGCGATCTACAAGGGTACGTAGATCCACTCTCCCTCTCGTAGATGCTCATCACCATGGATAGATCTGCGTGTGCGTAGGAAATTTTTTGTTTCCCATGCGACGTTCCCCAACAGTGGCATCATGAGCTAGGTCTATGTGTAGATGATATCTCGAGTAGAACACAAAATGTTTGTGGGCGTCTATTCTTAGATTGCTTCCTCCCATGGTCGGATTTTGCTTCAGCGGTATTGTGAGATGAAGCGGCCCGGACCAACATTACTCGTACGCTTAGGAGAGACCGGTTCCCTCAACCGCAACCTGTTGCATAGATGGCTTGCGGGTGCCAGTTTCTGTCACTTTAGTTGGATCGGATTCGACAAAGGCGGTCCTTGAGAAGGTTGAAAAGCAACTAGTGTATCACAGTTGTGGTTTTTGCATAGATGATAATTGTTCTTGCTAGATACCCGTAGCAGCCACGTAAAACATGCAACAAGAATTAGAGGACCTCTAACTTGTTTTTACAGGGTATGTTGTGATATGATATGGCCAATTACATGATGTGATATATGTTATGTATGAGATGATCATGTGATGTATAGATTATCACGACTTTCATGTCGATGAATACGGCAACCGGCAGGAGCCATAGGGTTATCTTTAATTATTGGATGATCTGCGTGTCAATCATTAAGCGCTATGTAATGCTTTACTTCATCGCTAAACGGTAGCAATAGTAGTAGAAGCATGCATGGCGTGACAACCCCGATGGCGACACGTTGATGGAGATCAAGATGATGGAGATCATGGTGTCATGCCAGTGACGATGGAGATCATGCCGGTGCTTTCTAGATGGAGATCAAAAACACAAGTTCATGGCCATATCATGTCACTTATGATTTGCATGTGATGTTAATCCTTTTTATGCACCTTGTTTTTCTTAGGACGACGGTAGCATTATAAGGTTATCCCTCTCTTAATTTCAAGATAAATTGTGTTCTCCCCGAGTGTGCACCGTTGCGAAAGTTCGTCGTGTTGAGACACCACGTGATGATCGGGTGGGATAGACTCTATGTTCACATACAACGGGTGCAAGCCAGTGTTGCACATGCAGAACACTCGGGTTAAACTTGACGAGCCTAGCATGTATAGACATGGCCTCGGAACACAAGAGACCGAAAGGTCGAACATGGGTCACATAGTAGATATGATCAACATGATGATGTTCACCATTGCAGCCACCTCAACTCACGTGATGATCAGACTTGAGTTGGTGAATTTCGATCATGTATCACTCGAATGATCGGAGGGATGTCAATTTGAGTGTGAGTTCTTAAGTAATATGATTAATTGAACTCATAATCATGAACATAGTCAGTAGTGCCTGTGCAAATTATGTTGTAGATTACTAGCTAGCGGTGTAGCTCCCTTGATTTTTTATATGTTCCTAGAGAAATAGAGTTGAAAGATGATGGTAGCAATATTGCGGACTGGGTCCGCGATCTGAGGATTGTCCTGTTGCTGCACAGAAGGCTTATGTCCTTAATGCACCGCTCGATGCGCCACCCCCTCTAGCGTCGTCTATAGATGTTGTGAACATCTGACAGGCACGTTCTGATGACTACTTGATAGTTTAGTGCGTCATGCATTACGACTTAGAATTGAGGCTCCAAAACGTTTTGAATATCACGGAACATATGAGATGTTTCTAAGAGCTGAAATTAGGATCTCGGGCTCGTGCCTGTGTCGCGAGATATGAGATCTCCAACAAGGTTCTTTGCCTACAAGATGAAAGAGAATAGCTCAATCGTTGAGCATGTGCTCAGATTGTCTGGGTGCTACAATCGCATGAATCAAGTGGGAGTTGATCTTCCACATAAGATAGTGATTGATATAGTTCTCCAAGTCACTGTCACTAAAGCTACTAGAACTTGGTGATGAACTATAAAACGCTAGAGATAAAAATATTGATCCCTGAGCTGTTCGCGATGTTTAACACCGCGAAGGTAGAAATCAAGAAGGAGCGTCAAGTGTTGATGGTTAATCAAACCACTAGTTTCGAGAAAGGCAAGAGCAAGGAGGGAAACTTCATGGATACCAAGTCAGTTGCTGCTCCAGTGAAGCAACCCAAAGTTGAACTCAAACCCGAGACTAAGTGCTTCTATGATGAGGTGAGCGGTCGCTGAAGAGGAACAACCCTAGATACTTGGTTCATAAGAAAGGCTGGCAACATCGACAGAAGTATATTTGATATACGAGTTATTGATGTGCCATGCTAGTACTCCTAGTAGCACCTGGGTATTGGATACCGGTTCGGTTGCTAAACGTTAGTAACTCGAAATAAAAGCTACAGAATAAACGAAGAACTAGCTAAGAGTGAGGTGACGATGTGTGTTGGAAATGTTTCCAAGGTTGATGTGATCAACATCGCACGCTCTCTCTACCTTCAGTATTAGTGACGAACCTAAATAAATGTTATTTGGTGTTTTGCGTTGAGCATGAACATGATTAGATCATGTTTATTGAAATACGGTTATTCATTTAAGTTAGAGAATAATGGTTATTCTGTTTACATGAATAATACCGTCAATGGTCATGCACCCAGTAAGAATGGTTTGTTGAAATCTTGATCATACACATGTTCGTAACATTGATGTCAAAAGATACAAAGTTAATAATGATAGTACACACATACTTGTGGCACTGCCGCTAAATGTCATATTGGCATAAAGCACATGAAGAAACTCCATGTAGATGGATTTTTGGACTCATTCGATTTCGAATCGATTGAGACATGCGAACCATGCCTCTTGGGCAAGATGACTAAAGGACCCCGCTGGATGGAGCGGGCAAGTGATTCATTGGAAATGATACATGTTGATGTATGCAATCCAGTGAGTCTTGTAGCATGCAGTGAATATCATTATTTTCTTACCTTCACTGATGATTTGAGTAGATATAGTGTATATTTACTTAATGAAACACAAGTCCGAATCATTAGAAAGGTTCAAGCAAATTCAGAGTGAAGTTTAAGATCATCGTGACAACAAGATAAAAATGACTGCGATATGATCATGGAGGTGAATATGTGAGTTACGAGTTTGGCTACAACTTAAGACAATGTGAAAGTTGTTTCACAACTAACGCCACCTGGAACACCATAGTGTGATAGTGTGTCGGAACGTCATAGTCATGCTCTATTGGATATAGTGCATGCTATGATGTCTCTTTTCGTTTTACTACTATAATTTTGGGGTTATGCATTAGAGACAACTACATTCACTTTAAATAGGGCACCATCTAAATCCGTTGACATGACACCATGTGAATTATGGTTTGATAGAAACCTAAGTTGTCGTTTCTTCATGTTTGGGGCTGCGACACATGTGTGGAAAATGTTTTCACCTAATGAGGTCGAACCCAAGGCGGACAAATGCATCTTCATAGATATCCTAAGATCAGTTGGGTGAACCTTCAATCTCAGATCCATGTGCAAAGTTTTTTGTTGCTTAAATGGATCCTTTCTCGAGGAAATGTTTCTCTCGAAAGAATTGAGTGGGAGGAAGATAGAACTTGATGAGATTGTTAAACCTTTGTTCAACCAGAGAGTAGCGCATCGCAGAAAGATGTTTCTGTGAAGCCTACGTTAATTGAAGAGGAAGTTAATGATGATGATCATGAAGCTTCAGGATCAAGTTACTATCGAACTTCGTGGGTCGACAAGGATGTGTACTGCTCCGAAGTGGTACGACAACCCTGTCTTGGAGGTCATGTTGTTGGACAACGATGAACCTACGAGCTATGGAGAAGCGATGATGGGCCCGGATTCCGACAAATGGTTGGAGGCCATGAATTCCGAGATAGGATCCATGTATGAAAACAAAGTATAGACTTTGGTAGACTTGATCGTTAGACGGCAGGTCGTTGAGTACAAATGGATCTTTAAAATGAAGACAGACACTGATGGTAAATGTCACCATTTGTAAAGCTTGACCTGTTGCGAAGATGTTTGTGACAAGTTCAAAGAGTTGACAGCGATGAGACTTTCTCACTCGTAGCGATGCTAAAGTCTCTTGGAATTATGTTAGCAGTTGCTGCATTTTTCAATTATGAAATCTAGCGAATGGATGTCAAAAACATCGTTTCCTTAACGGTTTACTTGAGGAAAGGTTGTATGTGATACAACCAGAAAGTTTTGTCAGTCCTAAGGATGCTAAAAGGTGTGCAAGCTTCAGTGATCCTTCTATGGATTGTAGCAAGCATCTCGGAGTTGGAATATACACTTTGATGAGGTGATCAAAGTTTTGTAGTTTATAAAAAGTTTACGAGAAACTTGTATTTACAATAAAGTGAGTGGGAGCACTATAGAATTTCTGGTAAGTATATGTGGATGACATATTGTTGCTCGGAAATAATGTAGAATTTCTGGAAAGCATAAACGGTTCTTTGGAAAGTAATTTTCAAAGGAAGACCTGGATAAAGCTACCTAATTGCTGAGCACCGAGATCTATAGAGATAGATCGAGATGCTTGATAAGACTTTCAAAGAGTACATACCTTGACAAGTTTTTGAAAGAGTTCAAAATGGGTTAGTCAGAGAAAGAGTTCTCACCTGATTTGTAAGGTGTGAAGTTGAGTGAGAGTCAAAGCTCGACCACGGCAGAAGAAAGAGAAAGGAGAGAAAGGACGAACGTCATCCCCTATGCCTTAGTCATAGGCTCTATACAGTATGCCATGATGTGTACCACACATATGTGTGCCTTGCCATGAGTCCGTCAGGGGGTACAAGAGTGAACTAGGAGTGGATCACTGAATAGCGGTCAAGATTATCCTTAGTAACTAAAGACTGAGGAGATGTTTCTCGATTATGGAGGTGATAAAGATTTCGTCGTAAATAGTTACGTCGATGCAAGCTTTAACACCAATCCGGATGACTAGTAGTAGCAATCTAGATACGTATAGTGGAGCAGCCATTTGGAAATAGTACCAAGTGGAGTGTGGTAGCAGTTTTTACGGTTTGACATAGAGATTTGCAAAGTACACACGGATCTGAATATCACAGACCCATTGACTATAAGACCTCTCTCACATGCAAAGCATGATCGAGCCCCAGAACTCATTGGGTGTTAGATTCATAACAATGCGAATCACATGGTGATGTGAACTAACTTATTGACTCTAGTGCAAGTGGGAGACTGTTGGAAATATGCCCTAGAGGAAATAATAAATTAGTAATTATAATATTTCCTTGTTCATGATAATCGTTTATTATCCATGCTATAATTGTATTGATCGGAGACGTAAATGCATGTGTGGATACATAGACAAAACCATCTCCCTAGTATGCCTCTAATAGACTAGCTCGTTGATCAAAAGATGGTTAATGTTTCCTAGCCATGGACATGAGATGTCATTTGATAACGGGATCACATCATTAGGATAATGATGTGATGGACAAGAGCCAAACTACAAACATAGCATATGATCGTGTCAGTTTACTGCTACTGTTTTCTGCATGTCAAGTATGTGTTCCTACGACCATGATATCATGGAACTCATGGACATCGGTGGAGTGCCTTGTGCGTATCAAACGTCGCAACGTAACTGGGTGACTATGAAGGTGCTCTACAGGTATCTCCGATGGTGTATGTTGAGTTGGCATGGATCAAGACTGGGATTTGTTACTCCGTGTGACGCAGAGGTATCTCAGGGCCCACTCGGTAATACAACATCACAATGAGCCTTGCAAGCAATGTGACTAAGTGTTGATCACGGGATCTTGTATTACAGAACGAGTAAAGAAACTTGCAGGTAACGAGGTTGAACTAGGTATGAGATACCGACGATCGAATCTCGGGCAAGTAACATACGGAAGAACATAGGGAACATCATACGAGATTAACTGAATCCTTGACACAGAGGTTCGACCGATAAAGATCTTCGTAGAATATGTAGGAACCAATGTGGATATCCAGGTCCCGCCATTGGTTATTGACCGTAGAGGTGTCTCGGTCATGTCTACATAGTTCTCGAACCCGAAGGGTCTGCACACTTAAGGTTTGGTGACGTTTCGATAGTATAGAGTCGGGTATGGTGGTGACCGAAGTTTGTTCGGAGTCCCGGGTGAGATCCCGGATGTCACGAGGAGCTCCGGAATGGTCCGGAGGTAAAGATTCATATATAGGAAGTCCTGTTTTGGTCGCCGGAAAAGTTCCGGGCTTATCGGTGGTGTACTGGAAGTGCCGGTAGTGTACCGGGAGAACTCCGGGAGGGGTATTTCGACCCAAGAGGCTTCATGGGCTGGGAGAGAGTAAATACCAGCCCTTTGTGGGCTGGTGGAAGTCTCACACAAGGCCCATGTGGCTGGGAAGAAAAGCCCAAGAGGAAAATGGTGGAAAAAGACAAAAAAAAGGCAAATTAGGGAAGGAGTCCTAATCCTGCTAGGAGTGGAGGAGGTGGACTCCTCCCTAGCTGGTTCGGCCGAAGCCTCCAAGGCTTGGAGGCCAAGGCTGCCTCTCGTCCTCCCTCCCTCCTATATATACTAGTGGATTTCTAGGGTTTTGCACTTGATTTTCAGCCACGTGCAACCCTAATCTCTAGTGCATAGTTTCTCCTCTAGATTGGATTTCTGCAGTGCTTAGGTGAAACCTTGCCGGAATTGCTCCACCACCATCGCCGGAGCACCGTCACGCTGCCGGCAAACTCTTTTATCTCTACGCTCTCTCTTGCTGGATCAAGACAGTGGAGATCATCATCAAGCTGTACGTGTGCTGAACGCGGAGGTGCCATCCGTTCGGCGCTAGATCGGAAGGACCGTGATCGAGATTGCGAGACGGTTCGTGATGAGATCGCGGAACAGATCGTGATGAGTTCGCGGGACAGATCATGATGAAGATCGGGAGACGGATCGGGATGAGATTGCGGGACGTATGGTGATGAGTTCACGGGACGGATCGTGATTGGATCGCGGGACGGATCGTGATGAGATCGCGAGACGCTCGGTGATTTGGATCGTGAAGATGTTCGACTTTACCAACCGCGTTTCTTAACGCTTTCCGCTTAGCGATCTACAAGGGTATGTAGATCCACTCTCCCTCTCGTAGATGCTCATCATCATGGATAGATTTGCGTGTGCGTAGGAAATTTTTTGTTTTCCATGCGACGTTCCCAACAATTTAATGTATGCTTAGTTTAATTGCCCGTACTAATTAACTAACAGCTCAGACCCACAGGTCAATGCGGTCGCATAGTTGTAGCATATAAGATGTGTATTGATGTCTGAAACTGTATCGGCGCTACTAATGGATTTGCAATTACCGATGTTTGGCCTCAACGCCACAGCTACGTTCAATGCCACCTACGTTGATGGGTGGCGCCACAATAGAAGACACTCCATTGGCATCATACTAGCGGCGTTGGGCCTCCGCGCCGCAGACAACGTTTCCGAAACACCACTAGTAGGCGTTTTTCTACTAATGTAAGTGCTCTTCTACGTGTTTTTACTCCGCGTTAGTGAGGCACCGATATTGGACCAAAATTCCAAAATATTTAATCGGCAATTGGCCTTGTGCATAACCAAATAGACCAGCGTATGTGGCAGCCGCCTCGTTGGCTTCTCCGAAGTAGAACAATTCACCTTTATGGAAGTTAATTTTAAGACCCGACATTTGCTCAAAAGCTGAAAACAAGAGCTTCAGGTTTCGAGCATTATCCAGACCATGTTTCATTAATAGAATCGTGTCATATGCATATTGTAGAATCAAGAGGCAACCATACACAAGGTGTGGCACTGCTCCTGCCATCTGACTGTCCTGCTTAGCACGGTCAATCAAGATGTCTAGCATGTCAACAACAATGTTGAAACACATTGGGGACATGGGGTCACCCTGATGTAATCCGTTTTTGTATGGAAGTAATAGCCAATGTCATCATTAACTTTGATGGCTACACTACCTCTAGTAACAAAATTTTGAATCCATTGCCGCCATTTATCGGAGAAACCTTTCATTCTCAGGCCTTGTTGGAGGAACGACCACTTGACTTTGTCATATGTCTTTTCAAATATGATATTGAATACTACTCCACTTATATTTTCGGTGCATCTCGTGGACAGTCTTCTCCAGGATTACTGCTCCAACGTGTATATTTCTTCCTTGCATGAAAGTTGTTTGACATGACTGAACAACATGGTCAGCGATTGTATTGAGCATATTAGTGGCCATCTTGGTGAAAATCTTGAAGCTGACAAGAAGAAGGCATATGGGTCTGTATTGCCAGATCCACCAGCCTCCTTAATCTTCGGTAATAAGACAATTTCACCAAAATTAAGCCTAGATAAGTCAAGTCGGCTAACATGAAGAGCATTGACCAACTACAATTGGTTAGGCGTAATGACATCCGAGAAATTCTGATAGAATTCTGCGAGGAAGCCAACAGCGCATGGAACTTTGTTGTGTTATGTTCGAAACACAACAACTCTCACCTCCTCTTCAGAAAACGGCGCTGTGAGGACATCGTTCTTCTGTCATGAATTGTGGAATATCATCTGTTTGGGTCTTATAAAGGGCAAAGTTCCCATTATCCGGCACCCTGAACAAAGATTTGTAGTATTTTGTGATAAAACGTTCAAGCTCCGCCTGACCTTCAATCTGACCCTCCTCTTGTTGGAGACTAAAAGTACACTTGTTCATATGAAGTCCTTAGCGATCATTTGGAAGTATCGTGTATTATTGTTTGCCTCCAAAATGAGGCCGGATTTTGGATCATTTGATTTCCTCTTCTCGCAATCGACGGCAATCTTCTCACCAGATTGATTTTTTATATCAATCTCTTATCAAGACAAGATGCAAGTTTCTCTTTTCTGTAAGTACCACTGGTTACAAGTACTCCTATCGAAGAAGGTACAAGTTACAGGGGCCACAGAAACAAAAAAAATATATACTCCCTTTGTACCTAAATACTTGTAGTTGAGGAGAGAACTAGTATACCAACATGCATGCATGCATACCAGCCTGTTGTTTCTTTTCTTGTCATCTATTTCATTCATTCCAAATAAAACAAGAGAACGACCATGAAAGGAATGCCAAAGGTGCATGATTGTAGAATAGACAAGATAAATAGATATATAGCATAAGGTTCGCTTGTGGTTCCCTCTGAAGAATGAACAAGATAGATAGATGACAAATTTTAACATAGTCCCTCTACTCACATGAGAGGTAAGAATATATAATACAAATCTGAGCCATTGATTTCATTAACTAGTGGGTCTGAGTAATTCTTACCTTCCTATCTTCCATGTGGAAAGAGGAGGTAAGAGGAATCATGTTAAAAATCCATAGATAGATAGAAAAAAAATCCATGGATGCCAAACTTCCATAGGATCGGAAAGAAAGAAAAAAAACATGAAAACATATATGCGTGTGGTTCTCCTGGAAGCTCTCCCGGCCGGCCCCTAGCTACCTACTCCTACCATTAGCATGCATGCATATAAGCAAGGAAGGAATGCAGGAACGAGGAAAAGAGAAAAGGATCCATGGCGCTAGCTTCAAGGGACCCACCGCCATGACTGCCGATGCCAAGCCCCGCGCCCTCCTCCAACTCCGCCCGCTCCTCCTACTCTCGATCCCCTTCCTATCCCTTCTCCTCCTCTACGGCTACTCCTCCTCGACCCCTCCCCTCCCCAACGCCGTGGTTGTCCGTGCTTCCATGCCCAACCCGCACATCCGTATGCGCCGCGGCGCCGTCTTCCGCTCCTACGACGACTACCTAAGCCACCAGCTCAACAAGACCCTCGACCCGCGCCTCCGCCGCGTCTGGGCCACCCGCGACTGGCGTCGCAAGGTCGACGTCTTCGCGCGCGCCTTCCAGGCCTTCCGAGCCGAGGGCTTCCTCTCCAACGCCTCCTGCGCGCTCTGCATCGGCGCACGCCTCGGTCAAGAGGTCGCCGCGCTCCGCCTTGTTGGCGTAACCGATGCCATCGGCATCGACCTTGCCCCGGCGCCGCCGCTCGTCGTCAGGGGCGACTTCCACGCGCAGCCCTTCGGCAACGACGCCTTCGACTTCGAGTTCTCCAACGTGTTCGACCACGCACTCTACCCAGACCGCTTCGTCGCCGAGATAGAGCGTACGCTGCGCCCGGGCGGCGTCGCCGTGCTGCATGTCGCGGTGCACCGGCGCGGGGACAAGTACTCGGCCAACGACCTGCTCGACGTCGACGGTCTGCTCGTGCTCTTCCGGCGGTCGGAGGCGGTCAGGATCTCCAAGGTCGACGCATTTGGCCTGGACACCGAGGTCATCCTCCGCAAGAAGACGTCACCCTAGCAATAACACCATGCATCCAACCCAATTCTCAAACATACACACAATCCAACTTGCTAAGACACTGATTTTTTTTGTGTACGTTGGGTTTTCTGGATCGATTTCTTACCGTGGGTAGTTAGTTGATTCTTTGGTGGGCACGCATTGCATACATCCATTGTTCATGAACTTACCTAGGGAATTATGATTTACTACCAGACACGATATGACAATTGTTCGGAGGAAAAGAAGATGAAAGGAAAAAAAGCAGTTAGTCGGGTTTTAAGCTTCCCATCTTTTTTGGATCATTTTTTTTTTGTCGTCATGTTTTAGTTTTTCTCTTTTTAACTTTCTGAAAAGAATCGGGTGTGGTGCGCGTGACTAGAGACACTGATCGGAGCAGCGTAATTGTGCCGCCACACCTCATTTCGCCGCTGAACCACACCTCCTGGTCTTCCCTCAATCTCCCCCTCCCCAAAGCGCCACCCGGCGAAGGATCCGAGCCGGCAACCGCCCCAGCGCCTCCCAGCGGCGGATCCGGGCCGGAAACTACTCCCCTCCTTCCCGATGATTGGTTGCCTCCACTACCCTCCCTTCCAGCTTAGGGTCCGGCGAGCCCCAGCCGTCCCGCTCCCTCTTTCCACTCCTCTGCGTCCAGATCGACGGTGAGCTCACCGGCGCCTACTCTCTACTGACCTCCCCTTCCCCATCTTTCCCGGCCGCCCCGCAGCATGCAGGACAGTGGCGAAGCCGTGCACTTCATCGTGTTCGTCCCGTCGTGTACCTTGTAGGTGTTGGTCCCCCATCGCCCATGACCATACCCTCCCCTATTTTCTTTGTGTCGCCGACCATGGCGTCCATGGCGACCACGAGGCTGGAAGGGGTCTCGTGGACCCGAGAGTGCAAGAGGAGCAGCAGCGCCGGCTGTGACGTCCCAGGAAGACCGTAGTGTGGTGCTCTGCTCTATGGATTCCTCTGCCATGGATTTCAAAGTTTTTGCATGTTTGTTTCAGATTTTTCATGTGCAAAAATATAGTTCAGTGCAGTTCTTTCTTCTCTTTGAGTTTAGGTTCACTGGTTGGGGTCTGCATCCAGGTTGTAAAAATTTGCCTGCGTCAAGTGCAATTCAGAATTTACAAGTTCGGCTAGAATTTTTCTGTGTTCGATTCAGTTATCTTTGCTCTGCTCGATGTCGTGCGGCCGCAGTACCTCGATCTCCTGCTTACTCGCGTTGCCCCGGTCACCGGTCGTCCATATGATGAGTGCCTGCCGTGAGCTGGTGCTCTGCTTCTCGCCGCTGGTGATCTCGCCGGGCCCTGGAGAGTGCTTTACCGGCCGGGAGCGTACGGTTCGCCCGGCTGTGGAACTAAGTAAAGGGACTTGCTGGTAACGAGGTTGAACTAGGTATGGAGATACCGACGATCGAATCTTGGGCAAGTAACATACCGAAGAATAAAGGGAACATCATGCGGGATTAACTGAATCCTTGACACAGAGGTTCGACCAATAAAGTTCTTCATAGAATATGTAGGAACCAATGTGGATATCCAGGTCCCGCCATTGGTTATTGACCGTAGAGGTGTCTCGGTCATGTCTACATAGTTCTCGAACCCGCAGGGTCTGCACACTTAAGGTTTGGTGACGTTTCGGTAGTATAGAGTTGCGTATGGTGGTGACCGAAGTTTGTTCGGAGTCCCGGATGAGATCCCGGACATCACGAGGAGCTCCGGAATGGTCTGGAGGTAAAGATTCATATATAGGAAGTCCTGTTTTGGTCACCGGAAAAGTTCCGGGCTTATCGGTAGTGTACCGATAGTGCCGGTAGTGTACCGGGAGTGCCGGTAGTGTACCGGGAGACCTCCGGGAGGGGTATTTCGACCCAAGAGGCTTCATGGGCTGTGAGAGAGTAAATACCAGGTCTTTGTGGGCTGGTGGAAGTCTCACACAAGGCCCATGTGGCTGGGAAGAAAAGCCCAAAAGGAAAAAGGTGGAAAAAGGCAAAAAAGGCAGATTAGGGAAGGAGTCATAATCATGCTAGGAGTGGAGGAGGTGGACTCCTCCCTAGCTGGTTTGGCCGAAGCCTCCAAGGCTTGCAGGCCAAGGCTGCCTCTCGTCCTCCCTCCCTCTTAAATATATTAGTGGATTTCTAGGGTTCTGCACTTGATTTTCAGCCACCTACAACCCTAATCTCTAGTGCATAGTTTCTCCTCTAGATTGGATTTCTGCAGTGCTTAGGCGAAGCCCTGCCGGAATTGCTCCACCACCATCGCAGGAGAACCGTCACGCTGCCGGCAAACTCTTCTACCTCTCCGCTCTCTCTTGCTGGATCAAGACGATGGAGATCTGTTGGGGAACGTCGCATGGGAAACAAAAAATTTCCTACGCACACGCAAACCTATCCACGGTGATGAGCATCTATGAGAGGGAGACTGGATCTACGTACCCTTGTAGATCGCTAAGTGGGAAGCGTTAAAAAACGTGGTTGGTGTAGTCGAACATCTTCGCAATCCAAATCGCTGAGCGTCCCGCGATCTCATCACGATCCATCTAGCGATCCAATCACGATCTGTCCCGCGAACACATCACGATCCGTCCCATGAACTCATCATGATCCGTCCCGTGAACTCATCATGATCTGTCTCACGATCTTGATCATGATCTGTCCCGCAAACTCATCACGATTTGTTCCGCGATCACATCACGAATCGTCTCGCGTTCTCGATCACGGTCCTTCCGATCTAGCGCCGAACGGACGGCACCTCCGCGTTCAGCACACGTGCAGCTTGATGACGATCTCCACCGTCTTGAACCAGCAAGAGGAGGTGGAGAGGAGAGAGAGTTCACAGGCAGCTTGACGGTGCTCCGGTGATGGTGGTGGTGGAGCAATTCCGGTAGAGCTTCGCGTAAGCGCTGCAGAAATCCGATCTAGAGGAGCACCGGTGAAACGGGTAGCACGTGGCCTTAAGTTGTGTCCCATGTGCTAGCCCTGCCCCTCTATTTATATGTTGAGCCCTGGGGTCTAAACTTGGAGCAAAAACCTCTACAAGGTCGATTTTGCCCGCACAAGGTCGGTTTTATTGGAAATATGCCATAGAGGCAATAATAAATTGGTTATTATTATATTACCTTGTTCATGATAATCATTTATTATCCATGCTAGAATTGTATTGGTTGGAAACACCGATACATGTGTGGATACATAGACAACCAAGTGTCCCTGGTATGCCTCTAATAGACTAGCTCGTTGATCAAAAGATGGTTAAGGTTTCCTAGCCATGGACGTGAGATGTTATTTGACAACGGGGTCACATCATTAGGAGAATGATGTGATGGACAAGACCCAAACTACAAACATAGCATATGATCGTGTCAGTTTATTGCTACTGTTTTCTACATGTCAACTATATGTTCCTATGACCATGAGATCATGCAACTCACGGATATCGGAGGAGTGCCTTGTGTGTATCAAACATCGCAACGTAACTGGGTGACTATAAAGGTGCTCTACCGGTATCTCCGATGGTGTCTGTTGAGTTGGCATGGATCGAGACTGGGATTTGTTACTCCGTGTGACGGAGAGGTATCTCAGGGCCCACTCGGTAATACAACATCACAATGAGCCTTGCAAGCAATGTGACAAATTGTTAGTTGTGGGATCTTGTATTACGAAACGAGTAAAGAGACTTGCCGGTAACGAGGTTGAACTAGGTATGGAGATACCGACGATCGAATCTCGGGCAAGTAACATACCGAAGAGCAAAGGGAACATCATGCAGGATTAACTGAATCCTTGACACAGAGGTTAGACCGATAAAGATCTTAAATAATATGTACGAACCAATGTGGATATCCAGGTCCCGCCATTGGTTATTGACCGTAGAGGTGTCTCGGTCATGTCTACATAGTTCTCGAACCCGCAGGGTCTGCACACTTAAGGTTCGGTGACGTTTCGGTAGTGTAGAGTTATGTATGGTGGTGACCGAAGGTTGTTCAGAGTCCCGGATGAGATCCCGGACAGCACGAGGAGCCCCGGAATGGTCCAGAGGTAAAAATTCATATATAGGATGTCCCAGTTTGGTCGCCGGAAAAGTTTCGGGCTCATCGGTAGTGTACCGGGAGTATCGGTAGTGTACTGGGAGTGCCGGTAGTGTACCGGGGGACCTCCGGGAGGGGTATTTCGAACCCAAGAGGTCCATGGGCTGTGGGATAATAATAAGCAGCCCTTAGTGGGCTGGGAAAACAGCCACAAAGGCCCATGGCGCAGGACAGAAAGTCCTAAAGCAAAAAGGGGAAAATCAGCCAATAGGAGGCAATCCTACTCCAACTAGGATTGGAGGTGAAGTAGGATTGCTCCCACCTCCTATTTCGGCCGACCCAAAGGCCTAGGATGCCTCTCCTCTCCTCTGCTCCTATATATACTAGTGGATTGGGTGGTTTTTGGACAGAATTTCCGGCCACGTGCTACCCGTTCCCCCAGTGCATAGTTTGTGCTCTAGATCGTAGTTCCGTAGTGCTTAGGCGAAGCCCTGCTGGAATTGCTCCACCACCATCACCGGAGCGCCGTCACGCTACCGGTGAACTCTCTCTCCTCTCCACCTCCTCTTGCTCGATCAAGACGGTGGAGATCGTCATCAAGCAGCACGTGTGGTGAACGCGGAGGTGCCGTCCGTTCGGCGCTAGATCGGAAGGACTGTGATCGAGATCGCGAGACGGTTCGTGATGTGATCACGGAACGGATCGTGATGAGTTCGCGGGACAGATCGTGATCAAGATCGTGAGACGTATCGTGATGAGTTCGCGGGACGGATCATGATGTGTTCGCGGGACGGATCGTGATTGGATCGCGGGACGCTCGGCGATTTGGATCGCGAAGATGTTCGACTACACCAACCGTGTTTCTTAACGCATCCCGCTTAGCGATCTACAAGGGTATGTAGATCCACTCTCCCTCTCGTAGATGCTCATCACCATGGATAGGTTTGCGTGTGCGTAGGAAAATTTTATTTCCCATGCGACGTTCCCCAACAGTGGCATCATGAGCTAGGTTGATGGTTCGATGAGATCTCGAGTAGAACACAAAAGGTTTGTGGGCGTTGATGCTTAGATTGCTTCCTCCCTTGGTCGTATTTTGGTTCAGCGGGATTGTGAGATGAAGCGGCCCAGACCAACATTACTCGTACGCTTACGAGAGACCGGTTTCCCTCGACGCAACTTGTTGCCTAGATGGCTTGCGGGTGAAAGTTTCTCTCACTTTAGTTGGATCGGATTCGACAAAGGCGGTCCTTGAGAAGGTTGAAAACCAAACTTTGGTTTATGCGTAGGTGAGAATTGTTCTTGCTAGATACCCGTAGCAGCCACGTAAAACATGCAACAACAATTAGAGGACGTCTAACTTGTTTTTGCAGGGTATGTTGTGATATGATATGGCCAATTACATGATGTGATATATGTGATGTATGATATGATCATGTGATGTATAGATTATCACGACTTGCATGTCGATGAGTACGGCAACCGGCAGGAGCCATAGGGTTGTCTTTAATTATTGCATGACCTGCGTGTCAATCATTAAGCGCTATGTAATGCTTTACTTTATCGCTAGGGTAGCAATAGAAGTAGAAGCATACAGGGCGTGACAACCCCGATATCGACACGTTAATGGAGATCAAGATGATGGAGATCATGGTGTCATGCCGGTGACGATGGAGATCATGCCGGTGCTTTGAAGATGGAGATCTTAAGCACGAGTTCATGGCCATATCATGTCACTTATGATTTGCATGTGATGTAAATTCTTTTATGCACCTTGTTTTGCTTAGGACGACGGTCGCATTATAAGGTGATCCCTCACTTAATTTCAAGATAAATTGTATTCTCCCCAAGTGTGCACCGTTGCGAAAGTTCGTCGTGTTGAGACACCACGTGATGATCGGGTGTGATAGACTCTACATTCACATACAACGGGTGCAAGACAGATTTGCACATGCGGAACACTCGGGTTAAACTTGACGAGCCTAGCATGTACAGACATGGCCTCGGAACACAAGAGACCGAAAGGTCGAGCATGAGTCATATAGTAGATATGATCAACATAATGATGTTCACCATTGAAGCCACCTCAACTTCACGTGATGATCGGACTTGAGTTGGTGAATTTGGATCATGTGACACTCAGATGACTTGAGGGATCTCAATTTGAGTGGGAGTTCTTAAGTAATATGATTAATTGAACTCATTAATAATGATGTTGTAGATTACTAGCTCGCGCTGTAGCTCCCGTGTGTTTTTATATGTTCCTAGAGAAATAGAGTTGAAAGATGATGGTAGCAATATTGCGGATCGGGTCCGTGATATGAGGATTGTCCTCATTGCTGCACAGAAGGCTTATGTCCATAATGCACTGGTTCGGTATGCCACCCCCTCTAGCGTTGTCTGTAGGTGTTGTGAACATCTGACAGGCACGTTCTGATGACTACTTGATAGTTTAGTGCGTCATGCATTACGACTTAGAATTGAGGCTCCAAGACGTTTTGAACGTCACGGAACATACAAGATGTTCTAAGAGCTGAGATTGTGATCTCAGGCTCGTGCCCGTGTTATGAGATATGAGATCTATAACAAAGATTCTTTGCTTGCAAGATGAAAGAGAATAGCTCAATAGTTGAGCATGTGCTTAGATTGTCTGGGTACTACAATCGCTTGAATCGAGTGGGAGTTGATCTTCCAGATAAGATAGCGATTGATATAGTTTCTCCAAGTCACTATCACTAAGCTACTAGAACATTGGTGATGAACTATAAATTGCCAGGGATAGAAATGATTCCTGAGCTGCTCGCGATGTTTTGACACCGCGAAGGTAGAAATCAAGAAGGAGCATCAAAGTGTTGATGGTTAGTAAAACCACTAGTTTCGAGAAGGGCAAGGGAAAGTAGGGAAATTTCATGGATGGCAATTCAGTTGCTGATCCAGTGAAGGCAACCCGAAGTTGAACCTAAACCCGAGACTGAGTGCTTCCATTATGAGGAGAACGGTTACTGAAGCGGAACAACCCTGGATACATGGTAGATAAGAAGGCTGGCAATGTCGATAGAAGTGTATTTGATATGCATGTCATTGATGTGTACCTTGCTAGTACTCCTAGTAGCACCTGGGTATTGGATACCGGTTCGGTTGCTAAATGTAGTAACTCGAAATAAAATCTACGGAATAAAGGAGAACTAGATAAGGGTGAGGTGACGATATGTGTTGGAAGTGTTTCCAAGGTTGATGTGATCAACATTGCACGCTCTCTCTACCTTCAGGATTAGTGACGAACCTAAATAAATGTTATTTGGTGTTTTGCGTTGAGCATGAACATGATTAGATCATGTTTATTGCAACACGGTTATTCATTCAAGTTATAGAATAATAGTTATTCTGCTTACATGAATAAATACCTTCAATGGTCATGCACCCAGTAAGGATGGTTCACTTGAATCTTGATCGTAAGTAATACACATGTTCATAACAATGATGCCAAAAGATGCAAAGTTAATAATGATAGTACCACATACTTGTGGCACTGCCAGCTAAATGTCATATTGTATAAAGCGCAGGAAGAAACTCCATGCTGATGGATCTTTGGACTCATTCGATTTTGAATCGGTTGAGACATGCGGACCATGCCTTTTTGGTAAGATGACTAAACCCCCGTTTTCTGGCTTGATGAAGCGGCAAGTGATTCATTGGAAATGATACATGTTGATGTATGCAATCTAGTGAGTCTGGTAGTGTGCAGTGGATATCGTTATTTTCTTACCTTCACTGATGATTTGAGTAGATATAGTGTATATTTACTTAATGAAACACAAGTCTGAATCGTTTGAAAGGTTCAAGCAAATTCAGAGTGATGTTTAAAGATCATCGTGACAAGAAGATAAAAATGACCGCGATATGATCGTGGAGGTGAATATCTGAGTTACGAGTTTGGCATACAACTTAAGACAATGTGACATTTGTTTCACAACTAACGCCACCTGGAACACCATTGTGTGATGGTGTGTCCGAACATCATAGTCATGCTCTATTAATATAGTGCATACTGTGATGTCTCTTATCGTTTTACTACTATAATTTGGGTTTATGCATTAGAGACAATTACATTCACTTTGAGATGACACCATGTGAATTATGGTTTGATACAAACCTAAGCTTTCATTTCTTAATATTTGGGGCTGTGACACTTGTGTGGAAAATGGTTTCACCTAATGAGGTCGAACCCAAGGCGGACAAATGCATCTTCATAGAATACCCTAAGATGAGTTGGGTGAACCTTCAATCTCAGATCCTAGTGCAAAGTGTTTGTTGCTTCAACGGATCCTTTCTCGAGGAAATGTTTC